>CM073770.1:17376956-17959642 GCA_037158775.1 Hetaerina titia
ACTCCGGACAAAAAATTTCCGGATATTGTAGTACTGTTTCCTTCCAAATTAATGAATTTCTCGGTTTTTTGTTTTGTTTTTTACCAATTAGGTCTATTGTGGTTAAATTTTACGACTAACTTTGTCCAAAAAAGGGTAAATTTTTTCATAAATATATCGGAAAAAGAAGACTATAAAGGTGAAACAAACTAAAACATGCAGACGCTTATTGAATCGCTAAATTTAAATACAGGAATGCAGTTCAGTTCAGTTCAGAAATATCATCGGATTTAGGAATTTTTATAACTAATATTTTGTAGTTCAAGTATCATTACGTCATCAAAGGTCACCGATGCTACGATCAGTTGTGAGCCACTCGCCCGTCATCGGATCTCACTATCATCACTTTGTGCCCTCTCCAGAAATATTTCTCCCCTTCCTCACGCGGTTCTGCTTCCTTCGTGCACACCTTTAGAGCGCTCCCTTTTCCAGGTCCTCGAAAAAACCCTTCAACAGCCCTCATGCACCGTCCGATAAATCATCCCTTAGTTCTTTCAATAGTTCCAACCCTTAGGTGTAGGTGTCAGGTAACTTCATCATGGACCGCAACTTGAGTAATTTGTACATTAAATGAAGAACACAATGTATATAGTTATTATTAAATGAAGAAAACAATATATTCAATATATTTTTCCACTGTTCTTTATTTTGGCACTACTAGTTTCAACGCTTAGGCGTCATCATCAAGTACCAACATTGTGTTCTTCATTTAATGAACATGAACTTCCATAAAGTGCCAAAGAGCCAAAAAACATCGAATACGCACAATAAACATTTGGCAGGATGTCTGGTTGTTTAACAGTAATGTATCAGAGAGTTTAAATTCATGATTAGGAATTTAGAGTAATTCTAAGGGTCAAAAATGAATAACTTAGTCCATACCTTTAATTAAGGCTATTTTTCCAGATGTCACTGCATTTGGAAGCTGCTTCTTATCCACTAAGCCAACGTTGACAACGGGAATTAGGAAGTGAATGCTTCGGTAATGTGTGAAAGAAAAGGAAAATACCTTGTGTCGTTGACGTCATTTTCGTAAAGTTCCCTGTTCTTTTTCAAAGCCATCAGAAAGGATATTTCAGACTTTCGGTATAGTGTTGTTCTCGAAGTTTAATCAGAGGTTATTTACACGATATTGGATCCGTTTTGTTTTTCACTCTATGAAAATATTTGTAAATAATTTCCGAAAACCCTCTTGGTTCAAACCAGTTTTATTGCAAGTGATATATTATACGAGTATATCCTTCAACCAATGGATGGACGAATGAGCCCAAATCGAGTTTGACAGATGGGCTTCAAGGATGGAGCGTGCAGAAATTAGGCCACATCCTTTGACACCATGTCCGGAGTAGAGAAGAGTCTCCGAATAGAGTCGCCTCGGGTCGACCACGAAATCGGGACAATCCGGAACCGGATTGAGCAGCTGAGTGGGGAATGGAGACTGACACCCTGAACATAGAAGAGGTCGATTCCACCCCCGCTTTCTCAGGCTAGTGATGGGAAACGGGGGCGGGCAGTGAGGGAGGGAAGAAGGGCGCGGTGAGGGAGAGGACAGTGAAGGACAAGCAAGAAGGGAGGAGAAAGAGGGTTTTATAGGGATGACGATGTGACCTTAAGGGTCCCCGATACATAAAACGCCTAGACGTGATACTACGTGTATGCGGAGAACAAGGAGCGTTGTCCGCAAGAGTTTATAAGTCGCCCGGCGAGGTACAGACACGGGCTAACTTGCGTGCAAGGGCGAGCCGGTAATTTTACATAAAGCGTCACAATCTGGCAATTTGAATGCTTGATAGCTCTTCCCGTCTCTAAATAATGATGTCTCGAATATCTTTCCGACCACCCCACGTGACCAAAGGTTATCTAAGCTCATAGCAACTTCCCAATTCCGTTATCTACAGTCTCCCTGCTCTTGCGCGGCAGTTGGTCTCAGCATGATGAATATGTCATATAAAACGTTATAAAGTACGTATTTATTAAAAATTAGGTCTCTGAATTGCTGACCAATTTTATTATTCATGTTGTAGAATATTTTAAAGATTTTATTTGTGTATGTTGATTTACTCACCAGATACTGAACATTGTATGTAGGTAGAGTGGACAAATTGTTGGTAAGTGATGAAGTAAGTAACGTTTACTGCTTTCAACAGGAGCAAGCAAAGTAATAAAATACATCCATTAAAAACAAAGTGACATTTTTCCGCTTAGGTAAAATTTGTGTTGTAGATATCGTTATTGTAGATAGAGAAAAAGCATTATTGAAATAAACTTATAATATTTAAGGAGCTAAACACAAATCTAAATTAAATACAAACTATAAACAAAAATATTTACATGCAACGTTATAAAAATCGGTAAATAAGCACAAAATAAAATATTGGTTACGTATTTTATAGACATTATACGGAATTTTTTAAACTTAGAAACTTATTTTACCCTTTAACATATTTTATTGCTTCAGGTAACATATTAAAAATCATAAATCCCATATTAATACAGTAAAATACTGGAACGCCGACGACCTATGCACGGAGTGCAGAAGGACAAAACTTAGGTTAACAAATCATGGAGATGAATTTCTATACCAGTTATTTAAGGCTATTTTTCCAATCATCTAATTATCATATTCGGTGAAATTAATTTTTGATGCGTACATGTCCACCGCATGCAAGTCTGATACTTGTTAAGCATTTGAACAGTATTTTTATTTAATATGCATATTCCTCACCTATTGAATTCTGCAGGAGACAGGGGTTAGTCATCTCCAACACATGGTTTCGACACCACAAAAAGCGTAGGTATACATGGAAAATGCCAGGTGACTCAGAAAGGTATCAGTTTGATTATATTATGGTTAGGTACAGGTTTAGGAACAGTGTGATAAATGCGCACAGTTTCCCAGGAGCGGATGCGGACTCTGACCACAATTTAGTTGTTATGAAATGTAACGTCCGTTTCAAGAAGATAAGGCAAGGGCGGCGGGTTAGGAAATGGAACGTAGAAGCATTAAATAGATTAACGAGGAAGGAGTATCAGCAGGCTGTAGAGAAAATAATGGATGACGGTAAAGAACTGAGTACTATCGAAAAAAAAGGGGAATGTATTAAGAAAGGGACATTGGAAGCCGAAAAAGACACTATAGGAACCGTTAACGGGAAAAGGATAAGGAAACCATGGGTAACCGATGAGATGATTGCAAAGATGGATGAGAGAAGAAGATGGAAAAATGTAAACACAGAGTTAGGCAAAATTAAGTACAAAGAGTTAAACAATAAATTGAGAAGGGCCACAAATAAACAAAAGAAGAATGGTGGAAAACGCAATGCGAGGATATGGAAAATCTACAGAAGAAGGGTGAAATTGGTGCTCTATACAGCAAGGTTAAGTTATTATCGGGAAGCAAGAAGGCAAGATCTGTGCTAACAGTGAAAGATAAGTGGGGTAAGATAATAGTTGAACCAGGAAAAATCCAAGAGAGATGGAAGGAATATATAGAAACACTGTATGGTAGAGAACTTAGGCCGACAGGGTTAGACATAGAAAAGGAACATGACGTAGAAGAAGATAACTTAGGTCCAGGCATACTCGACGATGAAATAGAAAGGGCATTAAAGGAGATGAAAGCAAATAAGGCTGTGGGGGTGGACAACATTCCTGTAGAAATGTTGAAATGTTTAGGAAAATGTAGGAAGAAGAGTCTATATGGACTGATTCGTAGTATCTTTGAGGAAGGAATCTGGCCGAAAGACTTTGTGAGATCAGTGTCAGTTCCTATTCCAAAAAAGGCAAAGGCTACATCATCTGAGGATTACAGAACAATAAGTTTGGCATCCCACGCAGCTAAATTTATTCTCAGGATCATCAACAAAAGGATAGAGAGTAAGGTAAATGATTACTTAGGGGATGATCAGTTTGGGGTTAGAAAAGGAAGAGGTACGCGTTATGCCATTGCAGTAATGAGATCACTAATCGAGAGGAATATAGAATACAATCAGGACGCATTTGCCTGTTTTGTGGATTTCGAAAAAGCGTTTGATAGAGTGAATTGGGAAAAATTAATGCGTGAATTGCAGAAAATAGGAATGGATTTGAGGGACAGGAGACTGATCCGCAACCTGTACATATTTCAGACTGCTCAGGTGCGAGTGGAGAACGGAGAGTCCGGATGGGCAGTGTTAGGAAGAGGTGTAAGGCAGGGTTGCTCATTGTCACAGGTGCTGTTCAACGTACATGTGGAGGAAATGATTAAAGAGGCATGGGAAAAACTGGAGGTAGAAATGAAAGTCGTAGGGGAATTCGTAAAATCGGTTAGGTTTCCTGATGACCAAGCATTAGTTGCTCAGTCAGCCAAGAGGTTGCAAGCAATGCTGAGTGAATTGGAGGTTCAGTGCGATAGATATGGGATGAGAATCAATATAAATAAAACAAAGGTCATCCGATTTTCCAGAAGGAAAAAGGCTAAGCTAAACATTAAAATAGGCGGGGAAAACATAGAAAAGGTTGAACAGTTTACATATCTCGGAAGTGTTTTGGACCAACGCGGTCAAAGTAGTAAGGAGAAGAATTGCGCTAGGCAAAGAGGCTTTCACAAGGAGGAGGGAGCTAATGACGGGGACGTTGAGTAGGGAGGTTAAGAAAAGACTCGTAAAAACTTTTATATGGAGCGTAGCTATGTACGGCGCGGAAACGTGGGCACTGACGCAGGACGATAGAAGTAGATTGGAGGCTTTTGAAATGTGGGTGTGGAGAAGAATGGAGAAGGTGAAATGGACCGAAAGGAAAACAATTGAGGAAGTACTGGAAATGGTGGGTGAGGAGAGGGGTTTGTTGAGAGAAATCCTATAGAGGCAGGAAAAATGAATGAAAGGCGAATTGAGCGGTAGCGGAATGTTGAAGAAGGTAATAGAGGGGAGAATGTTGGGCAAGCGAGGAAAGGGGATGAACAGGATAGGGATGTTGGACGGGATGAAGGGAGGAAGGAAGTACACAGAGATGAAGAGGGATCTGATGTAGATTAGGTTGCTGGATTGGGTTTTTTTTTGGAGTTACAAAATGTTTATTTGATAGTTGTGTCCATCCAAAAACCTACCTTAACCGGTAGATTACCTAATAATAATTCCTCACCTTTCCCGTGATTTATCGTTAAACAGATCAGGACATTACTTTGGCCAATGGACTTTTCGTCCCGTGCACTTTGAGAGAAGTTCAAATCGCCGAGGTTGTAGGGTATTTCAGTGGTGTTCAGAGTTTTTTCCTTCAGAATTTCAGAGTTACCCTTCATCTACTCCGCGACCATCCTCCCATTACCAAATTACTCATCTATTCCTAATGCTTTAAATTACCTAAGTTCTCCGTCGATAACCTAATAACTGCCACTATAATTACCGTTAAATTCTCTTGTTGAAGTAGGCCTACAGCGCTGTAGCGTGTAGAATAAATATGTGAGGTAAAGCGAAAGTAGGGCAGCGCTAACGCCAACGGAGGTGACCTCCACAGCTCCCACATGGGATCTAATATGCACAAAGTTTAATATAAAAGAAAAAGGCTCTAATTTGTTTACTCCATGAAACCTGGCTTGGTCCTCTGTTCACGGGTGCAGTTAACTTATGGTGCACGCACAGCCGGAAGGGCCTGGCTGGACCTTCTTTTAGCGCGGTTCAGGTAAAGGTGACAGAAGATGTGGCGGAGCCCGCATCGGACCAAGCCGGCGCAGAAGTCATCCGGTTGCCTCCGCGGATTCCGGTCCAGCGACCCTCCGACGGTACTCACGCACGGCGGTCCTCTGGCGAGCGAGTGAAGGGGACCCCTCGCCGAGGCAAGAGGCTCGAACTAAGCACCCTCGGCTCTCTCATTATTTAAATCTTCAGTAGTATCATTATTTTATTAAAATTGTTCAGAGTGGAAGTTAGTAGGAACAAAATTCATAAAATCCAGTGTTAAAGGTTTCGTCGAAGTGAACATATCGTATATGTTAAGTAAAACATGTTAGACGGACGAACGGACAGATTTATACAATATTTTTAGTGATTTTGACAAATATCTCTTTAGATAACATGACATTTATAAGAATATTTAAATATAATGAAAAAAGACACTTTGCTTTTCCACATAGAGAATTTTTGTTACGACCTAGGTTTCGTCACGGAGTAACATCTTCAGGTTACCTCAAAACAAGTTTTCACCTGTGTGCTGCACGAAACCTACGCTGCATAATAAAAATACCCTATGTAGAAAAGCGAAGCGTCTTCTTTCATCATAAAAGATTTTCATCATGAAACGCCTAAAACTGTGTTATTTAAATATTTAGGTCGTTAAAGTATTCCAAATTAGCAAAATTTATGAAACGCTGCGACCTTTCTTCAAACTAAGATGAAAGAAAAGTGATTTGGCGTTGATCGAGGAAATGAAATGCGGCCCCAAAAAAACAAAACACCGTGGCAGGTAAAGGAAATGTGTGCCGTCTGAGATGATTAATATTGATCAGTCCGGCCTAATTGCGGCCCGCAGCGGGTGAGAGGGCCGCACCGAGGCCGCGGATGTTTGGAAGGGTCCTCTGGCGGGCCCAAGGGTCTGCTCGATTCCGTTTGCGCAGCGGTGGTCCTCAGGGATCCCCCGCTTCCGGCCGTGCGTGGGGGAGGGGGGACGGAGGGGGGGTCGGGCGGCCATGCGGGATCGATCGATAGCGGCGTGGCGCCCCGTGACGTCACTCCTGCCGCCCCGCACGAAGCCGCCCGTCAACGATGCTCCGGCCGCCCCGAATGGAATTGCCTCATTCGGATTTCCCTGGTTCGGGCGCCGCGCGTGACCCCACGACCGACCCCTCTGCTCCTATCCCCCGCCTCCCCCTCCAGCATCCCCATTGATTCACGGTTCCAGCTGCCCATGTGTAACAAGTCGCCACGGAGACAGAGGGGGGTAGGGAGGGGGGTCGTGTCTCGGGACCGGGCGGGAGGGCCCTTGCCCTCCCGCTCCCAAGGGAGGGAGCGGAAGGCAGGGTGAAGCGGAGGTTCAAACGCCGACAAAGAGTTGTTCCTCGGGCGTTATTCTCAACCCACCTTAATCCATTGGGTACGATTAATCATGAAAAATTTGCTAGACTCATGCTAAAGTTAAGGATCCAAGCTATATATGTTTATTCATTCACATGGAAATAGATGTAAGAAAAAGGGATAGGAACACAAAGGACGAACACAAGAGAGATGGGGAAAGCGGAATGGAGGAAATCACAAGCGTAAAAATATTTCCTTTACCAGGACTTTAACACCGGATCTTCCACTTGCCGGGCGGATGCTTATATATATATATATATATATATATATATATATATATATATATATATATATATATATATATAGATGATGCGGAGGCACTCACGAGAGCAATATAACTTTTGGACGGCTGAATAGAACACAGAATAAGACAGATAACACGTAAAAGAACCTCACATTGTAGATTATTTGAGCTTTCGGCCTACTCCGAGGCCTTCTTCAGGTCAGACTGACCTGAAGAAGGCCTCGGAGTAGGCCGAAAGCTCAAATAATCTACAATGTGTGTGTTCTTTTAAGTGTTATCTGTTTTATTCTGTGTTCTATTGTGCCGTCCAAAGGTTATATATATTAAAAAATATATAAAATTGTAATTAGTATAATAGATAGATAAAGGATACGAAAGTTCATTTGTCACTCTCCTCAAGGTTATATATGTATATATATATATATATATATATATATATATATATATATACACACATATATAGCCTTGAGGAGTGACAAATGAACTTTCGTATCCTTTATCTATCTATTATACTAATTACAATTTTTCAGAGCATCAGAAGAACAGTTGATTTAGACAAAAAATCTTTGAGCAGATGGAATGGCTTCTAACAGGAACGATTAGTTATGAAAAGATTTGTAAAAATATTGCTGTGGAGCGTGGTTTTTTGGGACGCTAAAACTTCATAATTGAAGCAAGATAATAGGCGTATATTTTGGACGTTTTTAATATCTGGGTGAATTTTAATTTTCAATGTGCCTTATGTATACTGCCACACATCATTAACCGGAGAAAAAAGAAGAAGAAAGGAAGAGGGTCTGGGAAAGAGGAGAGTGAAAACATTCGGAAAAAGACAGGAACAGTGGTGTGCGGGTGTGCTTTGGTGTGTAAGTGTGCCACTTAATCTTCTGCAAACCTATCAATTATCTCGACGTTTACTTTAATTTCCCGCTCAAGTCCTTCACATGTGGCCCTAACCTCTGTGACATTGTCTCAGCATTTATGTTGAAAATTAATAGCGATATGGGGGAACCCTGTCTCACTCCCCAGCTAATCCTTGCCCATCCTGATTCCTTCTCTCTGCCAACATTACCTTTTCCATCTGATTCATGCATAGGTTTTAGATAAGTTGACTGTGCCTGCAATCCACTCCCATTTTCGGCCAAGTCTCCAAAATGTTTGTTAACTCAACTCGTTTGAAAGGTTTGTCAAATACCAAAAAAACACAAAAGAAGATCCTCATAATATTCAGTTATCCATTCTACTCATGTTTTCATAGTTGCAATGGCGTGAAGTGTACGTACGTCTTTCATTTATAAAACCGATTTGATATTCGTCTAGATATTTGTTTGCAATATTTTGTATTCTTCTCTTGATGAGTCTTAGTAGATACTAAGAATCATTAAAAGAATGGTACAAAAGAGTTACTAAACTACCGTTGTAGCTGGTGACATTCCACTTACCGTCAATCAATTAAAATTGACCAAAGGAAATCTTCTGGCCCAACTCCTTTCTTATAAATACTGCAATTAAGGCCTAAGTATTCCTTTCTTCCACTTTTTCCAAAAATTCCTTAATAACTCTGCAAGATCTACACTAACTGCTGCTTTAGTTTTCATTCCTCTAGATATTTTCTCTCTCAATTTGGTATGATACAGAATACCCTCGACTGCCATTTTAATTGCGCCTTTAGCAGATAAACCTGTTAAAAGTTACTGTAATGGCATCTACCACAGTTTCTTAGTATCATTTTAATCAATAAACATTCCCCTTTCTATTTAAAAACTACTTAGGCTAACATATGATTACTATTAGTTTGCACACATCTCTCGTTCACATAATCTTTCAACTCTCTTCCTGACACAGTTCCAACGGACTGCAACGTGGGCGTTATCGAAGGGATTGGGAGTTCTAATTAGCCCTGAAGCTATGCTGTTGAAAGTACGATAATGAAATCCTGCTAGTTGGGTGACCAGGGCAACGGTAGGAACCAGGTGATTCGCTGTCTATGGACGTTCATGCAATACATAGTAATCTATGTGGTATGGGATTTGAAAAAAACAGAAGAAGAAGTTATAGATAGCATATTAAATTATAAAACGATCAAAAAGAAAAAAAAACCTCCAGGTAGATTAATCACGAATAATATGAATTTCCAAACCACGAGGAAATAATCAAAAACTTTGCGTTTCCACAGAAAAATATTAATTTTTGACCACTAGTTTTGCTACGCTCTAGCATCATCTGGTGTAGCAAAGGCAATCGACAATAGTAAATTCTTTGCTGTGGAAACGCAAATTCTATGATTATTTATTCGTGGTTAAAAAATAAATTTTTACAAAGTATCGGCCTCTACCATCTCTCAATTGTAAATTTCAGTATTACTAAGTATAATTGGCTGGCATTTGATAAATAATTTAATTATTTATTTTAAACTAATCACTTTTGGGATGGTAGGAGATAGGCTAATGATGATCACATAAATTATATGGGTCCGCTTAAGAGGAAGCTATCAAAGAGGAAAACGGCTTCAATCATAGCATGCTCGGGTTTTATAATTACATTAAGTAATTTCCCTTTTGCAACTGGTAAAAGGTCTCTGATATAGTTATCAAGATTTAAATTAATAGACGAAGTATTAAAATTTATTTTTGAGAATTATCAAGAAGGAAACATTAAGGAAAAGACGCGTCTTATTCGCTCATTCCGTCCCATCTCCACCTAAATGGCCCCTTGCAATGAATCAATCTCCTTCCACGACTCAGCTCGAGTGACGATCACCATACCACGGGCCTTCATGTGTCCCACGCGCACGCTTGCACCAACGACGTACCAAATAAAAACCCCTACCAATGCCGAAAACCAAACGGAAGCCTAGCACTGCCACTGGCCTGAGTCGGACTAACGTGTTTGAGGAAAAGAACCGAGCAATTCCTTTTCATCTCGAGTTTCATTTTCACCTCAACAAGTGTTTTTATTTTTCCTCGACAACCAAGCAAGCGAGCTTGCAAGCAGATGAATGACGTCACGTCACCTTGAAGGGCGAAAAGTTTTATAGTTTTTCTTTTCTTTTCAAAAACTGGATTATTTTATGGCGGAGTGCTTTTGCGGGTCATATGCAGCAAAGGAGAATAAATATTCATTGCGGCAGTGGATGTTTCCCCTCTAATCCTACCTGATTAAACGAGCAGAAGGGTGCCGCGTGGAGGACAAGCGTCGTTTCCAGCAAAACGGCTCCACACCTCTCCCCCACGGTAGACGCAAAGCCTCCCGAAACCCTCGGAGGCCCTCGCTAAAGTAGAGAACCAAATGTTTTGCCCCGCCTCATGGCCAAAAGGTTCCTGAAAGAAACCTAATCACTAACAAAAAAAATATTCAATCCAGGTGAATTTTTTTAATCCTGAAAAGTATTTTTGCGCACAAAAAGAAAGATAAGTTGATGACTTCCTTTAAATTAAAATTTAAACATCTCTCTCGCAATCATATGGACGTACTTTGTGTTTCTAGCCAAATTGCTGTTGGTTCTTCAAAACAATTCATCAATCTACAAATTTATTGATTTCAAATCCTGCAAACTCGTTTTATTTGAGCACCAGTGCAACTTTAGCTAATGAAGTTGCTCAAACAAAAACTTCCCGAAGCCTTTGAGCCTCAGGGATGAATTATTGCAATAATGTGAATGTTTTAGCATCGTAATTTTCAAATTTTGAAATTCTTTCACGTTACCTACCTTCAACAGAAAATGGAATGTTACCAACCATACAATTAGTATACGCAAACGTGAGCTTTAGTAATCCGACAATCCGTGAATCTTAATCTCACCTTCAAAACAAAAGTTAAGATATCCTGAAACATATGCAGCACGCACTGTGACTGTGTTAGTCTGGTTGCAGGAACACCAGAGAACTTCGTCCGGTGGTCGTCGTGTGTCCCCTCAGCATTCAGAGAGCACCCCTTCTCCCCGCCCTCCAAAAAAGGCCACCTCGCTCTCAAGGGGGGAGGGAAGTACGGTTCCTTACTCAATCCGTCGGGTGGCGAGCGGTCGTATCCGAGCGAGGTGATTTAGCGCGAGACTGCTAACCTTTTCAGAACAAGAGTTGGTCAAAGGCTTATTTCCTCGGAATTCCATATTTTTAATTAGAGATGTATTTTTTTCAACACGATATTTTATATTTCCGATAAAGCATATACTTACAAAAATAAATATAAGCCCAATAAATAAGCGAAGAAAAAGTACCCAATTTAAAAATGTGACCATCTGAAACAGCGTGGAGTGGAAAAATTACAACAGTATTTAAAGTGGAAGATGATCGTGAGAATGGGATACGACACCAAGGAAAAAAACAATATACGTACTCGTACTCACGGATACAATGGCAAGAACTTTCACGATTATTTGTTAAATACATGCTAACCATTAAATGAGTGTTTATTTTAAAAGAGCTTTCGGAGCTTGTTTTTTACTTTTATACGATTTTTTTACTTGTATAACTATAACGCCCTTCGTTTCTTCATAGACCCTTATTTGACGTAAATCACTGAATAACAATTAATAAAAATTTTCTAATAGCCTCGTACCGTCTCAGGCATAAAATCACGCCATCTCCTAAAGGTAAAGGCAGCGTCGATAAAATGTGCCATTAATACGAAGAGAGAGATTATTCGGAAATAGACTCTAGGGAAGAAACCTTAGTGGCGTTAAATGTCAAACTGCTGGACCTTTTGAGATCCAGAGGTGGAGCGTGAGTTTTGACGAGACCAAATTATCGCAGATGAGTAGGCTGACACTCAAAAGGCCAGAGGGTACCGCGGGGAAGAGGAGACGGGAGGACGGGGTCGGATTGCCTTCATGAAAACTCATCCAGCGGAATGAAAGGGAGTTCAAAGTTCACAGTAAATATCACGTTAATGTCAAGGGTATTCTTGGGTGATGATAAAGGGTTTTGGATTTTAGCGGTTAAGAGATTGTTTGTTTAATCTCCTTTATGAGATTTATAAAGTGAAAATTAGAATAATTTTGGTTTTTGTCTCACTAAATAAATAGACAATATCATCTGCAAAATCAGGGTAAAGAAATATACTGTTTAGATTTATTATGTGAAATAATTAAGGGGAAAGATATGCTGATTCTTAAAAAACCAAGATTGATAAAAAATCATTGTAATTCGTATTAACATTGAAACTAAGTTAGCTAACGTGGTTACGACGGATGTAGCGTAAAATCTTATTTCAAGCATGACAAATAATATAATAATATACTATCATGTACACATGTAAGTAATTTCGTTACATTTGTTCTTCTCAATAGATATAGGTATTTACCACGATGAAGCTATATAATCTTAGTATTCGTTTTAACCCTGAATAGGAGATTTTCTCGGCAGATTGGAGGGGCTGAATATTGTTCGTTGATAAAATGATGGTAGCCATATTCCATTAATTAGCCATCAGTTTGTTCCTTTAAACAATCTCGCCTGGAGAACTTTGCTCTTGATTTTGTATAACACGCTTCTAAAAGTTAAAATAATCAAGCTCATAAATTATAAGTATGGACTACTATATCACGTGCCCTTACTTGTAATTGGCTAAAAAGACGGAGATCCATTTCCCTTTCCCGTCCTCAAATTTCACTCTTCTAAAGTGAAATATTGAAAATAATTGATACTAAAGGACATTGGTGACATCAAAGCTCCTTATTATTAGCATTCGGTATAAAACGTCAAATAATAAGTCATCTCGTTTCAAGTTAAGTCGCGAGTGTTCTGAAGAACGCTTCTAACGAATGCGAAGTCCTTTGATCGGGGAAACCATTCATTCACCACCCTTAATCATGATCTCTAAGGTCCATTTGATTTATTTTATCGTCAATACAGCCAAGTATAAGACTCTTAGATGTGCCCACTCTAATTGGAAAGGCACAATTGGAAGGGGGTGTGTTTCCCAAACATTTTCGAGCCACCGCCCCTTGGATCCATAAACTCTATACTCAACGCCCCCTTATCGGTAGCTTTAAAATAATAGTCTAAATCATAAAAAAATAACCAAATGAGGGACATTGAAATAATTAAATTAAAGACAACGATTTATCATATGTTTATTTAGAATTCAATAGATTTTTAGAGATCATTTATGCAAATGGCTTAGTACACAATAAAAGGAATTTATGTGAGAATATATTTTACATTAAAATAAATTATCAAAACAATTTTAAGAAAGCTTTTTTGTGTTTGTTATATGTCGTCTTTTATTTAAATTAAGCAATTATATAACAAGAGCATTTTCAATGCATGAAAATAAAATAACCAATTAGGTTTTGTTAAAATTAGTTAAACAATTAAGTAACTATTAACTATATTTTTTCATGGTATAGAAGTCATTAGGATATTAACTTTTATAATGTAATAACATATTTGCATCAAATAAAATTTTAATGGGATTGAGGGGATGATCTGACACTATTTTTCCTACGCCCGGTTAAATGTCACTTAGCAGAAGCCTTAACCTGAAGTCTGTTTCTCTGCTTGGAAATGCGCTGAATGACTGCAATTAAACCACGTTCCATCGAATATTAAGTCGGAAATGCAAGAAGGAGTTTTTTAACCACCAACTATAATTTGGGATAACGATTGGAAACCTTCTTCTGTAACTAAAACTCTTGATAATTTAAATTTTAAAAGTAAACACCTTGTCTTTTCCACTTAATTTTTTTTATTCTCGCGACCTAGGTTTCATTATGGTATAACATCATTAGGTCCTGATGATGTTATATTATAACGAAATCTAGGTCGTGAGAATAAAAAAAATTAAGTGGAAAAGCCAAGTTGTATAATTTTAAAATTTCAATATGAAGATTTTCCACCAAGTAACGCCAAAAACTATTTTACTTGATAATTTATTTTAAACTCTGGTTTCAGTTCAACGTCATTATGTAGTCCAATTAATTCCAACTCCAACTTCCTCAATATCTACAAACGGATTTATTTAACGGACTCAGTCTGGAATTTACAACTAAACAAGATCCTCAAATTACTGCATCATATTTCTATGCAAATGGTCACAAAAGACTAAAATCATCGTCATCGCCTAAACCTCATTTTATGGCATCTTCTAGCTTAAGCAGGGAAGGAAGTGATCAGGCTCGCGGCGACCTATGTTGCCTTTAAAGAAAAACAACTTGGATATAAACACAGTCACCACATATTTTGCAGTGTCATCCATAATCTCTTAGGGAGTTGTGAATCCGCAAAATGTGCTTTCTTGTTCCGTTCATCCTCTCGCAATATTACGGAGGGAAATAACGTATTTCAAGGAGACTAAATGCCGTATTTGTTACAGTCGTAATTTGAGGGGGGTGAAGGGTCAAGATGATATGGGTCACGATTTCCGTTAAGACAAGAAAAAAATTATTTTATTATCAAGCTGCAAGGAATAATGTAATGAGTGCACACAGTATTCAGCAGTGAGAAATTTATTTTTTACTCACATTTCCCCCTACCTGCTCGCACGAGCTAATTCAATTCGTGGGAATGTCTTTATCCGAGGGAGTAAGGGGCCAAGACATTAAAATCTGCGTTTAGGACAAAAGGGTTTTCTCACTGAAATGCAAGAATTAAAGATGAGGGTACATGTATAGCATTGCTACGTGCATTTTAGCTATTTTATCCAAGTGCTTATCACTAGCTCATCCTCGATAATAGAATCGTATATATAGCTCATCCTCGACGTACTCTTCGCTTGTTGGAGCAACCATCCGGCCTTTATACTACCAACTAAGCGAGATTAAACCAAGTGCGAGTAACACTGTCACCGGAGGATGAAATGCACTCTAAATATTGCCAATGAAAAAAATTTTGATCAACGTGTTCTCTCTTGATTTGAAAAATGCCTGTCACATGTCACGAGTCAATTTTGCGGATTACCATGACGCACAATACCTCACAGAGATGTTAGACGCGGTCATCATAGTTGGACAAGTAATTTCAGCAAGTTGGTCACGGCTCTGCGGGGCAAGCTTCACGGTGGGTCCAAGCATGCAACCATGTACATGGTTTGTCCCGAACGTACGAAGTATGGGTTGCTATACCACGTGCCATCAATTTTAATTAGGAGAAGAGCCGGAGAGCCATTTCCCTTTCCCGTCCTCAAACCTCATCCTTCCAAAGTGAAACACTGAGATTAGTTGATACCAAAGGACAATGGTTACATCAAAGCTCATTATTAGTAGCACTCGGTATAAAATCTCAAATAATGATAATTCATCGAACTCGAAAATCTTGGTTGGTTCCAAACTTAGTAGGACAGAGTCTTTTAAAAATACAAAATACTGGCATAATTGATTCATTCATTCAAAAATCTTCAAAATAGCAACTTTGTGCGTCCACACGTCACTGCCAGCGTGTTTTCCACGCCTTCCGGAAGGCGGCGTCCGGAATGCTGGTGAGCTCACTCTCATGATTGTAACGCATCCACTAAGCCGTGGAAGCGTCTTTTCAGCACGGATTTAAGGCGGAGGAATAGAAATACGAGAGGGGGCAACGTCGGCGCTATTGGACCGTCGTGGAAGATTAGCGTGCGAGTGTCCTTTTGTTCGTTGGAGAACACTCGGGGCACCAACTTCGCACACATATTTCTCATACCGATGATATTGGTGTTGATGAACATCACTCAAAGGGATGCCTAGTTCACAAGAAATCATGTGGACAACTAATCTACATTTCCTGTCAACAAGTCTTCACTTCAGCAAGAATTTCGCCGTTTTTGAGGTCGAAGGGCGTCCTGAACTTTCGCCGTCTTCGACACTTCTGTTACCACCCGATAATACTTCTGCCACTAAATGTCACCATAAGATGCCTTGAGCATGTAATGAGTCTCTTTCCCAGTTTTGCCCAGTTTCACTCAAAACATGATGGTGTAGCGCTGTTCTAATAACCGTTTGATAATTGAGCATAACGAGGTATCATTATAGAAGTTTCGCAAACGAATAATCAGCACTCCGCAAAGCCCGGGAGTCGACTACCACTGGCCTCCAACCTTTCCTGAGATTCCCTTCCCTGCAACCCCGTCAGAGAAACAGTCTCCCCTCCGCACGTCTATCCAGAAAAAAGGTCGTGCTACTTTTATGAGAGTCCGTCTATGATCGCTTTCATATCTCCTTTTTTGCTAGCGGAGGACATATTCGCATTCGCAGGTCTCACGTAAAATCGTGCTTCCCCCAGATTCCGAAACGTTATAGCGATAGAATAAGTCTTTTTACTGATATCGCCAGGCCGATTTACGTCGTCCGATTTCGAGTGCATTCTTAAAAAGACGCACAAATACGAATTATACTTGAGGGAATCCTTACACCAAGACAATGTAATGTGACAAAAATGTCTTGTTTGAACTAACTTACTTCGCAGTCGTGTGCAAGGGCCTGAAGTATTTACCTCTCAAAATGGGAAGACCTGGCTAATTGAAATGGGGAGTCTTTAGAAACGCGTTACCAAAAAGCACGATAGACCGGAGGGAATAACGGTCTTCGAGGCCTTCACTCCTCTAACCTTATATTTGAGGATGCGATAACGGACTGGATATACCTGTAGCCCACGACCATGATCACTCGACGGAGACTTTCAATGAAGCTGTTCAAGCAACGTTAAACGCCAGCTATTCATTAGGTTCTCACTTTCCTTCCAAATTTATTCAGAAAATGAGTCAATACCACGCTCAAATATGTGCTCCCCACTGCCCTCCACCGTTTCTTTGTCCGCCGAGCGAACTCAAACTGCGCCAAGAGATAAGCATACTCGAACATTCGCAACGTGCGTGATGCAACGCGCCTTTACGGAAGGATGCCATTAAACGCGAGGGTGTTCTTAATTTACCGTCACGGAAAAAACTGGTGGCCTAGAGTTTTATTCGACGCTCCAGGATTCCACCGAATTCGAAAATGGCGAGTACCTTCTCGTTTCCGCATATAAGACGCTTTCCCGTGATTCCTTCACCACGTACATATGTGATTCAATGAGGACCCCACAATTACGTCCTACCCTTCCCTCTTCCTTGGCCCGTTGCACTATAACCGCGCTCTTTTCTGCAAGTGGGCTGAGCACCTTTCCACAAACTCCTGTGCCTTCTGCCCTCTTCGACACCATTGTCTGCTCTTGGCTCGAGCATCCCTCACCCCACTCTTAATATCGTCCCTATATAAGCCTCGCATTGCGGAAGTAATAAGTTTGTCGGTTCGGGGTTATGCTGTGTGTGACACGTGTTGGAGATCGATGTATTCCTGCCGAAGTTGAAGACCGTTACTGAAGGAGAGTGCGGATATCGCACCGTTTTGTCCACCGTAAGTTAATTCGGTGTTCCGCATGATGATGGTTATTCAGTTAATATTATTTTTGGAATTGATTATAAGTAGATAGGTTCGTAAAATTACACCCAAGAGATAGTTTCATATTTGTGCGGGCGATGTCATTGCTTGCCTGAAGCATTATTTGCAGATATCCGCAATCATATGTGATATCGGGTTGTAAATAATGTGTAATCCTAGGAATAGAATGTTAATATGCATTTTGAAAATGCTAATACCTTGATCATTAGATTTAATTTGATAATGTGGTCTTGTATATTTTTCCCGTTGCAGAGGCAGGTTACTAGAGCAGTTTCTCCGTTGGGGCATTCCCTATTCCCTCAAATGTCAACGCAATAGCTATCCTGATGGTGTAATTCTTGCTAGGTATATCTTATTACTTTGGTCCTCATAATTTGTCCATTTAATTTAATCAACCGTTGATTCTAATCTATCACTCGGGTTTCTGTAAATCTTACCGCAATTTCTTCTCAACCATCACCGTTTACCGTTTGATGGAGTATAATGAAGAACTCTTTAATTTTTTGCAGTTTCAGTTTCAGTAATATAACATGATCTTCTGCAATAAACATTGCATTTCCTGGATTGCTACTAGAGCCTTATAGTTTACTCATTTGCTCGGAAGTTAGTCAAACCATGAATGCAATCTAAATTCCTCCTTTCCGAACGTCTTCTACTTTCGGCGTAACCCCATCGAAATTTATATCGTCACATTCCAAAGAGAACATTTGACTCTCGCATAATTTTCGGGGAAGATGTTTTTCCCTTTCTATTTATTCAAGACGCGGCAAAGCAAATACCTTGAAACAACCATGCTTCTTTTCAAACCTTGGATAGCACCGTGGTGATATTCTGCGCCTACATATTGTAGTTAAAGTGGGGTTCCGCAGGAAGAGTTCCTCCCAGTCTAATAGTCGGTAAATACTTGCTCGTGTCAATGTGAGCTCACAATTGCTCAAATTGCACTGCAAGACCTTAAATTTATGACGGTTTTCAAGCCCCACATTGTTTTCAAATATTTTCATTAACTTGTGACTGGCATTTCTCTGTTGCCTTCATTCTTCCATTCAATGTTGGCTTCCCGAATTCGTTTTGTCATTATTTAGTCTCTAGTAAAGAACCTGACATTCACAAGTCTTCAAATTATCTATTGGAACGCACTCTAGAGGTCGGGAGTGCCCTACTTTCTTTTTCCCAACGCTCCCAAAATCACAGAATCCTCACAGTACACACTTCTGCAGCAGGATCGCCCCCATCAAAGTGAATCTCCGCAATTTGGTTGGTGTCAGTGCAGTGAGTTTGTGTGTGTGGTGGCATAAAGTGCAAGGTCAGTTGTGTGTGTGAAGTGTTGTGCATCAACGACGAGGGATCGCCGATGGAGAGCAGAGTTATTCCGCCGGGGGACCATGCAGCTGATCAAGGTAAGGAAGCTACTCCTTTTCCAGGGAAATAGCGTGTAGTGTGCAGGAGTCCCCTTGGATTGAGACAAGGCCTCCAACTCGCGGTAGGGCCCTCCGATGGGGCTTTAAAGGCATATAGGACACTTAGAGAACTGGGGGGACAATTAAGGTGACTCTTAGGCGATTGAGCTAGGTAGGACACTTAAAGAAATCGAGGAAAATTAATGGAATTTAAGGAAATTAACGAACTGTGGAAAACTGTGGAACTAGCCCTGTGGAAAACCTTATAGCATCTAAATCACCTATTCCTATCCTTACCTGTATTGATATTTTTACCATTTCATGTAAGATATTGTCACAATGTTTTGTAAAAATTGTTGTTAAACTGTTAACTGATCCATTGTGAAATAATACTGTAAGACTGAACGCATTACTGTAACGTTCTAAAAGAACAATAAAAATACGATCATCCCATCATTAATTGCGTTGTCTTTGCACCTTCATTCTTTACTTTCCCTGTCTTCCATCTCGAATCATTCTTGTTCATGCTCTTTCCTCTGAATTTTCCGAAGGCAGCGCTTGCCTGTTTTAATGGCGTCGCTGTAACATGGTACAGTAGGACGTCGCTCTCTGCAGGTCCGTAGGGCACTGCAGGAGCGGCGTGATGGGCCGGCCATCTGCCTTCGTCTCATTTTAATCACGAAGGCCGAAAAATGGGTCCCAACGAGCTGTGCATGATACCTCCTTGGGTCAGCAACAGGAAACTCATGCAATCACTCTTCCTCCCCCCTTCTCATTCTCTCCTTCATCTTTGTATGTTCAAACCAAAGAAGGTCACAGTACTCATTTCCCTTGTGAAATTCCTCCAATATGAAATGTCGCTCCAGATTTCCTTAATACGCAACCGGTTTTCTGTCGTAAGGTATATCGTTGGAAACCGAATGGTAGCAAGATTCGCCGAAATTCCTAGCATTACATTTGTAAGCTTTCGTTTAAATCGCAATGATATGCCAATTACATGTCAAACGTGCCTGTAGGCAATACGTATGATTATCCCTATGAATACCCAGAGAAAGGGCTGGTGATATCTATTTTTCCAATCGGCCCTACGCTTTTGCTCCTTGACACAAGCCCGCTCTGACCCGCATCATCTTTGCTGTGAGAATCGAGCTTTAATTTTTTTTAGCAGTGGCCGCTTTTCCTTTTCCCGAGAGTTACAGAAGGGAGGATGGCGAGCGAGCGGGGTGAAAGGGAAAGGGTAATGAAAACACCACGGCATGAATGGAGACAGAGAATGTAACTAAAGAGGGTACAGACAGTTTTTTTCGAGGTCATATGTTATCAATATCAAGAGTAACCGCCAATTTTGAAAAAAAAGACCCTTCGATAGCCGGCACTTTCCAAGATTCGGAAGCGCATCATATTTGATGGCACAGAAACATAGTTCTTTTAAAGGTACAGGTATTAATATCTTCTATCACTATCCAGTTACCCTCTCCCGGGGTTTTAGAGGATTCCAAACGACAATCCTGTGTGAAGGCCACGGTAAAATTCCATTATGTGCGATTTCGTGGGAACAACTGAGAATAATGACTCGTGACATGGTGAACTTCTGTGCTCAGCTGCACTAGTTTCCAATTCAGTTTTTATTTCATTACTTGTCAAAAATTTTAGGGGAACCAATTGCTTGCCTTACGTATGTATTGAAATGTAACACTTATAAACATTGAAATTCTTATGTTTAGCAATTGTGGTCGGGCTTGCTTTCCTTTATGTACTTCATTCCCGCTGGGAAATCTTTTAAATTAAAGGCTTACACTAACTTGTCTGGCCCACTTAAATTGCTTCGCCTTATTTAATTTATCGTCTATGCGAGACACTGTGGTTGGCGATTGGGATAACAGGAATCGGATTTAAGCCTGTACTAAGGCTCCTGTGGGAGAAAACACTCCTAAATTTGTTCTTGGTACTGGCCTAAAAGGTTAACCAAAGGATTAAGGGGAATGAGGACTGTTCTAAGGGTAATACTCCCTTAACCAAATATATCCAACATATGGGTGTTGGCAGCAGAAATTTCAAAATCAAATATTAAGGAATACTGGAAAAATTTTTAATAGGCTTTCAGCTGTCAATTGATAGGAGCACATAAGGAGATGAAAATCTTTCGAGGCTTTTCCTTTACCACAATGAACCGAATGGTCCATTTTGTAAGGTAAGGCAAAAAGGAATGGATGTCAGCTGACAGAGAATTTGTTTTTGCTTTTGCTCATAAAGCCATCCCCTTTTTTCAAATTCTTTCAAACTTTGGTAGAAAACCGAATCCATTTCATTTCTAACATAACTTTAATTTATGCATAGAATAAAACATTACCTTATTAATGAGCACAAAATGATTCCTTGGGCTGGTTAACAGTCAAAGGATATTTCATTAAAAGCAAAGCACACCTTTCCTTTGACCTTGATGGTATAAAGGTATGAATACATTTTGTTGGGAAAGGATAACTCCTCAGCTGCTATGAAGGATGATAACTGTTCCGAAACTTTTTTCTAATTCGGAAACTCCTTTAGTTTCAGTATGAAACTTTTCAGTTTGATTTTTAATGTTTTTGGTGAAAACTGTAAATAATTTCACCAACCATAATATCATGTCGACTCTTTAGGGATATTGCTATTTCATAATAAATGCCTTCATAATTTAATCTTTGTTGATATTAGTGTCCAGATTCCTCATGTCGAGCGTACTTGTCTCAATTGGCTTTTATTGACTTTCTTCAAATTATTTTTTTTCTGGACCTCACTGGATAAATGTATTTTAGATCTGACATAACAGATATTGTGATAGAAAGACTTTGTATCTGCATTAAGAAAATGATTCTGAAGCAGGGTTGACAGACATATGACTACAAAGCAGAATCGAATATATCCATTGACATCTCATCAATGCTCAACACTTTAGGATAAGTGTTGAGCATGAGTACAAAAAATTGTGTATGTTGTATTAACATAATATTTGAATTCAATTATCCATACTTATTGGGTCTGTATAAGTTGTGTGTACAACATGGCTAAATAAATACTTTTATTAATATTGATTGAATAAGAGCCTACATCTTCATTTTAATCTTCCTCCAAATCCTTAATTATGTTGAAGGGTATATTGTGCAACATCACCACTCTAAGATTGATTTACCACATCAATGAATTATAGCTTTGTTGCTTTCTCATGCATTGGAAAGTATTTTACTTAAACATTTTGATTGCTATAACATATTGCTAATAGTGTGGGTGAGATAAAATGGGGACAGTAGGTTCCAGCTAATTCAACTTCTGAAAGGAAATTATCTATTTTTCTTAAGGGTATTTTTCGTCACAGGTAAAATGGAAATTAAAATGAACATTTATTATTTCAGGCATTAGCATTAACGATTGATAAATTATCCTAATCATTGATTTTAAGCAAAAATATTTCATCAATGCTGTGGATGCAATGATGCTGTAGATGTTGTCAATATCTCTTAAACAAAATGAATTAAGTAATCCTTCAACTGCCTATCAACATCTGCAAGTTCTCGGAGCAGTACACCTCATTTTAGTATTTTCTACAGAAGCTAGCTGCTATGGTAAGTAAAATATATACTCAAAAGGCAGAACTGCACAGTGCTTGGACAAATATTATCTTCTTTCAAACTGATTTCTCCTGTTCTGTACTACAATTATTCTACATTGATAAAAGAATCACCAAATGATGTTTCCTCTTGTGTTGCTTAGGGTAAACATGTCCCAGGTAACACTTTGAATACTTGTACAGATGAGGATGTTATAGGGAATGAAAATGTACTTGAGGGTAAGCAAGTGATCAAATATAAAAATGGATTTTCTTAGGAGTTAATGAAAGTGTCCATTAACTTGCCATATAATTCCATTTGGTTATGTTTATGCATAAAATAAAAAATTAATTAATAATTGATTTAATAATTTTACAAAAGATATTGAGAAAATCTTGGAAAACATGATAATGGTGAAAAATATTGTAAGGGTGCTAATCTGCCAGCATTGGGAAATTAATGCAAAATGTGGATGTCCAGGGTAGTCATTGGCTTCAATTAACAGGACCCCACAATTTATGAAGAATATGTTTGATATTTTTGAAAATACAAAAGTACAAAAATTTCCTTAAACGTCACTAATATACCAAAGGAGTTGCTTAGTTCCATTTATTTTGAAGGGTGGCTGTGGGGAAATTCTTGTAATAATGATGGATTCCTCTAGCATTGCAGGATCCCACCAAAGTGTGAAACTATTACTACCCCTCATTAGGAAATACTTACTGGCTTAGATTGTCTTGTTTCGGATAAATTTCCTTAGCCTAAATCAATTAAAGTTTTGGGGTAAAATTCACTTCTATTCACTTCTAACAAAACAATTAGACATGTACATACTCTTCACAGTGAACTAACTAAACCAGGGTTAAAATATCTTGAAATATTTAATTGATTTAATTGATAACCTTTTCCCCCGTATTCCCGGGAAATACCATTGTACAACTAATACATATACTCAGTGAATCCGCTGCACATCCTCTTGGTTAGGGCACTGACATTTCAGTCGTGGTTACATTAAAATGAATCCCAGTATAACCGATTCTTAACAAACAAACATATTTGGTTGCTGGTGGAAAGCATCAATTCAAACAATTATGGAATGTTCTTCGTGAAAATAAGAAATAGTGGGCAATACTGTAGCCCCAAATTTCTCTTGAAAAATTATTCGAATTAGTTGAAGAATTGTGTATCATATAATGTACTGGTATTTAGTAATGTACATGACCTAGATAAGTATATATTCGTGATTATTCTATTCTTCATCTAGCGAACTAAAGGGCTCGCATAATGAGCATTATAATGATAAATAATCGTTCAAAGTGTGAATATTTGTTAGCAGCCAAGTAATTCTAAACTCATAAGTTAGGATAGTATCCAGGGCCCCCTAATTGTGACCATGGCCCACTTTTCATTCATATTCCTGAAAAACTCGGCTATTTATACTCTACTAGAAAATTCATCACCCCCAATGTCATGGAGTACAAATGGTGATATTTCCTATAATCATCTGTACAAAGCAAATATTATAATCCTGAGCTGTTATTGAATCCCAGGCACTCCAATTGTAAAGCTTTTACACTTTTCAATCAGATTCCACAAAATACTAAGCTACATTTCATACTCCAAAACATTCATCCCCCAGAGAGTCATACGGTAAGTACACTTCTTGGTAATACATCTAATTAAATGTATAAGCAAACCCTTTTCTTATGGACTAGCATAGGATCCATGGGCCTTCTGTTCTGGCATGGCTGAAAGATGAGGAAATCAAAACCATCTTTGTCGTTTGGCTCAATTCATAGGAGGCAAACTTCTATGCTGAGGGTGTGAGAGGGTTGATGTTGCATGACAAAAAGTGCTTGAAAGCAGACAAGAATTAAACAGAAAAGTGAAGCAGCTTTGTAGGAAGCTAAAACCACAGGTAAATATTTTTTTATGAATGATATTTTTTAATAGTAATATTGCTCCTTATAAATACGCCTTGCATATTATCATGCGCGAATTTAGTCATTACATATATTGCTTGGTCAACTACTTGGTACCACTACTTGAAAAATTAAAACAAATAGTACTTAACTGATCAAATATGATATCAGTTGTAATTTCTAACTTGTTATAAGCAGTATTTAACAATATTTCATTATAAGGCCAATAAAATTTGTAATGCTCCATTTTTATATAATGTAATGACATGTTTTGTAAAAAAAATTTTATACTACTATTATCAGTACCGTGATTTAGGGATCATTGATTCTTTTGCACAAACATGGCGAGATATGTCATATTCAATTTGCCATATGATGTGTGGTTTTGGGTTGAAGGGTCAATGAAGAAATTATACTCTGCCACATTTTCTATTATTCGTAGTCATGAAAAATCTCACTATTCAAGCAGAGTTCCACACAAGATATAATATAGTTACAGTTCGCTAGGATTGGAGCACATTCTATTGAGAAATTATTTAACTAAAATAGACATCACAGAAAATAGTTTGGCTCTTTTATTTTAACTTCCTTTCACGTTGCAGTATTGTAGTGGGATCCCTCTGAGTAATCCACCCAAAAGCATAATTATGACAGAGTTAACCACAAATCCTAATTAACTCTGAATTACTTAACATTGGCCATAATACATAATGTTCATGGGCTTAGTAGCTCTACCTAAATGTAAGGGCACTAGTTATATTTAGAGTACATGCCAACAAGGCTTGTGATTGCTCAATCAAGATAGGTTATTATTAAACAAAAGAAGTTCTTGAAAATTTAAAGAAAACTGGAGTTAACCTTTCATCAATTGTTCAATTACTTTGTTAATATCTCCCAAAAAGGAAATAATTGGCATAAATATAATTACTATTAATAAAACACAATTTTTTTCCAAGCTGCTAGTACATACCCATCATCTGGTTTTAACAAACAAGTTTGTTTATTGTATAAAACCCTGTTCCATTTTAACACCTCAGCAAGTCATTTCCTAGCATCCATACTCAACTTTTCTGTCATCAATTTCTTCCTTTGGCAATAAATCTTCCATAACCAATAATTCTTCTTCTTAAGACCCTAACAGTTTGAACACCATAGTCAAAATAGTAGGCAGTAGTAGTTGAATCTTGACAAAAGTTACCAAAGGGAACACAGTTAAATTCTTCTGGTGTCATAGTCCAATTTTAGTGCTCTCCACACTTAACCCCAGGTGAAAAAGGTAACAAAACAGAAAAATTACTCCAAGGGTTCAAATATAGGCTTAGTGGTTGTGAAACAAGTAAACAAGCACAGCACAAATCCAATCTCCAATAACAGTGCTAAGTATTATAATAAATAGATCGATTACTACCTCACTTAATAAAGAGATTTTTTCCTTGCAAGAGGATATTCAACATTATTTTTTTCCACGTGTCAGAAAAAACACATTTCTCCAAAATTCTTTTTTCAAAATCCTTTTACATTCAATGGGCTTAGCATTTCATTAAGTATCATTTAAAATAGTTCACATGGCCCAAAGATGCCTTGTGCAACATGCATGGCTTGTTTAAAAATCATGGGGAACAATTTATGAAAATAGTTTTATTCCAGATATGGTTATAATGCCTCAAAATTCTTAAAGTGCCACCCTTGAATGTCAATACACTTTTTCCAGCTTTTCCATGACCGAAGGTCACCCATTTCTACACCATGTTGTTCACCATGAAGACCACTTACAGGGGTTTGTTCCATGCACTGTAGTGGATTCATGTTTAACCAATGTTATTTAAATTCAAATTACTTTCTCATAAGAGAGTGTGTTCCATCAGGTTGTCCATTAATGTTAAGTTTACATTCCTGGAATTCTTTAAGTGCGAAAGAAAAAAGCATTTTAGTAGTCTACCAATTTCACTGCCTTGCTGAGGGGTACATAAATGTATCAACCTGCACCACTCATTCCCATACATAACAGTAGTGAAAAGTACCCTCAACACAATTTGAAAAGGTGGACCACTGAATACAAAAAACACAGAAAATTGGTCTACCCTCCAATGGGAAAATAGTCAGAGGGCATGATAGACTGATGCCAAGAATTCATTATACATAACTTCTGATTGTATTCCACAATGTAGGGAATCAGTGTTCAGTTAGTGCTTAGAGATCGTTCCCTGGATGTATGTTGGATAGGTACTTCTTAAACTCGCAGGGACACTTTACTCACATAGTAAGAACTCACACCAAATGCTTGTGCAATGCTTACATGCAGCCTGGATACAAAGGGAGCTGATATTGAAGGATATAAGTTAAAAAATGTCAACCGGAAAGTTATAATAGGTAACATATAATGTACATTAAATTAAGAAACACAATGTATACATCCACTGTTCTTTATTATGGTACAACTAGTTTCAACACTTAGGCGTCATCATCAGGTACAAAAATAAAACCAGCTGTGGCTCGTTTATATTGTATTTATAAGGGAGAGTGGAGTGAGTGAGAGAGGGGGTAAAAAAGAGTGGTAAAATCGGGTTGTGATCGGCGTAAATGGGAAGGATGATAGGGGTTTTAAGCGTCAGTGATTGGTGGGTTAACAGTGGGTGGGTTGTTGTGTCTTTCAGTGGAGGAAAGGGGTACCTCCATGATTGGGGAGTGGTGTTCAAACAATAATTCGTTCACCAAATGACCTGTTGTTAAATTCTTTCCAATTTCAAGCTCCTCTTACTTGTCCATCCTCATCCCTTTTTCCATCTGGTGTAAGAGTACTGGGTTGAAATCACTCTCGTGGTTGTTTTCCCACAGATGTTTTGCAAAGTGCAATTTCTTGAGGTCACAATTACTAAAACAGCATTTATGCTCTTCCGCCCATGCTTTTAACAACCTCCCCATTTGGCCTACATATATTGCATTACAGTCGTTACAAATTAACCTATAAATGCCATTTTTATTCAGTTTGACCACTTTGTCTTTCGTAGAGTTCTACTCTACACAAAGTTGAACTTAAAACAATAGAAAGAATAGAAAACATATAATGTAGATAAAATTTTGAACCGACTGAATCCATCAGCAAAATGGACTCCTGGTTCATCTATCCATGAGAATATTTCCAGAGGATATTATTATTATTCATTTGACATTTTGTTGAAAACAAATGATTCATGAGCAAACTATCAAGTCATTTAGTTACAAGACAATCATTAAGGTAAGTACAAATGGAGGTGAGGCAGGCAAAGAGGCTTCTCACGGAGGGATTTGGGAAAGTTTGAAGGAAATCCTGGGGAGCCTCATTTTAGTGTATCATTCTCTACTTAACCTGATATAGAATGGTTCATTCACACACCTAGACATTGCATCCACAAATTCAACACCCCGTTCAGTCATGAGAGTTATTCTATATTTTACAACACTACAAATGTCTATGCCATAAATCACCTATGCTTCTTTGTCTTCATCAAAATAAATAATCCATATTATTAGCATGCATCATTCACACCTTCTAAAACACAAATGCATTTGACCACACCCTTGGCACACAGCCCTACAATTGCTGAAGGTTATTGATCCACAATCATAATGAGACTACTTGCCTACCAACACTGCATCCCTAACTACTACCTATGTTATGGCTAAAAATGTGGCTCTGGCATATCCTACAGCCTACCTGCAACTCGGAAATCACCATATTACACAAACTCAACCTCACACTTTTATTGTTTCGCATAATGATTTTTATATTGAGGTACCACCTCATTCTGATGTACATTAACACAAGACTCCATTGAAGTAACTGATGTGGTATCTCTCCAACAGGATCCTGAATAATAATAATATATTTTGACTAACTTCATTAAAATGAAAAAACTTGTACCTAACCTGTAATATTGGTAATTTGTATATCATCCATGTAATGTCATGCAACATTGTCTCTATTAGCAGTCTATTAAATACTCAGTCTATTACCTCTAAGACATATGCAATGTACTATATACCATAATCACACTATTGCCAAAATATTACCTGTAAAGACAATGAATTTGATCTTAAAACAATGAACCTTTGAATTAACCACCTGAAATCTGGGGTTTTACTCATTACCACAATTTATATAGGGCCAGTACACCACATGCAGAAGTGTCATAGTGATAACATACAGGGATATTCCAATGAACTTTAATAAATTATCTTCCCTACATATCACTGATGGCTTTCACCAACACGAGTACAATTTACCTAGGAAACCACAATAAATAACCTCTAACACATTGGTATTACACACTTTTACTCATTGTACAACATTAGATTTCTTCTTACAAATCTGGTACATAATATATTATCCAAGTATTGAAATATATAATCTAATTTTACAGAAATTTGTATGGGAATAATTGTTTCATAAAATGAATGTTTCTGTTTATGAGAAAGATCCTAGAATGAATTGAATAAGTGCGTGAGGTATAGTGAGTATATATATATATATTGAGTATATATAGCGAGTATATAGCTGGTATATAGTTAGTGTAGTAAGGTGATATATATTTTTGCATAAGTCCAAAAATTGCACTTTAGCCTTTACATTGGACTTTGAACAATGATATAACAATTTGAAAATTACATACACCCAAGTCCTAGGTGGACAAAAATAAACCTAGGAAGGAATCGAACTTGTTACCACTGGGTAGGCAGACAAGGACCTTACTGCACTCGTGACCACTGGGTTGGAGGGTGAGGATGTTACCCCACCACCACCTAGGCCGGCATATAAACTTTCTTGTCATTCTACGGAATCTTCATCTTTCTTTTCCTTCATATGCCAAGATACCATTAGGAGTGCACAATTGCTTCTCTTGTACTACACTATACTAAAGGATTTAATTAATTATGGACAAAGTCATTTGAGGTCCAATGATTAAATGATGATGATCCACCCTTATTTATCCTAAAAATACAAATTTAGCAATAATAATTGAGTTTAAAAGTTGAGTATGGATGCTAGGAAATGACTTGCCGAGTTGTTAAAATGGAACAGGGTTTTATACAATAAACAAACTTGCTTGTTAAAACCAGATGATAGGTATGTACTAGCAGCTTGGAAAAAAATTGTGTTTTATTAATAGTAATTATATTTTTGCCAATTATTTCCTTTTTGGGAGATATTGTGAATAGTGATATAGTGAATGAACCATTCTATATCAGGTTAAGTAGAGAATGATACACTAAAATGAGGCTCCCCAGGATTTCCTTCAAACTTTCCCAAATCCCTCCGTGAGAAGCCTCTTTGCCTGCCTCACCTCCATTTGTACTTACCTTAATGATTGTCTTGTAACTAAATGACTTGATAGTTTGCTCATGAATCATTTGTTTTCAACAAAATGTCAAATGAATAATAATAATATCCTCTGGAAATATTCTCATGGATAGATGAACCAGGAGTCCATTTTGCTGATGGATTCAGTCGGTTCAAAATTTTATCTACATTATATGTTTTCTATTCTTTCTATTGTTTTAAGTTCAACTTTGTGTAGAGTAGAACTCTACGAAAGACAAAGTGGTCAAACTGAATAAAAATGGCATTTATAGGTTAATTTGTAACGACTGTAATGCAATATATGTAGGCCAAATGGGGAGGTTGTTAAAAGCATGGGCGGAAGAGCATAAATGCTGTTTTAGTAATTGTGACCTCAAGAAATTGCACTTTGCAAAACATCTGTGGGAAAACAACCACGAGAGTGATTTCAACCCAGTACTCTTACACCAGATGGAAAAAGGGATGAGGATGGACAAGTAAGAGGAGCTTGAAATTGGAAAGAATTTAACAACAGGTCATTTGGTGAACGAATTATTGTTTGAACACCACTCCCCAATCATGGAGGTACCCCTTTCCTCCACTGAAAGACACAACAACCCACCCACTGTTAACCCACCAATCACTGACGCTTAAAACCCCTATCATCCTTCCCATTTACGCCGATCACAACCCGATTTTACCACTCTTTTTTACCCCCTCTCTCACTCACTCCACTCTCCCTTATAAATACAATATAAACGAGCCACAGCTGGTTTTATTTTTGTACCTGATGATGACGCCTAAGTGTTGAAACTAGTTGTACCATAATAAAGAACAGTGGATGTATACATTGTGTTTCTTAATTTAATGTACATTATATGTTACCTATTATAACTTTCCGGTTGACATTTTTTAACTTATATCCTTCAATATCAGCTCCCTTTGTATCCAGGCTGCATGTAAGCATTGCACAAGCATTTGGTGTGAGTTCTTACTATGTGAGTAAAGTGTCCCTGCGAGTTTAAGAAGTACCTATCCAACATACATCCAGGGAACGATCTCTAAGCACTAACTGAACACTGATTCCCTACATTGTGGAATACAATCAGAAGTTATGTATAATGAATTCTTGGCATCAGTCTATCATGCCCTCTGACTATTTTCCCATTGGAGGGTAGACCAATTTTCTGTGTTTTTTGTATTCAGTGGTCCACCTTTTCAAATTGTGTTGAGGGTACTTTTCACTACTGTTATGTATGGGAATGAGTGGTGCAGGTTGATACATTTATGTACCCCTCAGCAAGGCAGTGAAATTGGTAGACTACTAAAATGCTTTTTTCTTTCGCACTTAAAGAATTCCAGGAATGTAAACTTAACATTAATGGACAACCTGATGGAACACACTCTCTTATGAGAAAGTAATTTGAATTTAAATAACATTGGTTAAACATGAATCCACTACAGTGCATGGAACAAACCCCTGTAAGTGGTCTTCATGGTGAACAACATGGTGTAGAAATGGGTGACCTTCGGTCATGGAAAAGCTGGAAAAAGTGTATTGACATTCAAGGGTGGCACTTTAAGAATTTTGAGGCATTATAACCATATCTGGAATAAAACTATTTTCATAAATTGTTCCCCATGATTTTTAAACAAGCCATGCATGTTGCACAAGGCATCTTTGGGCCATGTGAACTATTTTAAATGATACTTAATGAAATGCTAAGCCCATTGAATGTAAAAGGATTTTGAAAAAAGAATTTTGGAGAAATGTGTTTTTTCTGACACGTGGAAAAAAATAATGTTGAATATCCTCTTGCAAGGAAAAAATCTCTTTATTAAGTGAGGTAGTAATCGATCTATTTATTATAATACTTAGCACTGTTATTGGAGATTGGATTTGTGCTGTGCTTGTTTACTTGTTTCACAACCACTAAGCCTATATTTGAACCCTTGGAGTAATTTTTCTGTTTTGTTACCTTTTTCACCTGGGGTTAAGTGTGGAGAGCACTAAAATTGGACTATGACACCAGAAGAATTTAACTGTGTTCCCTTTGGTAACTTTTGTCAAGATTCAACTACTACTGCCTACTATTTTGACTATGGTGTTCAAACTGTTAGGGTCTTAAGAAGAAGAATTATTGGTTATGGAAGATTTATTGCCAAAGGAAGAAATTGATGACAGAAAAGTTGAGTATGGATGCTAGGAAATGACTTGCTGAGGTGTTAAAATGGAACAGGGTTTTATACAATAAACAAACTTGTTTGTTAAAACCAGATGATGGGTATGTACTAGCAGCTTGGAAAAAAATTGTGTTTTATTAATAGTAATTATATTTATGCCAATTATTTCCTTTTTGGGAGATATTAACAAAGTAATTGAACAATTGATGAAAGGTTAACTCCAGTTTTCTTTAAATTTTCAAGAACTTCTTTTGTTTAATAATAACCTATCTTGATTGAGCAATCACAAGCCTTGTTGGCATGTACTCTAAATATAACTAGTGCCCTTACATTTAGGTAGAGCTACTAAGCCCATGAACATTATGTATTATGGCCAATGTTAAGTAATTCAGAGTTAATTAGGATTTGTGGTTAACTCTGTCATAATTATGCTTTTGGGTGGATTACTCAGAGGGATCCCACTACAATACTGCAACGTGAAAGGAAGTTAAAATAAAAGAGCCAAACTATTTTCTGTGATGTCTATTTTAGTTAAATAATTTCTCAATAGAATGTGCTCCAATCCTAGCGAACTGTAACTATATTATATCTTGTGTGGAACTCTGCTTGAATAGTGAGATTTTTCATGACTACGAATAATAGAAAATGTGGCAGAGTATAATTTCTTCATTGACCCTTCAACCCAAAACCACACATCATATGGCAAATTGAATATGACATATCTCGCCATGTTTGTGCAAAAGAATCAATGATCCCTAAATCACGGTACTGATAATAGTAGTATAAAATTTTTTTTACAAAACATGTCATTACATTATATAAAAATGGAGCATTACAAATTTTATTGGCCTTATAATGAAATATTGTTAAATACTGCTTATAACAAGTTAGAAATTACAACTGATATCATATTTGATCAGTTAAGTACTATTTGTTTTAATTTTTCAAGTAGTGGTACCAAGTAGTTGACCAAGCAATATATGTAATGACTAAATTCGCGCATGATAATATGCAAGGCGTATTTATAAGGAGCAATATTACTATTAAAAAATATCATTCATAAAAAAATATTTACCTGTGGTTTTAGCTTCCTACAAAGCTGCTTCACTTTTCTGTTTAATTCTTGTCTGCTTTCAAGCACTTTTTGTCATGCAACATCAACCCTCTCACACCCTCAGCATAGAAGTTTGCCTCCTATGAATTGAGCCAAACGACAAAGATGGTTTTGATTTCCTCATCTTTCAGCCATGCCAGAACAGAAGGCCCATGGATCCTATGCTAGTCCATAAGAAAAGGGTTTGCTTATACATTTAATTAGATGTATTACCAAGAAGTGTACTTACCGTATGACTCTCTGGGGGATGAATGTTTTGGAGTATGAAATGTAGCTTAGTATTTTGTGGAATCTGATTGAAAAGTGTAAAAGCTTTACAATTGGAGTGCCTGGGATTCAATAACAGCTCAGGATTATAATATTTGCTTTGTACAGATGATTATAGGAAATATCACCATTTGTACTCCATGACATTGGGGGTGATGAATTTTCTAGTAGAGTATAAATAGCCGAGTTTTTCAGGAATATGAATGAAAAGTGGGCCATGGTCACAATTAGGGGGCCCTGGATACTATCCTAACTTATGAGTTTAGAATTACTTGGCTGCTAACAAATATTCACACTTTGAACGATTATTTATCATTATAATGCTCATTATGCGAGCCCTTTAGTTCGCTAGATGAAGAATAGAATAATCACGAATATATACTTATCTAGGTCATGTACATTACTAAATACCAGTACATTATATGATACACAATTCTTCAACTAATTCGAATAATTTTTCAAGAGAAATTTGGGGCTACAGTATTGCCCACTATTTCTTATTTTCACGAAGAACATTCCATAATTGTTTGAATTGATGCTTTCCACCAGCAACCAAATATGTTTGTTTGTTAAGAATCGGTTATACTGGGATTCATTTTAATGTAACCACGACTGAAATGTCAGTGCCCTAACCAAGAGGATGTGCAGCGGATTCACTGAGTATATGTATTAGTTGTACAATGGTATTTCCCGGGAATACGGGGGAAAAGGTTATCAATTAAATCAATTAAATATTTCAAGATATTTTAACCCTGGTTTAGTTAGTTCACTGTGAAGAGTATGTACATGTCTAATTGTTTTGTTAGAAGTGAATAGAAGTGAATTTTACCCCAAAACTTTAATTGATTTAGGCTAAGGAAATTTATCCGAAACAAGACAATCTAAGCCAGTAAGTATTTCCTAATGAGGGGTAGTAATAGTTTCACACTTTGGTGGGATCCTGCAATGCTAGAGGAATCCATCATTATTACAAGAATTTCCCCACAGCCACCCTTCAAAATAAATGGAACTAAGCAACTCCTTTGGTATATTAGTGACGTTTAAGGAAATTTTTGTACTTTTGTATTTTCAAAAATATCAAACATATTCTTCATAAATTGTGGGGTCCTGTTAATTGAAGCCAATGACTACCCTGGACATCCACATTTTGCATTAATTTCCCAATGCTGGCAGATTAGCACCCTTACAATATTTTTCACCATTATCATGTTTTCCAAGATTTTCTCAATATCTTTTGTAAAATTATTAAATCAATTATTAATTAATTTTTTATTTTATGCATAAACATAACCAAATGGAATTATATGGCAAGTTAATGGACACTTTCATTAACTCCTAAGAAAATCCATTTTTATATTTGATCACTTGCTTACCCTCAAGTACATTTTCATTCCCTATAACATCCTCATCTGTACAAGTATTCAAAGTGTTACCTGGGACATGTTTACCCTAAGCAACACAAGAGGAAACATCATTTGGTGATTCTTTTATCAATGTAGAATAATTGTAGTACAGAACAGGAGAAATCAGTTTGAAAGAAGATAATATTTGTCCAAGCACTGTGCAGTTCTGCCTTTTGAGTATATATTTTACTTACCATAGCAGCTAGCTTCTGTAGAAAATACTAAAATGAGGTGTACTGCTCCGAGAACTTGCAGATGTTGATAGGCAGTTGAAGGATTACTTAATTCATTTTGTTTAAGAGATATTGACAACATCTACAGCATCATTGCATCCACAGCATTGATGAAATATTTTTGCTTAAAATCAATGATTAGGATAATTTATCAATCGTTAATGCTAATGCCTGAAATAATAAATGTTCATTTTAATTTCCATTTTACCTGTGACGAAAAATACCCTTAAGAAAAATAGATAATTTCCTTTCAGAAGTTGAATTAGCTGGAACCTACTGTCCCCATTTTATCTCACCCACACTATTAGCAATATGTTATAGCAATCAAAATGTTTAAGTAAAATACTTTCCAATGCATGAGAAAGCAACAAAGCTATAATTCATTGATGTGGTAAATCAATCTTAGAGTGGTGATGTTGCACAATATACCCTTCAACATAATTAAGGATTTGGAGGAAGATTAAAATGAAGATGTAGGCTCTTATTCAATCAATATTAATAAAAGTATTTATTTAGCCATGTTGTACACACAACTTATACAGACCCAATAAGTATGGATAATTGAATTCAAATATTATGTTAATACAACATACACAATTTTTTGTACTCATGCTCAACACTTATCCTAAAGTGTTGAGCATTGATGAGATGTCAATGGATATATTCGATTCTGCTTTGTAGTCATATGTCTGTCAACCCTGCTTCAGAATCATTTTCTTAATGCAGATACAAAGTCTTTCTATCACAATATCTGTTATGTCAGATCTAAAATACATTTATCCAGTGAGGTCCAGAAAAAAAATAATTTGAAGAAAGTCAATAAAAGCCAATTGAGACAAGTACGCTCGACATGAGGAATCTGGACACTAATATCAACAAAGATTAAATTATGAAGGCATTTATTATGAAATAGCAATATCCCTAAAGAGTCGACATGATATTATGGTTGGTGAAATTATTTACAGTTTTCACCAAAAACATTAAAAATCAAACTGAAAAGTTTCATACTGAAACTAAAGGAGTTTCCGAATTAGAAAAAAGTTTCGGAACAGTTATCATCCTTCATAGCAGCTGAGGAGTTATCCTTTCCCAACAAAATGTATTCATACCTTTATACCATCAAGGTCAAAGGAAAGGTGTGCTTTGCTTTTAATGAAATATCCTTTGACTGTTAACCAGCCCAAGGAATCATTTTGTGCTCATTAATAAGGTAATGTTTTATTCTATGCATAAATTAAAGTTATGTTAGAAATGAAATGGATTCGGTTTTCTACCAAAGTTTGAAAGAATTTGAAAAAAGGGGATGGCTTTATGAGCAAAAGCAAAAACAAATTCTCTGTCAGCTGACATCCATTCCTTTTTGCCTTACCTTACAAAATGGACCATTCGGTTCATTGTGGTAAAGGAAAAGCCTCGAAAGATTTTCATCTCCTTATGTGCTCCTATCAATTGACAGCTGAAAGCCTATTAAAAATTTTTCCAGTATTCCTTAATATTTGATTTTGAAATTTCTGCTGCCAACACCCATATGTTGGATATATTTGGTTAAGGGAGTATTACCCTTAGAACAGTCCTCATTCCCCTTAATCCTTTGGTTAACCTTTTAGGCCAGTACCAAGAACAAATTTAGGAGTGTTTTCTCCCACAGGAGCCTTAGTACAGGCTTAAATCCGATTCCTGTTATCCCAATCGCCAACCACAGTGTCTCGCATAGACGATAAATTAAATAAGGCGAAGCAATTTAAGTGGGCCAGACAAGTTAGTGTAAGCCTTTAATTTAAAAGATTTCCCAGCGGGAATGAAGTACATAAAGGAAAGCAAGCCCGACCACAATTGCTAAACATAAGAATTTCAATGTTTATAAGTGTTACATTTCAATACATACGTAAGGCAAGCAATTGGTTCCCCTAAAATTTTTGACAAGTAATGAAATAAAAACTGAATTGGAAACTAGTGCAGCTGAGCACAGAAGTTCACCATGTCACGAGTCATTATTCTCAGTTGTTCCCACGAAATCGCACATAATGGAATTTTACCGTGGCCTTCACACAGGATTGTCGTTTGGAATCCTCTAAAACCCCGGGAGAGGGTAACTGGATAGTGATAGAAGATATTAATACCTGTACCTTTAAAAGAACTATGTCTCTGTGCCATCAAATATGATGCGCTTCCGAATCTTGGAAAGTGCCGGCTATCGAAGGGTCTTTTTTTTCAAAATTGGCGGTTACTCTTGATATTGATAACATATGACCTCGAAAAAAACTGTCTGTACCCTCTTTAGTTACATTCTCTGTCTCCATTCATGCCGTGGTGTTTTCATTACCCTTTCCCTTTCACCCCGCTCGCTCGCCATCCTCCCTTCTGTAACTCTCGGGAAAAGGAAAAGCGGCCACTGCTAAAAAAAATTAAAGCTCGATTCTCACAGCAAAGATGATGCGGGTCAGAGCGGGCTTGTGTCAAGGAGCAAAAGCGTAGGGCCGATTGGAAAAATAGATATCACCAGCCCTTTCTCTGGGTATTCATAGGGATAATCATACGTATTGCCTACAGGCACGTTTGACATGTAATTGGCATATCATTGCGATTTAAACGAAAGCTTACAAATGTAATGCTAGGAATTTCGGCGAATCTTGCTACCATTCGGTTTCCAACGATATACCTTACGACAGAAAACCGGTTGCGTATTAAGGAAATCTGGAGCGACATTTCATATTGGAGGAATTTCACAAGGGAAATGAGTACTGTGACCTTCTTTGGTTTGAACATACAAAGATGAAGGAGAGAATGAGAAGGGGGGAGGAAGAGTGATTGCATGAGTTTCCTGTTGCTGACCCAAGGAGGTATCATGCACAGCTCGTTGGGACCCATTTTTCGGCCTTCGTGATTAAAATGAGACGAAGGCAGATGGCCGGCCCATCACGCCGCTCCTGCAGTGCCCTACGGACCTGCAGAGAGCGACGTCCTACTGTACCATGTTACAGCGACGCCATTAAAACAGGCAAGCGCTGCCTTCGGAAAATTCAGAGGAAAGAGCATGAACAAGAATGATTCGAGATGGAAGACAGGGAAAGTAAAGAATGAAGGTGCAAAGACAACGCAATTAATGATGGGATGATCGTATTTTTATTGTTCTTTTAGAACGTTACAGTAATGCGTTCAGTCTTACAGTATTATTTCACAATGGATCAGTTAACAGTTTAACAACAATTTTTACAAAACATTGTGACAATATCTTACATGAAATGGTAAAAATATCAATACAGGTAAGGATAGGAATAGGTGATTTAGATGCTATAAGGTTTTCCACAGGGCTAGTTCCACAGTTTTCCACAGTTCGTTAATTTCCTTAAATTCCATTAATTTTCCTCGATTTCTTTAAGTGTCCTACCTAGCTCAATCGCCTAAGAGTCACCTTAATTGTCCCCCCAGTTCTCTAAGTGTCCTATATGCCTTTAAAGCCCCATCGGAGGGCCCTACCGCGAGTTGGAGGCCTTGTCTCAATCCAAGGGGACTCCTGCACACTACACGCTATTTCCCTGGAAAAGGAGTAGCTTCCTTACCTTGATCAGCTGCATGGTCCCCCGGCGGAATAACTCTGCTCTCCATCGGCGATCCCTCGTCGTTGATGCACAACACTTCACACACACAACTGACCTTGCACTTTATGCCACCACACACACAAACTCACTGCACTGACACCAACCAAATTGCGGAGATTCACTTTGATGGGGGCGATCCTGCTGCAGAAGTGTGTACTGTGAGGATTCTGTGATTTTGGGAGCGTTGGGAAAAAGAAAGTAGGGCACTCCCGACCTCTAGAGTGCGTTCCAATAGATAATTTGAAGACTTGTGAATGTCAGGTTCTTTACTAGAGACTAAATAATGACAAAACGAATTCGGGAAGCCAACATTGAATGGAAGAATGAAGGCAACAGAGAAATGCCAGTCACAAGTTAATGAAAATATTTGAAAACAATGTGGGGCTTGAAAACCGTCATAAATTTAAGGTCTTGCAGTGCAATTTGAGCAATTGTGAGCTCACATTGACACGAGCAAGTATTTACCGACTATTAGACTGGGAGGAACTCTTCCTGCGGAACCCCACTTTAACTACAATATGTAGGCGCAGAATATCACCACGGTGCTATCCAAGGTTTGAAAAGAAGCATGGTTATTTCAAGGTATTTGCTTTGCCGCGTCTTGAATAAATAGAAAGGGAAAAACATCTTCCCCGAAAATTATGCGAGAGTCAAATGTTCTCTTGAGAAGATGGCATAAGTTTTGAATGAGGGAATGCAATGGGGGACTATTGAAACTGCTGGATATGAAAGCCAAATGTGAAAGTTCACTCTAATGTAATTGAAATGGTTGGTTAAGGATTTGAATAAGTTACGGGAGACTTTAAGAGTAAGCAGAAAGGAATGTGACGATATGAAGTTCGATGGGGTTACGCCGAAAGCAGACGACGTTCGGAAAGGAGGAATTTAGATTGCATTCATGTTTTGACTAACTTCCGAGCAATTGAGTATTCTGTAAGGCTCTAGTAGCAATCCAGGAAATGCAATGTTTATAGCATAAGATCATGTTGTATTACTGAAACTGAAAGTGCAAAAAATTAAGCTCTTCATTATACTCCATCAAACGGTAAACGGTGATGGTTGAGAAGAAATGTCGGTAAGACTTACAGAAACCAGAGTGATAGATTAGAATCAACGGTTGATTAAATTAAATGGACAAATTATGAGGACCAAAGTGATAAGATATACCTAGCAAGAATTACACCATCAGGTTAGCTATTGCGTTGACATTTGAGAGAATAGGGAATGCCCCAACGCAGAACCTGCTCCAGTAAACTGCCTCTGCAATGGGAAAAATATAAAAGACTTCATTAGCGAATGAAATATAATGCGGTAATAGCAGATTCACAATACATGCTAACATTCTATTGCCAGGCACTCACACAGAAATGACATCGCCTGCACAATTATGAAACTTAGTATCTCTTGGGTGTAGTTTTAAGAACCCATCTACTTATGCTCAATCCCAAAAAAATGTCAACTGAATAACCATCATCTTGCGGAAACACTGAATTTACTTACGGCAGACAGAGCGGTGCGATGTCCGCACTTTACTCCAGTAACGGTCTTCAACTTCGGCAGGAATACATCGATCTCCAACACGTGTCACACACGGCATAACCCCGAACCGACAAACTTATTACTTCCGCAATGCGAGGCTTATATAGGGACGATATTAAGAGTGGGGTGAGGGATGCTCGAGCCAAGAGCAGACAATGGTGTCGAAGAGGGCAGAAGGCACAGGAGTCTGTGGAAAGGTGCTCAGCCCACTTGCAGAAAAGAGCGCGGTTATAGTGCAACGGGCCAAGGAAGAGGGAAGGGTAGGACGTAATTGTGGGGTCCTCATTGAATCATATAGGTACGTGGTGGTGGAGGAGGATTTACGGCAAAGCGTCATATATGCGGAAACGAGAAGGAACTCCCAATTTTCGAATTCGGTGGAATCCTGGATTGTCGAAGAAAACTCTAGGCCAACTCCGTAAAGGCACGTTGCATCACGCACGTTGCGAATGTTCGAGTATGCTTATCTCTTGGCGCAGTTTGAATTCGCTCGGCGGACAAAGAAACGGTGTAGGGCAGTGGGGAGTACATATTTGAGCGTGGTATTGAACTCGCTCGTAGAGTGGAGAAAGTGTTGGCTGGGCATTCTCTGAGGTGACAAACTTTCTTATGTCTCTTCCCGCCCAAAGTAACCCCCAACCCCCTCTGGCGAGTCAACGATTTTGAAAAGGAATCGTAAGGCTCTCCCCAGGTAGTCATTCTAGTCATTCTTGTCCCATTCTCTCTCTAGTGGGGAATAAATATTAGAGCGTGGTAATGACTCACGTTGTGATTTAAATTTGGGAAAAAAGTGAGCATCTAATGATTAGGCGGCGTTTAACGTTGCTTGAACAGCTTAATTGAAGTACCCCGTCGAGTGATCTTGGTCGTGGGCTATATTCAATCCGAAATCGCGTCCACAAATGTAGGGTTAGAGGAGTAAAAGTCTCGAAAACTGTAATATTCTCCGTCTCATTGCCCTCATTGGTATCGCGTTTCAATGTACTCCTCATTTTAATAAGCAAAATCTCTTCATTTTGAGAGGCAAATACTTAGGGCCCTCGCACACGAATGACGACTCTATCACTGCAAACTGTCTTCTTCAAGTATCGTCTTCTACCATCTCTCAAACGTAAATTTCGGTTTTTCTGAGTATATTTGCCTGGAAGTTGATAAATAATTTAATTATTTATTTTAAACTAATCGCTTTTGGAATGGTAGGAGATAGGCCAATGATGATCACATAAATTATATGGGTCCGCTTAAGAGGAAGCTATCAAAGAGGAAAACGGCTTCAATCATAGCATTCTCGGGTTTTATAATTACATTAAGTAATTTCCATTTTGGAACTGGTAAATGGTCTCTGATATAGTTATCAAGATTTAAATTAATAGACGAAGTATTAACATTTAGTTTTGAGAATTATCAAGAAGGAAACATTAAGGAAAAGACGCGTCTTATTCGCTCATTCCGTCCCATCTCCACCGAAATGGCCCCTTGCAATGAATCAATCTCCTTCCACGACTCAGCTCGAGCGACGATCACCATACCACGGGCCTTCATGTGTCCCACGCGCACGCTTGCACCAACGACGTACCAAATAAAAACCTCTACCAATGCCGAAAACCAAACGGAAGCCTAGCGCTGCCACTGGCCTGAGTCGGACTAACGTGTTTGAGGAAAAGGACCGAGCAATTCCTTTTCATCTCGAGTTTCATTTTCGCCTCAACAAGTGTTTTTATTTTTCCTCGACAACCAAGCAAGCGAGCTTGCAAGCAGACGAATGACGTCACGTCACCTTGAAGGGCGAAAAGTTTTATAGTTTTTCTTTTCTTTTCAAAAACTGGATTATTTTATGGCGGAGTGCTTTTGCGGGTCATATGCAGCAAAGGAGAATAAATATTCATTGCGGCAGTGGATGTTTCCCCTCTAATCCTACCTGATTAAACGAGCAGAAGGGCGCCACGTAGAGGACAAGCGTCGTTTCCAGCAAAACGACTCCACACCTCTCCCCCACGGTAGACGCAAAGCCTCCCGAAACCCTCGGAGGCCCTCGCTAAAGTAAAGAACCAAATGTTTTGCCCCGCCTCATGGCCAAAAGGTTCCTGAAAGAAACCTAATCACTAACATAAAAAATATTCAAGTTTTTTAATCCTGAAAAGTATTTTTGCGCACAAAAAGAAAGATAAGTTGATGACTGCCTTTAAATTAAAATTTAAACATCTCTCTCGCAATCATATGGACGTACTTTGTGTCTCTAGCCAAATTGCTGTTGGTTCTTCAAAACAATTCATCAATCTACAAATTTATTGATTTCAAATCCCGCAAACTCGATTTGTTTCAGCACCAGTGCAACTTTAGTTAACGAAGCTGCTCAAACAAAAACTTCCCGGAGCCTTTGAGCCTCAGGGATGAATCATTACTCTTATGTGAATGTTTTAACATCGCATTTCTCAGATCTTGAAATGCTTTCACGTGAGGTCCCTTCAACAGAAAATGGAATGTTACCAACCACACAATTAGTATACGCAAACGTGAGCTTTAGTAATCCGACAATCCGTGAATCTTAATCTCACCTTCAAAACAAAAGTTAAGACATCCTGAAACATATGCAGCACGCACTGTGACTGTGTTAGTCTGGTTGCAGGAACACCAGAGAACTTCGTCCGGTGGTCGTCGTGTGTTCCCTCAGCATTCAGAGAGCAGCCCCTCTATCCCCCACTATCGGAGAGTCCACCTGGCGCCCAAGGAGGAGGGGTTGGGGAGCACGGTTCCTTACTCAATCCGCCAGGTGGCGAGTGATCGTTCAACACGATTACATATATTTACGATGAAGCGTATTTTACAAAATAAATATGAGCCCAATAAATAAGCGAAGAAAATAGTACCCAATTTAAAAAAAGTGACCATATGAAGCAGAATTTAGTGAAAAAATTACCTCAGTGCCTAGGTGAAGACGATCGTGAGAATAGGATACGAGACCAAGGAAAAGGATACCATACTCATGGATACAATGGCAAGAATTTTTACGATTGTTTGTTAAATACATCCTGACCATTAAATGAGTGTTTATTTTAAAAGGGCTTTCGTGGATTGTTTTTTATTTGTATAATTATATTGCCCTTCGTTTTTTCATTGACTCTTATCTGACTTAAATCGCTTACTAACAAATAAAAATTTTCCAATAGCCTCGTACCGTCTCAGGCATAAAATTCACGCCTAAAATTCATCTCCTAAAGGTAAAGGCAGGGTCGATAAAATGTGCCATTAATACAAAGGGAGAGATTATTCGGAAATAGACTCTCGGAAAGAATCCTTAGTGGCGTTAAATGTCAAACCTTTTGAGATGCTGAGGTGGAGCGTGAGTTTCAAGGAGTCCAAATTATTGCAGATGAATAGGCTGACACTCGAGAAGGCCAGAGGGTACCGCAAGGAAGCGGAGACGCGGTCAGATTGCCTTCGTGAAAACTCATCCAGCGGAATGAGAGGGTGTTCAAAGTTCAGAGTACATATCACGTTAATGCCAAGTGTATTCTTGGGTAATGATAAAGAGGTTTGGATTTCAGCGGTTAAGAGATTGTTTGCTTAATTTTCCTTATTGAGATTTATAAAATGAAAATTAGAATAATTATGGTTTTTTGCCACTAAATAAATACACAATATCATCTTCAAAATTAGGGCAAAGAAGATATACGGTTTAGATTTCTTATGTGAAATAATTAATGGGAAAGATATTTTGATTATTAAGTGTGCCAGATTGATAAAAAAGCATTGTAATTTCTATTAACATTGAAACAAAGTTAGTTAACGTGGTTACGACGAGTGTAGCGTAAAATCTTATTTAAATTATTATCATAAATATAATAATATACTATCATGTACGCATGCGAGTAATTCCGCCTCATTTGTTGCTCCCTAATATAGATTTTAATTTTCCGAGGTCAAGCTATATACTCTTAATATTCATTTTAACCCTGATTTGGAAATGTTCTCAGGAGATTGGAGAACCTGAATATTGTTCGTTAATAAAATCATGGTTATTATATTCCGTTAATTAGCCATCAGTTTGTTCATTTAAACTGATCTCGCCTGGAGAATTTTGCTTCTTGTTTTCTGTAACACACATCTGGAAATTAAAATAATCAGGATCATAAATTATAAGTATGGATTGCTATACCACGTGCCATCAATTTTAATTAGTAGAAGAGCCGGAGATCCATTTCCCTTTCCCGTCCTCAAACCTCATCCTTCCAAAGTGAAACACTGAAATTAGTTGATACCAAAGGACAATGGTTACATCAAAGCTCATTATTATTAGCACTCGGTATAAAATCTCAAATAATGATAATTCATCGAACTCGAAAATCTTGGTTGGTTCCAAACTTATTAGGACAGAGTCTTTTAAAAAGACAAAATACTGACATAATTGATTCATTCATTCAAAAATCTTCGAAATAGCAACTTTGTGCGTCCACACGTCACTGCCAGCGTGTTTTCCACGCCTTCCGGAAGGCGGCGTCCGGAATGCTGGTGAGCTCACTCTCATGATTGTAACGCATCCACTAAGCCGTGGAAGCGTCTTTTCAGCACGGATTTAAGGCGGAGGAATAGAAATACGAGAGGGGGCGCGATAGGACTGTCGTGGAAGATTGGCGTGCGAGTGTCCTTTTGTTCGTTGGAGAACACTCGGGGCACCAACTTCGCACACGTATTTCTCATACCGATGATATTGATGTTGATGAACATCACTCAAAGGGATGCCTAGTTCACAAGAAATCATGTGGACAACTAATCTACATTTCCTGTCAAAAAGTCTTCACTTCAGCAAGAATTTCGCCGTTTTTGAGGTCGAAAAGCGTCCTGAACATTCGCCGTCTTCGACAATTCTGTTACCACCCGAAAATACTTCTGCCACTAAATGTCACCATAAGATGCCTTGAGCATGTAATGAGTCTCTTTCCCCGTTTTGCCCAGTTTCACTCAAAACATGATGGTGTAGCGCTGTTCAAATAACCGTTTAATAATTGAGCATAACGAGGTATCATTATAGAAGTTTCGCAAACGAATAATCAGCACTCCGCAAAGCCCGGGAGCCGACTACCACTGGCCTCCAACCTTTCCTGAGATTCCCTTCCCTGCAACCCCGTCAGAGAAACAGTCTCCCCTCCGTACGTCTATCCAGAAAAAAGGTCGTGCTACTTTTATGAGGGTCCGTCTATGATCGCTTTCATATCTCCTTTTTTGCTAGCGGAGGACATATTCGCATTCGCAGGTCTCACGTAAAATCGTGCTTCCCCCAGATTCCGAAACGTTATAGCGATAGAATAAGTCTTTTTACTGATATCGCCAGGCCGATTTACGTCGTCCGATTTCGAGTGCATTCTTAAAAAGACGCACAAATACGAATTATACTTGAGGGAATCCTTCCACAAGACAATGTAATGTGACAAAAATGTCTTGTTTAAACTAACTTACTTGGCAATCGTGTGCAAGGGCCCGAAGTATTTACCTCTCAAAATGGGAAGACCTGGCTAATTGAAATGGGGAGTATATAGAAACGCGTTACCAAAAAGCACGATAGACCGGAGGGAATAACGGTCTTCGAGGCCTTCACTCCTCTAACCTTATATTTGAGGATGCGATAACGGACTGGATATACCTGTAGCCCACGACCATGATCCCTCGACAGGGACTTTCAATGAAGCTGTTCAAGCAACGTTAAACGCCGCCTAATCATTAGATGCTCACTTTTTTCCCAAATTTAAATCACAACGTGAGTCATTACCACGCTCTAATATTTATTCCCCACTAGGGAGAGAATGGGACAAGAATGACTAGAATGACTACCTGGGGAGAGCCTTACGATTCCTTTTCAAAATCGTTGACTCGCCAGAGGGGGTTGGGGGTTACTTTGGGCGGGAAGAGACAAGGAAGTTTGTCACCTCAGAGAATGCCCAGCCAACACTTTCTCCACTCTGCGAGCGAGTTCAATACCACGCTCAAATATGTGCTCCCCACTGCCCTCCACCGTTTCTTTGTCCGCCGAGCGAACTCAAACTGCGCAAAGAGATAAGCATACTCGAACATTCGCAACGTGCGTGATGCAACGCGCCTTTACGGAAGGATGCCATTAAACGCGAGGGTGTTCTTAATTTACCGTCACGGAAAAAACTGGTGGCCTAGAGTTTTATTCGACGCTCCAGGATTCCACCGAATTCGAAAATGGCGAGTACCTTCTCGTTTCCGCATATAAGACGCTTTCCCGTGATTCCTTCACCACGTACATATGTGATTCAATGAGGACCCCACAATTACGTCCTACCCTTCCCTCTTCCTTGGCCCGTTGCACTATAACCGCGCTCTTTTCTGCAAGTGGGCTGAGCACCTTTCCACAAACTCCTGTGCCTTCTGCCCTCTTCGACACCATTGTCTGCTCTTGGCTCGAGCATCCCTCACCCCACTCTTAATATCGTCCCTATATAAGCCTCGCATTGCGGAAGTAATATGTTTGTCGGTTCGGGGTTATGCTGTGTGTGACACGTGTTGGAGATCGATGTATTCCTGCCGAAGTTGAAGACCGTTACTGAAGGAGAGTGCGGATATCGCAACGTTTTGTCCACCGTAAGTTAATTCGGTTGATATTATTTTTGGGATTGAGCATAAGTAGATAGGTTCGTAAAATTACACCCAAGAGATAGGTTCATATTTGTGCGGGCGATGTCATTGCTTGCCTGAAGCATTATTTGAAGATATCCGCAATCATATGTGATATCGGGTTGTAAATAATGTGTAATCCTAGGAATAGAATGTTAACATGCATTTTGAATATGCTAATAACTTGATCATTATATTTCATTCGCTAATGAAGTCTTTTATATTTTTCTCATTGCAGAGGCAGTTTACTGGAGCAGGTTCTGCGTTGGGGCATTCCCTATTCCCTCAAATGTCAACGCAATAGCTAACCTGATGGTGTAATTCTTGCTAGGTATATCTTATCACTTTGGTCCTCATAATTTGTCCATTTAATTTAATCAACCGTTGATTCTAATCTATCACTCTGGTTTCTGTAAGTCTTACCGACATTTCTTCTCAACCATCACCGTTTACCGTTTGATGGAGTATAATGAAGAGCTTAATTTTTTGCACTTTCAGTTTCAGTAATACAACATGATCTTATGCTATAAACATTGCATTTCCTGGATTGCTACTAGAGCCTTACAGAATACTCAATTGCTCGGAAGTTAGTCAAAACATGAATGCAATCTAAATTCCTCCTTTCCGAACGTCGTCTGCTTTCGGCGTAACCCCATCGAACTTCATATCGTCACATTCCTTTCTGCTTACTCTTAAAGTCTCCCGTAGCTTATTCAAATCCTTAACCAACCATTTCAATTACATTAGAGTGAACTTTCACATTTGGCTTTCATATCCAGCAGTTTCAATAGTCCCCCATTGCATTCCCTCATTCAAAACTTATGCCATCTTCTCAAGAGAACATTTGACTCTCGCATAATTTTCGGGGAAGATGTTTTTCCCTTTCTATTTATTCAAGACGCGGCAAAGCAAATACCTTGAAACAACCATGCTTCTTTTCAAACCTTGGATAGCACCGTGGTGATATTCTGCGCCTACATATTGTAGTTAAAGTGGGGTTCCGCAGGAAGAGTTCCTCCCAGTCTAATAGTCGGTAAATACTTGCTCGTGTCAATGTGAGCTCACAATTGCTCAAATTGCACTGCAAGACCTTAAATTTATGACGGTTTTCAAGCCCCACATTGTTTTCAAATATTTTCATTAACTTGTGACTGGCATTTCTCTGTTGCCTTCATTCTTCCATTCAATGTTGGCTTCCCGAATTCGTTTTGTCATTATTTAGTCTCTAGTAAAGAACCTGACATTCACAAGTCTTCAAATTATCTATTGGAACGCACTCTTGAGGTCGGGAGTGCCCTACTTTCTTTTTCCCAACGCTCCCAAAATCAAAGAATCCTCACAGTACACACTTCTGCAGCAGGATCGCCCCCATCAAAGTGAATCTCCGCAATTTGGTTGGTGTCAGTGCAGTGAGTTTGTGTGTGTGGTGGCATAAAGTGCAAGGTCAGTTGTGTGTGTGAAGTGTTGTGCATCAACGACGAGGGATCGCCGATGGAGAGCAGAGTTATTCCGCCGGGGGACCATGCAGTTGATCAAGGTAAGGAAACTACTCCTTTTCCAGGGAAATAGCGTGTAGTGTGCAGGAGTCCCCTTGGATTGAGACAAGGCCTCCAACTCGCGGTAGGGCCCTCCGATGGGGCTTTAAAGGCATATAGGACACTTAGAGAACTGGGGGGACAATTAAGGTGACTCTTAGGCGATTGAGCTAGGTAGGACACTTAAAGAAATCGAGGAAAATTAATGGAATTTAAGGAAATTAACGAACTGTGGAAAACTGTGGAACTAGCCCTGTGGAAAACCTTATAGCATCTAAATCACCTATTCCTATCCTTACCTGTATTGATATTTTTACCATTTCATGTAAGATATTGTCACAATGTTTTGTAAAAATTGTTGTTAAACTGTTAACTGATCCATTGTGAAATAATACTGTAAGACTGAACGCATTACTGTAACGTTCTAAAAGAACAATAAAAATACGATCATCCCATCATTAATTGCGTTGTCTTTGCACCTTCATTCTTTACTTTCCCTGTCTTCCATCTCGAATCATTCTTGTTCATGCTCTTTCCTCTGAATTTTCCGAAGGCAGCGCTTGCCTGTTTTAATGGCGTCGCTGTAACATGGTACAGTAGGACGTCGCTCTCTGCAGGTCCGTAGGGCACTGCAGGAGCGGCGTGATGGGCCGGCCATCTGCCTTCGTCTCATTTTAATCACGAAGGCCGAAAAATGGGTCCCAACGAGCTGTGCATGATACCTCCTTGGGTCAGCAACAGGAAACTCATGCAATCACTCTTCCTCTCCCCTTCTCATTCTCTCCTTCATCTTTGTATGTTCAAACCAAAGAAGGTCACAGTACTCATTTCCCTTGTGAAATTCCTCCAATATAAAATGTCGCTCCAGATTTCCTTAATACGCAACCGGTTTTCTGTCGTAAGGTATATCGTTGGAAACCGAATGGTAGCAAGATTCGCCGAAATTCCTAGCATTACATTTGTAAGCTTTCGTTTAAATCGCAATGATATGCCAATTACATGTCAAACGTGCCTGTAGGCAATACGTATGATTATCCCTATGAATACCCAGAGAAAGGGCTGGTGATATCTATTTTTCCAATCGGCCCTACGCTTTTGCTCCTTGACACAAGCCCGCTCTGACCCGCATCATCTTTGCTGTGAGAATCGAGCTTTAATTTTTTTTAGCAGTGGCCGCTTTTCCTTTTCCCGAGAGTTACAGAAGGGAGGATGGCGAGCGAGCGGGGTGAAAGGGAAAGGGTAATGAAAACACCACGGCATGAATGGAGACAGAGAATGTAACTAAAGAGGGAACGGGCGTAAGGGAATGTGTGGAACAAATTTGAGTAGTGGTGACAGAATTATAAGGGAGTCGTACGTTTACCTCTAAATTGAAGAATATTTTAAATATGAACCACAAACAACACTTTAAAAAAATGAGAAAAAATTGAACTTGATGTCCGTTTTTTCATCGTTCGCTGCGGCAATTCATTGACGTTGTGAACATTCGAATATTATGCGTTAATCTTTTCCACCGTCCCTTGTCTGATAGATTTTTCAACCGACCTTTCATATGAAGTCGTATTGATCGAAGATTAATCGATAAGTCTATTCCACATAAAAATCATTTATTACTTGTAGTGAAAAAGTTGCAATTTAAAAGCCTCGCCCCGTTGCCTCCCAGACCGCAAGCAGCACCAGTTTGGTGCCCCGGATGTGTCCGGGTGCAAATGCTAATAAGTCGGTCGTGGAGGCGACGGTGGCTGGCCCTTCTCGCCCGATGGCGACCCCTTCCCCTCGGATGGAGGAGTGGAAGATGGCGACCAAGAGGCGTGGAGCGGCGGCGAGGTCGATTCCGGGAGAGGGGGCGGTGGAGACCGTCCCCATCCCTGTCAGCAACAGCTTCGCGGCGCTGTCCGAGGACGGCGTCGAGACGCCTGTTTGCGCGGCCGAGAGTGCACCCCGAGCCTCGAAGTCCTCCATCCCTAGGGGTAGTCGCTCTGGGAGGGGGGGAATCTTATTGCTAGGGAGTTCCAACGTCCGGCGGTTGGTGGCCCCATTGCGGGGAAGGTCGGAGAGGGACATGACGAACCAGGAGGTTACCTCCTACTGTATGCCGGGGGGGTTAATTCCTAACGCCACGGCTTCAGTAAGGGCGGCGGTCCAGGGCACGAATTGCTCCATGCTGCGATTGGTGGTCCATGTCGGCACCAACGATGCCTCCAGATACGGGTCCGAAAGGATTTTGAGTGCCTTTGGGGACCTAAAATCCGAAGTGGATCGTGTGCGGGAGGCATCTGGTGTGGACTTACGGTTATCCATATGTAGCATGACTGCGGGTGCTTACGTTTGGAGTCGTATTGAGTCTCTGAACGGGAGGCTGTGGAAATTCTGTCGGGACATAGGGGCCGAGTTTGTGGACTTGAGACCGGTGCTCGGGTCGTGTCCCACTCCCTTGAACCGTTCCGGGGTTCACTACACCCCTGAGGCGTCGACTCAGGGTGGCTCATAGGATCTTCGAGCACTGTAGATATTTTTTAGGCAAATTCGTAGGTTAGGTAGTGGAGCAGATTGCCTAATTAACGATATAATAAGGTGTAGGTCAATTAGTGGGTCTAAGAATACTAGGTTACCAGAAGGAGATTCTTCCAAGTACTTGCACTGCTAATGAGACAAAAGATAAAATTACCAATCAGAATATAGGCCGATCGCATACTAAGACATCAAAGAGATTAAATAGCATCCCCAGAAAGCAGACCGCAGAGAAGGTTTTAGAAGAGGATATAATTTCCGTAGTAGTAGTTAACTGCCGAAGTTTAAAAAATAAAATACCGGAATTTCACCATCTCATTCATAGCACAGAGTCGGATATCATTATAGGAACTGAAAGTTGGTTAACAGATGACATCGCAGATTGCGAAATATTTCCCAAGTCCTTCATAGTTTATAGAAACGACAGAAAAAATAGAGCCTGGAGGGAGGAGTGTTTATTGCGGTTAAGAACTCTAACGTCAGTAGAGCCGAGTTATTTCCTGATAGCTGTATAGAAAGTGTATGGTGCTCAGTGAAAACACCCAGATCAAAAGAAAATATATCTGTGCGTATTATAGACCACCCAACGTTAGCATTAACTCAATACCAGACCTAGAAAAAACAGATACAACGCTTTACATCCACAACAGTGAGCATAGCCTAATTATCGGAGGTGATTTTAATATTCCCACAATAGATTGGGATTCGTACAATTTTATAAATGGAGGTAAAGACAAGGATCTATGCGAGTCCCTCTTATTCGCGTTCACCTCGAATTCCCTACATCAATTAGTCACTTCACCAACAAGGGGAAAGAACATTCTTGATCTGTTAGCCACCAAATATACCCGAAAAGGTCTTAAATATAGAAGTTGTTGACGGAATCAGTGATCACAGGGCTGTAAACGCTAAATTTTCTCTAAGTCTAGATAAAGTCAACAAACCTAAGAAAAAGGTGTATTTTGTTCAATAAAGCGGACTATGATGGCTTAAAATGTGAATTAAAAAGTTCTTTTTTTTATATTTGACGAATTAAGCAAAACTAGTAGTGTCGAGGATACTTGGAATAAATTTTCTTAGGATAACACGTTCAAGCAATACAGAGGTTCATACCTAGTAAATATATAAAAGAGAATAAGGAACCCCGATGGTACAACTCTGAAGTACGGAAATCTCTTAGGCGGCAAAGGGTTGTTGCCATGCCAGAATGAAAAATGCAGTTAAAGATTCCTCCCCTGATAAAATCAACGAAACCATACAGAACTACAAAGCATCTAGGTCCACTGCCAAGAAGGCTTTCCGGAAGGCGCTAGCGGAATTCAAAAGGAAAAAATTAGGCGAACATTTGAACGATAACCCAAAGATGTTTTGGTCCTACGTCAGGGAAGTGCAGGGAAACAAGTCCACCGTAAACACTCATTGAATATCGAAAAGGGGAATAAAGTAACGAGTAGTTCAGATAAAGCCAACATATTAAACTCATTTTTCCAGAGTGTTTTCAACATATCCTCACAAAATACACCCGAGAACCTTCCGAAAATATTTCAGCATTCAATGGAAGCAATCAATATTTCCACCCGCGGAATAGAATTACTCCTTAAAAACATAGACCCCCAACAAATCTCCGGGACCTGATGAGATACCGGCACGTGTGTATAAAGAACTGTCGGCTAAAATTGCCCCATATCTAGATATAATATTTAAGAAATCATTAGCAGAAGAAAGCGTGCCAAACGGCTGGAAGGTAGCTTCGGGTAACACCCATATTTAAAAACGGAGACAGGGAGGACCCCAGTAATTATAGGCCAATATCGCTGACTTCCATTTTCCTGTGAAGATTCTTGAACACATCATTGTTAGTTCCATGATGAGGCACCTCGATAGCCAAGATTTATTAATTAATAACCAACACGGCTTCCGTAAGGGTAGATCCTGCGAAACTCAACTCGCACTTTTTGTACATGATGTATTAAAACTCCGGTGAAAGTAATATTCCAGTTGATGCGATATTCCTAGATTTTAAGAAGCTTTCGATAAAGTCCCTCATTGCAAATTACTGGCGAAATTGGAAACCTATGGAATACACGAAAGTATTATTAACTGGATTAAACAATTTTTAAGTGATCGTGTCCAAACAGTCGTCCTGGACGGTGTATCATCCGATACTGTCAAGGTCACGTCGGGGGTACCACAAGGAAGTGTCATAGGCCCCCTCCTTTTCCTTATTTACATAAATGACCTCAGTACCGTAGTTAATAGCAAGCTCCGTCTTTTCGCCGATGATGCAGTAATTTATGGGGACATCCGAAGTCACGAAGACAGAGTCGTGTTAGCCAACGACCTAGATGCAATCAAAATTGGTGCGATACATGGCAATTGGAATTGAATTTTAAAAAATGCGTAGTAATACAATTTTTGGGAAAAGAGTAATTCCCTCCCTTATAGTTACCAAAGTGAAAACTAACCAAAATCGCGTAGGGTAGATTCCTTTAAATACTTGGGTGTAACAATTACTCACGATCTGTCCTGGGGAAAACACATACGAGAAATATGCGGTCGTGCTAATAAAAAATTGGGATTTGTGAAAAGAGTGCTAGGTAAATGCGACGAAAAGGTGAAAGAACGATGTTTCCTTGCCTTGGTCAGGCCCCACCTAGAGTATTGCTGCCAGTATATGGGATCCTCACATAAATTTGGTTTCGGAATTAGATCGAGTTCAGCGGAGGGGGGCTAGATTTGTCAAACATTGTTATGACCAACTCAGCAGCGTATCCACTTTGTTAGACAGTTTAGGTTGGGATTCTCTTACACAGCGGCGTTTCCAATATAGATTAAACTTATTAAAAACATTTAAAGATGGGCCCTTTTCCGATGACATCAAGGATATAATACGAACCCCAACGTATTATGGTCGAAGGGATCACAAATATAAGACTAGAGAAATAGACTGCAAGACTGACAGGTTTAAAATGTCATTTTTTCCAAGAACGATAAGGGAACAGAATGCTCGTAGTCGAAATTCCCCAGGACTTAGTTCATTACAATAAGTATTAACGTACAGGTTAGGGACTTCGCGAGGATGTGTATACATGTGTGTATGTATGTATATGTATGTGTGTATATATACATATATATATGTATATATATATTTTTTTTCCTACAGGTTCCCCCCACCTTTCCTCACCTAACTCCCAACCCCCTCAACCCTTACCCTTCCCTCATGGTGCTACACCCCCTGCCACACACCTTTTTGGTGGCTCGCAGGGTACTTATGTAGACGTAGACGTAGACGTATATGAAATATACTTTTTGCGGAAAATATAGGGAGTATACTCCTTTTAGAGTATTATTTGAGGCTCCATTGGGATACTTTTCCTTTTAGGCGTATCAATGCATCTTTTTCAAAATATGTGCTCAATTTTATTGGCTCAGTTTCTATTAGTCAAGTCTAATATGTGGTACCGTCAACTTGATACATTGCTGTTTTAAAGGAACTGCTATCGTGCAGTTTTTATATATCACTTGAAATCAAGGCCTCCACATCCTTTTACATCGTCGTAAGTGCAGTGGTAGCATTGAAAACTAATGTTAAAGGAAGTAAGTACTCTAATGAAATGCAACATTTACTGGGGAGTGTTCAGGGGCACTGGGAAGGTTACAAAAATTCGTACGTTTGATGAATAAGAAAGGAAGGGATAAAAAAGTCATTAGTCGCATGTAAATGCAATAAATTCTGTTATAGCTAGGGGTATACACGGTCTTGTTTGCTTGGAGGAATGGGGGGTTGTGTTTGCGTGATGAGGGGTGCAATGTTGTCTTTCTCAGCAGTGAATGCTAATAAATAAGTCTAATTGTGGAGTGTATTAGCAAACATTAGATGAAAGGGGGAAAAAGGTGGACTTCGTCTCGAATTGGAATCATTTCTATTCGATGCGTTGGAAATTCTTTTTCTCCAGTTTATTGCAAACTGATACGAGCTTTAAGCTCTTTTCGCTTTGAATACTCCTTCCAATACATATCATGACATAATATTCCCGCCTGAGGAATAGGATTTCCAGCTGTTAACTACTTATCGACAAGCTCATCCAATTTCCGCATTTTTCTTATTATTATACGTTGTTTGTGTTACATAAGAGTTCACTTTAGAATAAACACAGGTAATTAATAAAGGCTGATATTTGTTTTCTGATTAAAAAGTAAAAGCAATTTTTAGGCAATGTAGTATCCCAGTAGATTGCGCTAATTGAGGGGTTTAATAAATTGACGTACCTCACGGATATTTAAATGTTATATTGGATCTATACTCTTTGGTCTACATACTTCACTTCAATTTCTTGATTTAACTTTCATTTTCATATTATCCAATTTTATGAATTTGGTTACCGCACAGACTCCATTGGCAGATAGCTGAACGTTATTCAAATTAGAATGTCTCCGATTATTATCCGGGAACTTATAATTCCACTCGTCCTCTACTTCTTCCAGATTGTGGTTTGTGGCTCACATTTAACATATCCTCCCATTTAGAGGTAAACGTACAGATTCCCTTATAATTCATTCACTCGTCGTCAAATTTGTTCCACGCATTCACTTACGTCCGTTCCCCCATTAGTTACGATCTGTCCCCATTCGTACTGTGATAATTTTAATTATCTTCCCTTTCGTCCCCGCCCGTTCGTCATCCTCCCTTCTATCACTCTCCTTAACAACCATCGGTAGCCCAACATATCTTCCTTTTGTCTTTATGGAACTTACCCTAGCATATACGTATTTCTCAACCTTCTTTGTTACCTCTCTCCTTGGTTTCGTAATTTTTCCACGCGCTCCTTTATTAAATGACTGTGCCGATTTATTCTCTTTGTCCTTCATTGAAATCTAGGTTAGGGAACTACCAAAAATTAGACTGGAATTTTTTATTGCATGCTAAGTTTTTTTCTAGTCGTCTTTTCCAAACCCTCTATGATAGTTTCCTCTCTTTCTTCTATTGTTGAAAAGCATTGCACTCATTTTCCTCCAAAATAATTGACAGCCTACCAAAATAATTATGCAACTCAATCTGAGTTCTTAATGGAAAGGCAGCAACTCTTAACTTGCTGCTTTTCCATTTAATTTATATTATGATTCATTTAACTCTTTTAATCAGCAGATCAAAGAGAGTAAAATATCTCCCCACTTAACTTATGTCCTGTCGCAATCTCTTCCCAGTTGCCGCCTCCATTTTTTCGGCGTGCAAGTTAAATGCCAATAGGCCGATGAGTTCCAAAAAAGACGAATAAATTACTGCTGGGATATTGGGATCTTAAGTAAGAGCATACTAGATTACTTACTTCTTACTCTTCGCGTGGTTACATAGTCCTCCGTGCTCCCAAAACCGCCCCGCGATGCATATGGTCTCCGGTCAAAGGAGCGATAGAATAGTTCCGTGGAAGGGCAGTAGTTGGTACGATGCGATGAGCGGGCGAGGGGAGTTCCCATTCAAATGAAGGAAGAGGCCGAGTTTGGTTCGGGGGGAGAGGAAATGAATAAGGGATGGGTCTTGGTATCATAGTCTCAGATATGAATCAATGAAGATTCTTTCGGAAGATGATAATAGGCATGAATTCCACGAAGCGTCCGGTGGCCATAAAGTCTTTCGCCCTCTGAATTGGTCGCGAAGCGGTACTAAAGTGCGAGAGCGCAGGTGCAATTCAAAAGTGCTGAGCAGCCTTAGGGTCCCAACGGGTGCATTTGGAGGAGGATCCAGGCGGGATCACCAGCACTCCCCGGTGCCGATTCTACCGCAGGCTTGCCTATTTTGCACTCGTATTCGACTTCATAATCAGTTTCGGAAGTGAGAAGTAAATTTCAGACTTCGTTCGACGACTACTTTAGTCTGACATCGCTAAATTTGCACATGATACTGGTTATTTTGGTAATTTGAATTCAATTGTAAAAGAAATTATATTAAGAAATTAATTGCTGAAATGCAAGGCCATTACGATCGTGGCTATAATACCCGTATCCGACCCTAAATAGGAGCAAACGTCATGACAGGCAAGGAGAAGCCGCTTTGGTGTAATTACTACAAGGGTAGACCGACTTGATCTTATCCCTCCAACGACCAACTTGTGCGGAAGGAATATGAAGTGTTTTTTGGCCATCTTAAGCCGTGGGTTATAGAAAAAGAATTGATTTCAGGTTACCATTTTTCTATATTTGTTACGTAGTATGAAACTCGTAAAGTTATAAAAATGAAATGAAGTTTTTGTCTTTATCCAAAAGTCAACAACTTTAGGTCCCTAGTTTAGTGGTAAAAGTGGTCCTTTAACATAGGGAGAGCCCTATGTAACACTGCGATTTCGGGCTTCAGACCGTGGTAGTTCTATGCATCCATAGAATTGGAAGGAAAAACCTACTTTTTCACTATATTTAATTTTTGCCAAAATACTATTGTATTGTTTTTTTTATTTCTAATTACATCGTCAGGTCTGCAGAGATATCTGCGTAATGATAAAACAATTGCTAATTATTATTCCGTGTCATCGTGGCCAGCGGCGAAACCAAATAATATATGTACATGTAATACCTGTATTTTTACAGCTTCTGTGGAGAGATGCGTGCTTCCATCCGACACTACGCATAGTGTTTTGATCAAAACTCATTGGTGTTTTTCCGCCTGTATTTCGGCTATTTTTTACTTTTACTTTTCTCATGAAAATTTCCCTTTTGCTGTTGTTCGTGAATCACTTGTTTGATACTTACGGTCAGATTAATTAATTGACGGATTTGTCGTAACTTAGTATCCCAATGTCTCCAAGACCCAAGCATTTGAATGCATACTTTCACATAGGAATTAACGGGAGATGTGAGTGCCAAGTATAATATATATCAGCCCCCTATTTTCTATACACATGTACATGGATATACCCATCATGTGTTTTTTAATTTTCTCAGGCGTTTTTTTCATGTGGTGATAAACATATAGTTGTTATTATCCATATAGTTATTATTGATTTACTTGTTGCATTGATACATATATTTATCCAACTTATGGTAAAATAATATCAAAACCGAACCAAAAAAATCTCTTTTCAAGAAAGATCATTTTTCTAGACGACAAGAGGATTTTTGGACATTTAAAGGGGAAAAACTAGGTATTATACACGGTGCGTTCCAAAGGTAATGCAATTATTTTTTAATTAATTTATTGAACAAATTGAGATTTGCACAAACACTTAAAATTCTTCCAAGTGCTGTCCTTGGACCTCTACACATTTCTTCCAGCGACACTGCCATGACCGGTACGCACCCTTGAATGAGACTTCGGACACCTCTCGTAAGGCCTTCGTCACGGCTGATTGGATCTCTTCTATGGATTAAAAACGGGTTCCTTTCAGGGCTGCCTAAATCCGAGGGAACAAAATGAAATCAACTGGGGTGACGTCATGACTATCGGGGGTGGGGCAGCGTTGGCACCTGGTGTTTGGCTAGGAACTCGCGGACTCGTTTTGGCAAACACCTTGGGTACGAGCTTGGCGTACACTTCCCTCATCGCTAAATCTTCAGTAGCAATACGAAACAAAACAGTAGACAAGTTCGTTTCATTGGAAACATCTTGATACTCTATCTTCGCTCAGTCCCAACAATTGTCGTACACGAACAACATTGTTGTTAGTTTTGCTGGTTGACGGCCGCCCAGAGCGTTGTTCGTCGTGAACCTCTTCCCGACACACTTCAAATGCCTTTAACCATCTCAAAACTTGTGAGAACGACAGAGCAGAGCCTCATGAGTAAGCCTCACGAATCATTTTGTTAGTCTCCTCAAGAGATTTTTTTCAGTGTAGCACAAAACCTAGTAATCGCGTAACGTTGCTCGATCGTCGATTCCATTTTTTTTCGTGACACGGTCGGCGCGCAGAGGTTTACAATAACTGTCGTCCTGCCACTTCCACAGCTTGGAGAGCACTGATACTGGTTTCGCGGCTAATGTTAGCGTCCCACCCTCACCAAAGGGTTCAATCCTACTCTGACCAATAGGAGCGGCGCGGGAAATTAAATTGCATTACTTTCGAAACAAACCATGTATCTCCAAAGGAAAACTAATTTCCAAGAAGATATTCCGTGCTCAAAAAAATCGAAACGGACTCAATATTCCCTATTCTAAATCATCCTCCTTGTTTCATCCTTTTGAATTTGATACTACATTTCATCATTAGGAAATAGTGATCTGAATTTGCATATACTCCCTGAAAACTGTGCAAATTGATCGCTTTCTTTGTAAATTTATAAATACACGTACAGGGTTCGTCCGGAAAATAAGTGTACTGAGCTCAGGAAAAAAATTTATTACACTTTTACATATCTTTAGCTAATATTCCTCAAAATAGGACCCTTGTGAGTCGATACACTTGTTCCAGCGGCGTTCCCATTCCTGGAACGCTCCCGCGAAGGCATCATCGGGAACCTCTCGAAGACACGTCGTCACGGCCTCTTTGACGGCGTCCAAAGTCCCGTATCGCGTTCCTTTCAAACTCCTCTTTATCTTCGGGAACAGAAAGCAGTCCGGTGGTGCCAAGTCCGGGCTGTAGGGCGGGTGCGGCAGCGTTGCCACGCCGCGCTTGGCCAAGAAGTCCGACACGACAAGCGCGGTGTGAGACGGCGCATTGTCGTGAAGCAGCCGCCAGATGTTTTTGATCGCTGGCCGGACGCGAGCAACTCGTTTTTGAAGCCTGTAGAGCACTTGGACGTAAAATGCAGCATTTAGTTTGTCGTTCAGGTACAAAATCGTAGTGGACGACTCCCCTTTTGTCAAAAAAGACAATGAGCATCATAAACTTATTTTCCGGACGAACCCTGTAAGATGGGGGAACTTAGGCGGAAGCTTTCTTGTGTGTTGGCTAAGCTCTTCTCATGCCAAAAGTAAGGAAGGTCAGCCATATTTGAGAGTATTTAAATTTACCTTTACATAATTCACGTGCAGCTAAGTTGGTCCTTAAAGTCATTAATACAAGATCTCTCCCAAAAGTATTTGGACTCAGTCGATTAAAAAATGCATTGCCAGACTTGATACATTACCTCAAAAGTATTCAAAGTAGCCTACTTGTGCGACCACACACCGCTGGCAGCGGGTTTCCCAGTCCTCGTACGCCTCCTGGGAGAAGGCGCTCGGAATTTTGCTAAGCTCTCTCATCACGGCCTGTTGTAACGCTACCACAGAGCCGTGGTGACGTCCTTTCAGCACAGATTTGAGGCGGGGGAAGAGGAAGAAGTCTGGTCAGGGCTGTAGGATGACTTGGACATGGTTTCAAATTTGAGCCGGGCTACGCTTACGTTACTCACTTCGTTACTCAGAGAGCACTCGTGGCACTAACTACATACACACACCAACCAAGGACACATCTTTCTAATCAATCTGAGAAAAACGTAGACCATCAGTTCCCGGAGAATGAGAAAAGGAAGTCTCGTATTAAAATAGAAGTTCATAAAATAGAGCAAGGGGAAAATTATACCTATCTTGACAGTGTTTTGGAGGAAAATATCGAAATTAGCCAGGAAATAACTACTTTGATCCGTGAAGCTTCACAAGGACAAATTTGATGACAGGGATGCTGAGTAAGTGTGTAATCAAAAGACTTGTCAAAATTTCGATTTGGAGCATTGTGTTGTTCAGTGAGGAAGTACGATTAAGTGTGGATTGGAGGTTTTTCAAATGTGGATGGAGAGAATGATGGAAAAAGTGAATTGGACAGAAATGGATGCAGATGAGGAACTGCTAGGAATGGAGGACGTGATGGGAATGCTGAGGGAGATCGAAGGGTGGCAGGGAAGATGAAAATGAAGCATTTTGATAGGCAAGGTTGAAGGCTGTTATAGTACCGCGATAACGAACACGTCACATGACTCGCATGCCAAGTAAAAATATGTATCATGTAAGAGTGACGAGAAGGAGAGGATTAATTTCGGTTCATGTGTCCTGACACAGTACTTGTAATTGTGATATTTTGTGCAGTTTAATAACCGTGGAAAAAATGTTCACGGAGAAAAAGCCGTAGGGAACAGCCATGAGGGAATAAAAATAACCGTAGAAATAAAAAAATGCTGAACAAACTCATGTAGAATGATAATTAAGTTGAAATATTGAAGGGCGAGAGGAACATGAGAGCGTGGCCTATCTAGCACGCACATGCAGTCGATCAACATAAACGATTTTCACTATACAAAAGAACAAGGGCAAAATTAAGGAGCTAGTTGCTTCAAAATGAGTGATAAGAATATCAACGCAACGGCTACGTATTGTAAACGACTTTGAAAGGTTGCTTCTCACATGGATAAATAAAATGTAATTGTGAGATTGTCTGAAAAGTTTTCACCTCCACCGATGGATGGCACCATTACCAGCATGATTTATTTCGCCTAGGTTTGAACTACTTTACTTCCACTTTATACGTTGCACCACTGGCTTATCATTTTCGAATTTAACAGTTCATTGCTTATCTTTTTTTTATCCCAAAACTTCAGTGATACACAATTTTTGATATTGAATTCTAACACCCATTCTTTACAGCACTGCGATATCTGGCCTGCTTTGATAGACAGTACCACACTAACTTTCGGTGTCCTTATTTCTCTCTAAATCGCTGTGTCGCTTCAAATGATTCAAGATTACTAGTGAAGTTAACGTTAACGGATATCAGGAAGAATGGAAGCCCTGTAACAATGCCCTGCAGCACACTTGAAATTACATCTTTTTCAATACACTCATCAACTGTTTTTTTGTTTACGTCTAGATAAGAAGTTTCCAGTTAGTCGCTTTATCATTAAAACCATAATATCTTAGTTTTCATATCAATTCTCTTTAAAGACCTTGTAGAATGAAGGTTTCCATGAAAACTAAAGATATCGCATTGAGTGGAATTAATAACGCTGCAATTTTCTCTTTCCGTAAAAATATCGCATCCACTTGAGTATTCCCTTCCCGTTTTCAGTTTATCATAATTAAAATGACCCAGTTGTGTTTTCCCATTAGGTTGCCACTTATTCGTTTAGCAATAAGGAGTAATATTTCTATAACCATTGCGATTACCACGTCGTGGTCCAAGTCCAAGATCCAGTCCGTCTTCTGACGTACGATCTTTTGAAATCTAATTCCGCAGATAAATTGGTACCTAAGAGCCGCCGCATTAATGAAAGTGTCACAGTTACAGCTTGCCACAATTTTTGAAGAGCGGTGGTGGACACAGGAATCGACCTACGACCCGTATCTTCCTGCACTCAATAATGGAATTTAAGTACACGTACTCAACGATTTCTAGGTGCTCGAGATCAAAATTATTCGTCAGTAGGTATTTTTGCAATTTTACTGAAACGTTTCCCCTCCAGAAGAGTACGGAACAGCGCATAAGCATACAAACGAAACATTAAATGCTATAAAATGGATGTAATGGTATATTTATGCTCTATTAATGTTTGTTACTGCTGATGAATGCATAAAAGTATTTTATACAGGATAATAAGACTCGCTGGAGTTCTTATTCGAACTAGGATACCATTGAGTTACGATACGAGGTATCAGCATCAGACAGCCTAATGAAAACCCCCGTATCGAAAGTGGTCGGCAAAATAAAATATCTGTGCAACCTAGCAAGTGCATTTTAATTTTTTTTAAAGTTTTGTATAAATTCCATCAAATTTCGCACGCCTATAGAATATTTAGGCGTGCCTCATCTTGAAGATAAAGCAAAAGAATTTTCTTTCAATCAGTGCCATTTTGGGTACCACTTAGGAAGGCTAATAAATCTTTTTTGTGCCCTCCCATGATGTAAAGCTGTTAGGATTCCCCACATCTCTCGCCAATGTGTCCCTCCGAAAGACTTTTTGAAGGGTATAAATATAGACGGTGGGTCGCGGTAGTCCAGGGGGTAGAGCGTTAGACTACTGATCGGAGGCCTCTGGCCTCCAACCAAGCTATGTGATTTTTCGGGTACCAGTTCTTCCTGGGAAACCATAACCGGCACAGGGAAAGGAACTGCCCCCCCTACCCAGATGTGTGAATTTCACACGCTGTTGGGCTTAGTAGTGGGTGAACTCTACCATCACCTACCAAACCGAACTTCGGGTTGATTACTGTGTATCAAGCGAATAATAACCCAAGCTAAGAACGCATTCATGAAGAAGAGGCAATTTCAATGTTAAAAGAACCTAATGTTGGAAACAAGGAATCAATTCGTCAAGACTTTCGTGTGAATCATGGCGCTCTATTGTTCCGAGACCTGGAACATTGGAAAAGTGGACCAGCGAAGAATAGAAGCTTTGAAAATATGGTGCTGGAGGAGAATGCTGGAGATTAAATGGACAGACAAAGTGAAGAACGAGGAAGTATATAGAAGAGCAGAAGATGAAAGAACCATATGGAGACCTCTAAGGCAAAGAAAAAATAGATTGGACACACATTGAGGCACAATGGATTGGTTAGGAATATAATGGAAGGAAAGATTCCACGGGGGAGACCAAGAGACTTGTACATTGGATAAATTAAGAAGGCTGTAAAACAGAGAAGGTAGCAGGAATCGAGGGAATTGGCATTAGAGTAGAATGGAGGGCTGCAGTAAACCAATCCTAGGATTGAAATACTGATGATGAATTATAGTTTGAAAAATAATATATAAAGGCTCGTAAGGTATTCGACTGACACAGGCAATTACTTAAAGTTACCTCCTAATATAACTATCGATAAGCGATAAGCTAGCAATGTAAAAATATTACTTAGTTAAGATTAATAAAAATGCAGATGCCCATGAATTTCAAATTGTTACACAGTTCCTTATATTTTAGAAACGTTATTCGAGCCAGAAAATGAATATGAAATATGTATTTTTTCTGCAATTTCGAAGAAACTTCAGTAAAAAAATGAAAGTGATTAATGGTTCAGACGTAAATAAATGTCAACGTTGTAATCATTTGATTTGGAGCGGTAAAATTTCCTAAGAAATTCACGCTAATTAGCAGCATCAATATACCCGAGAACAGACAGATTTCTAAAATTCGAAAAAGGACCAAAATGAATCGGGGAACCCCGTTCCGAAGGGGTTCGAAACAGAAGCACCTCGGCGATGTACATAGGACAGATTAAGAAGGACGTAAAACCGTGAATGTATTAAGGATTAAGGGAATTGACATTACATAGAGTAGAATGGAGAGCTACAGTAAACAAATCCCAGGATTGAAATACTGATGATGATGATGATGTACGTATACTATATACACACACCTGGTTGGCGCCAGTCCTCACGCCGGCCTTCTTAGTCGCGCTTGGGGTTCCTCAAACCATCCCCACCACCTGAACCGTACGTTAACATGGATATATGAGCGTCCAAAGTGTAACTTCGGTTGTTGGCACGAGTCACAGACAGCGTGGTTGGTGCCGTGCTCTTCAGTGGTGGCTTCATGCTCTCTTCACCGCCACATCAAACAAGAATCAGTTATATTATTTAAGTAGTTTCAAATTACGAAATAGATGCAATGAAATAAAGTTTTGCGATTTTAATTTTTATTAATTGCTGTTTTTTATTTGGTTATATTTAGAATTCGGGAAACCACTACTTTCCCCAACCAGCGGATTAGACCAGCTGTTTCTATCATTTAATTTTTTTAAATTTATCATCATCAGATCATTTAATTCATTGAAATTTTTTAAATACAATTATAAAATAATTTAACAGCTTGAAATGTTAGTTTAAGAATAAATTGTCAATGGGCACGGCTGGGGATAATAATTGAGCAGATTGAAACCATTTTTAATTTGGGTTCGGAACAGCTTTGGCCTTATGCACCGAAATAACGGTTCACTTCAAACGTTTCGTTCGTCATGGAAAGACGTGGAGCAATAGACCATTTTATGATTGACATTTAGCTGCTTGTAATATTTTCAGACAAGTTGATCAACGAAAACACACATGTAACCGTTTCGTTAATTCTCCCATAGGAATGACACGGGTTTGATTTAAAAGCCAGAACCGTACGAACAAAAAGACACGATCTCGAATCCCTCCTTCCTGAATCCCTCAACAAATACCTCAACAACCTTCACCACTCCCTCCTCCAACGGGGATACCCAGATTCTCTCCTTAAAAAAAATCCTAAACATTTCTACACCCGCAATCCTCCCTCAACCACAGACTCCTACCCTCTCTCAATATGCACCACCTACTTCCCTGGCATCCGGTCCCTCAAATTCATCCTCAGAGATCTGTACCCCATCCTCAAAAATCACAACGTTTCGTTCAACCTTTTTCCCACATGCCCCTCTGTTACCGTCAAATGGCCCGCCAACCTATCAGATCTCCTCAAATCCACCAAGCCTCTTTCCAAATCCCCTCCCACTCCCAGTATTACGCCCACTCCTTGCTTGCGAGCAAGATGTAAAACTTGTCCTATTTTCACCACTCCACCCCTCTCCTTCCCACCTTTTAACTCTCTCCCGCCCTTCCCTCACTCCTCAGACTACATTCTGAGATGTGCCTATCTTCTGACATGCAAACTCTTCCCGGCATTTTACATAGGCCAGTGCTCCATAGCCCCTGAACCTCAGGATAAACAATCATCGCGCCTCATGTAATGCCTCTTCCCCGTCTGCGGGTCTTCCCATCCCAAAACATGCCTCCCACCACAACACCCCCTTCAACCACTGTTACAATGTTTCCGTTCTAGCATCCCTTCCCCCATCCGACAACCCTATAAAATTAAACGATGGAAATGGTATTTATATGGCTGTGCAAAGCCTATCAACATCCGGGCCTCAATGTCGTTCACTAGTTATAGAGGGTTGAAGTGGACAGTTGTAGATTTGTTTCATGCGGGATAGTAGGATATTTTTTATCCGCATTCATTGTAAAGGTAACCGTTTCAGGCTTGACTTTGTGGAATCCCTTCATGGTGAGGGTAAAAGAAAGAAAAAAAACCTTGCACTTCCACACACTTTTAATACAACACGACTATGGTTTCGATGATGCGCATCATCGAAACCATGGTCCTGTTGTATTAAAAGTGTGTGGAAGTGCAAGGTTTTTTCCTCTTTCTTTTTCCCTCACCGTGTACATTGTGTTATTCTTGGCCTGGGTTTTGACTTGTTGAGTCCTGATGATGACTTTGAAAGGGACACCTGGGTCGTAGATGTTGTAATGGCTGCGGACTGACTTTGTTTTCTGTGCCGCTTGGGAATTATTTCCATATCCTCCCTCTCATTCCTATCCCATCTCCGCCCCCCTCTGGCCTCCCTTCTCCCATTCCACAACCCTTTCTTTCACCCCTCCCCCACCACCCGTTCTCCCCTTCCCCCGTCCCCTTCTCTGTATCTTCCACATACCTTTCACCAGTCAGTCCTAACTAATCTTCTAAGGAAGACGGAGCACAAACTCGGAATAACAATAAGACGTTTTAATTTTCTTAAGCATTATTAATAATTATTCTGAATTACACTTGAGAGACTGCAAAATGAACTCGGTTGTCGACTTACACCTAAAAGAAATTTTTAATCCATCCATCTTAGAAAATGTATTTGATTGAATGTGTATAATATTTTATTACGTACTATTTATGTAATATTCACTAAACCAGATCACGCTTAATAAATTTGAAGAGTCAAAAAAGTATGGTTTTGACTCCAATCCGAAAGAGAAAAATGACAAAGGCAAAGGACGGAAAAATAATTGATAATATGGTTTTTATAAATATTATAATCGCGTCCCATTCGACAGTGACAATCCACCAAAAAACGAAATGCCATGAGAGTCATTCTGGATAATTAATGAATTGCCAAGGCTGGAGCGTGAATCGCCACTGCTTGGCGTTGGAATTCTAGCGAAAGGCGACGATTATATTTTTGTATTTTATTGTTTGGCCAGCTGCAAATGGCTTGAGATAACGCATCAGATAATCGACGTGAAAAATAATATAAAGAGGAAGCAAGAGGCGACGGATCAAGCCTTCTTGGAGCGGAGGGAAACAGTTCTCTTACAACGGCGGAGATGATCGGAACGGTAAGATGCGTCGCGGTCCATGGACGCCGGAGCCCCCACTTTTGGCTATTGATGGCGGTTGTTACCATGGCACCGCTGGTGGCGTCGTCTTACTGGGATCAGAGGAAGAGTTTTCTAAAAGAGGAGGCCTCGTGGGCAGTGGGTTCGCTCATCAACCTGACTGCCGAAGAGGAGATTGCCAACGGAATACTCATGGAGGCAAAGCGGAAGGAACTGGCCGCGGCCTTCAACGGGACGAATATTTTCCTTCCGTCAAGGCACTTCTTCGAAGCCAAGGCGGACATGGAGAAGTCGGACGTCTTCCGCTTCATCAAGGAACTCCCAAAAGGTATCTCCCGCCACGGAAAAATGCCAGGAGATTCCGATAATTTTCCTCAGTATTCTTAATTTGCACACAGTGATAAAGCAACTTGCACGCCATATACCATTACGCCCCATTACAATATGAGAGTTTCACTCGACGTAAATGAATTAGTTCGCGGCAGCATGCTAGAAAAATGGCAATAAATAAGGCTCCAGGTCATACTAGTGGTAAATACATCCTCAATCAGAGTTCTAGCACACTCCAGAGTATTTTTATTTTATGGAATTGCGGTGATTTTGCCCTGAAGTCGTTGCTCTTCAAATAGTATGTGATTCAGGGTGTGCCTTCAAAATTGTGAGCAGTGCGATCTATTAAAACCGAAGCCGATGTCACTTGTCGAGTTGATATAGGCTGCTCTAACGAATTGTTATCTTAGAGAATTGGGCGTCACAAGGCGGAACGGCCATATGACACGGCATTTGCAGATGACTACAAAATTCATCAAAAATGAAAATGTTATCGTAACTAGAAAGTTCTCTCTCGTGTCGCAGCAAGATTACACTACTTAAGCTTGTAATCGAAACAATCTAAATGTCATTATTAATCATTTTTACCTTTGAATTACCTCTGCTTGAAAGATGGCCTGTGACATGTACGAGTATTTCTATGGCCATGACAGTATTTATTTTTTCATTTAATTTGCTCTCTGGTTAAAAACAACATTGAATATTTTTTCTATCGCTAGTTGAGGTATTAGTACTTAGTATTGAGTATTCTAATTCTCGAAAAAACCTAAATAATGATTTTACAACCACCATCCACTGGAAAACTTCATCGAATTTAGCCTGCTTAACCGTCTACCATGAACATCGACACATAAAAATACTTGAATAAATCTCTCTGTTGGGACTGAATCTCCTTCGAATTATTTATCTCGGGTTATATGGCGTGACGCGAACCGTGTTAGATGAATGAATGCGCTGCAACCACGCTGTAAATGACAGCAGTGAGCGCCTCCGTGCTGATTCCGGGCGAATAACCCGATATCGCTCCGGCATTGACGTCACGGCGACGCTCGTGTTTGTAAACAGTTGGGAGGATTCTTGAGTCACGTGGATCTGGACGACCGGTCGGGAGACAAGGCTGCTGAGACGCCAATGGGCCGCGCGTTCGAGTGGCGCATTGGCTGTCGTGTCGATGGAAGGAAATAAAGAACCTAATAACCGAAATGCGGATGAGCAACTCTTGAGAAAGGTAGCGGAATCCAAGCTATCGTGAAAAACAGCAGCTCAAAAGAGAGACTTCATTGAGGTAGGAAGAACCCAGAGGAATCTTAGAAATGTAACTGAAGACAATATATAAAAGATTGCGTAACCAAATGTTACGAGAGTGAACGAAGGTCAAGGAAGAGGGGATAGAAACATGCGGAAAAGAAAGCAATGAGAAAATAAATAAGGCAATTGAGGAAATTGCTGATATTCAGGTGTAGACAACAATTCGGAGAAAGTAAAATAAAAACCCCACAACGTGCGAGATGCTTAAAAAATACAAATAGACGAAGAAGAAGACTATTCTGCTGAAAAAGTGCAAGGAATACATTGCAATACTATACCACTCGAAGGCGATTTAATTAAAAAAGAACTTTGGATAGAAGAGAACGAACAAGCCCCGGAAATATTGAGATGCGAATTCGACAACTCCGTGAATGACCTGGTAAAAACAAAATGGTCCCAGAAGGTGACAAAATGAAGGAAGAAATAATCTAGTAAAAATTGGATCAAATCGAAGGATATCATCTTTAAAATAATCAGAAGTGCTACGATAGTAGACAACGAGATGAGAGTGCCTCTCAGATTCAACGTGAACTGCGAATAAATTAACATCTTCTCATTATCAGATTAATCAGCTGATTTTGAGAAAAGTTTAATATCGAAGAATCCAAGGGCAGATAAATGAGAAGAACATAGAAAATATTTACTCCGATAATTATTCGAAGAATAGGAGAGGTAGAAGAAGATATCATGGTAAACCAAATCCAGTTCAGGAAAAACTGAAGTCAATGGAGGAAATACTCAGTTTGAGGGTAATGACAGCAAAAATGATACATGCAAACAAGCCATTTAATGTGGCATTTGTAGACTTGGAAAAGACTTTCGACATCATTTAATAGAACGTTTACAAGATACTGAAAGCATATGGAATTACTTACAGACAGAAAAATAATCCATCAACTTTATAAGAATATGGTAACATTCACACAAATGAAAAACAGGAGGAAATTATAAGCAAAAATAAACAACGGAGAATGGCAAGGATAAAACCACTCGACAACACTAATCAACGTATATCTAGAAGAGAGATAGAGAAATAAAAGAATTTTACCTCGCAGAGTCAAAGTGAATTGCGAAGGAGTAAATACACTCTGGTTCGCAGATGACTTCGCAGTTATTGCAGAGACGCGATACACATTTTGGTAAAACGCCGCGGTCGTAATGTATATAATCAGCAATCTCATTTTGATCACGTGATGGAGACAGCCAATAGGAAACAGGAAATCAGTTTTCAAAACTAGGTTTGCATTAAATATTTCACGATTACCGATTATATGATTAGCGCTCCTGATATTCTATCAGCTGTTAGCGGTGTGAATGCACCAGCTCCCCTGAGGGTCATGGGATTGCAATCACTCCTGCAGTATAATGAAAAGAGAAACTTTATAATTCCACATAGTCTATGTGGAATTATAAAGTTTCTCTTTTCATTATGCTAAGTCGATTCCATGAAGTCACGCCCGAGACAACGAATTACTCCTGCAGTATTCCTGTTTGTCGAAAAAGGCGATTAAAAGGCGTGGATACAACCTCGAAACCAAACCCACTGCCAGTTAGATAATATTTATCAGCAAATAGACCGATTGATGGAAGAACCACTATAACCTCCAACAAAAAGATCCCGTTCGGACACGGGCGTGTGAGAAAGCATTGTCTATGGAAGTAAAATATATATTTGAATGCGGTGTTCTAAGAAAGGAAAAACTAATTTCAAGGTGTTCTCTTTTCTAATATTTAAAGTTTTGTCTTTTCATAATAGAAACGCCAAATGGAAACCATGTGAACATCTACATTGTACGACCATGTTGCAGAACACAACTGTGTGGGTTGAAATACACAAAATTCTTAATAGGAGTTGGGGAATAATTTCCCATTTCAGCCATTTATATATCGAGGAGATTAAGCAACAAGTGGCTCCTCAAGGAGTCAGTTCAACTGCCAGCTAACTGACTGCAAAGGACAATGCTGAGACAATCAAAACAATATCCATCTTCCTCCCATTCTCCTCGGACCAGCTCCATGAGAAATTAGTACATCTCTCAACAATGTGATGACAAATCCGCCTGTCCTCAATTCGGTAAAGAAAAACACGACAGGATGATATGTTAATCTGATCCTTTCGGTTCGATTTGTGAGGGGCACACCACGTATATTAAATAAACTGCAAGAAGAAAAGGTAGAAAGGAAATGAAAACACACCATATACTTCCATAGTTAGGAGCGCGAAATATATATAGACAAGTAATTGCACCTCTTTTCTCTCCCTCTTCTTCTACTGTTACTTCAGCACAATCCACAAACAACCCTGCAGTCTCCAACCAGACGGATGGTCTATGCACTGCAGCGAAAAACTCGACTGAGAACTTAGAATCTCGAAAAATGTTGAACCTGTGTGTACTGAAGACCTTCAAGGATAAAAAATAGAAGTAATTGCATAACTAAGACGGGAACTAACAAACCGACTGTATTTCCGACTAAAAATAATGACAAGTGGCGCGAAATCACGCCCTCCTCTAGCCTCGAGCCAAATAATATCTTGTCTTAGTGCTATTTTAATTTTAACAGCTCATTTATTTACTTAGTTTCATATCTTTATGGTGAACATATATGTTTGTGAGAGGTGCTAAATTACCTTAGATCAATAAATAAATATATCGCTACTACTGCTACTATGAATGCAAGCTTTTATCTCCGATTACTGAATTGATGAAGGTCAAATGATCGTTGATAAAAAATTATGGTGAAACCGGGTCTTACGGGGCTCCGATCAGACACATAATGTATTTTGGATATTGCCGTATCTATCAACCTTACACGAAGCCACCTTCATTTAAAGTCTCTCAGCGACCAAATATTTAAAAATATGTACACAAGTGTGACATTATTAGTGATAAATAGAAACAGTCATCAGCTTAAATGTGTCGAGCTAAATCGTAAATAAACTTAAAGCTCCTAAAATTTTCCTCCCTCCATTCGTTATAATATGTCATAGGGCCACAGTGCCTTGATCGGTGGAGCGGGAGAGCGGTGGATTGATAAGAAAATAAATAAGAGCCGAGAACTCCATATTTCCCATCATTCCAGTCGCAGGACATGGCCAAGATCTATTGGATCAAAGAGTAAACCATTCATGGTCGCAAAATCATACCTTATTTAAAACAAGAAAAATGAATAAGATTGTCAATTTGGTACGTAATTTTAAGGCAACATAAAATGCATAAAGTACTGAATATTAATGTCTTCTCAGGATTTTAAATTAGGATTTCAAAATGAGCCATATTTGCCCTAAATGTCCCACATTAAAAAAAATTGTGCCCCACATTTCGTGAAGAGTATCTGGCATATATTTCGCAAAGAGTATTCTCATCGGATTTCTACAGCATTGACCACTAACTGTCCGATAATGACCAGCGTCTATAACATTCATAAATGTGAAAGTGTAAATCCAGGCACTAGCCGGAAGAGTGTGACTTATCGTGTGGCTCGCACTCGTCACAGGTGCGGTCCTCCACGGGCACGACAGCTCTATGGTGTCCCTCGGTTACTTGGTGACCAACCTCACACACCGAGAAAACCTTTACGCCTGCGTCGTCGGGAACACGACTGACCTGACCCTGAAGAGAATGAGGTTCACGGCCGGTGACCCTCCAAGCAGTGATGGCGACTGTGAGTGGACGGCCACTGATGAACTGCGCAAGAGCCACGGCACGGAGTTCATCGACCATTGGCTTAGCCGAGAGCTGAGTCTGGTCACGGATAACCCCAGGGGTAAGCGCAATGACCGACATTTCCGCACTTCCCCCCATACCTTAACAAATATGTGTGTGTGTGCGTATGCGCGTGTGTGTTTGGATGTGCATCTGTGTGTGTTTATGCGTGTGTTAGGGTTTGCATGGGTGGGCGAATGCGTCACCACCCTTTCCCTCCGGGGATTAATATCGCCCAATAAAGTTACCCGATAGCCGTCATCCCCTCTCACCCCCTTGTCCCTTCACCGTTTGTCCCTTATCCCCTCTCCCCTTCACCCCTCCTCATCATACAGGGTCTGTCCCAAAAATGAGTAGAGGAAAATTTGGGAAAAATGTATTGCAGATCGAAGTAGACTTTTAGAAGTCTTCAAAATAGAACCATTGTGTATCGACACACCGATGCCAGCGCCCCTGCCAGTCGCAGCGTGCTTCTTGGAAGGCGTTGACTCGTTCAAGCACCTAATGACGACCTCTTTGATCTTATCCAGCGTTCAAAAATGGGTTTCCTTTCAAGCTTCTTTTATTCTTTGGAACAATAAGAAGTCCGGCGGTATCACATCAGGGCTGTAGGACGGCTGGGGAAGCGTCCAATAGGCCACGTAGGATTGTCTTCCGAAAGCACCCTGGGGACCATCTTGGCGCACACCTTTCTCATGGCTGAAACTTCTGGAAGAGTGCATTACAGTTTGAATTTTGGAACATTGGACTTTTATGTAAACATTCTGACACACGGTAGTCGATCAAATTTGACCATATGTCTTACTTTTTGCACATTTGCATCGCATTGAGCCGTTGACGGACGTCCAGGGCGTTCCCCGTCGTCAACCTTCTCTCCGTCATCCAGAACATCTTATGCCAGCAGAAAACCATGCCTTGGGATATTGGTTCATCTCCATAAGCATCCTTGAACCATGGTCATGGTGTCCTTGCCCTTTTTCCAAGCTTCAAACAACATTGTATCGTTGCTCCATGGAGCATGGGGATCGTGTATTGGTGAAACTATCCTGGAACAGGGGTTCAGTCTATCAGCGAGCTGCAAACTATAACAATTCACAGACAACTGACGCAAGTCGTTTTTCTTTCCCAAGATCTCCCATCACCTTCCTCGCCACAAATTTCTCCATTCCCACCGTCAATGTCCGCGGGAAAAAAATCATTATTTTCGGGATACGCCCTGTATTCTCTCCGCTCTTTCTCGGAGAAAGGCATTCTGAAGATGGCGTCCTGCCCATCAAAACGTTAAATATAATCGTCAGTGTCCAATCTTTGTGTTTCTGTGTTAGATTAAGTTTTTAATCAATACATTTTACCCATGAATTTTTACTTATTTTTTCAATTTTTTACACATCTCATGTGTAAATCGTATCTCTTTTTTTTCCTAATTATCAAATGCTATTAACTCAATTCTATTACTCGTGAATAAACCTTTAAATGCACATTCCAAAGTAACTAAAGCTTTTTTAACATTTTGAAACACACGTGATAGTACAAGTTCACAATTATTACGTATAAATCAATGTATACGACATAATGATAATGTATTCATATATATCTAATGTTATAAATTTGGTTTTATTCGAAATCTTTATATTTCTGATAATCAATAGTTTATAACGCCGATGTTTTGTACGCTAAATCATATGCTATGGTCTAATTTTATTATTACATCGTTATTTATATACTCGACATTTGAGTCCATTCCAGATCTTAGAGGTACATTCGTATGGGAGATGAAAATTACTTCATTTCACTCAAATAATTTTAGTGCATAACTAATTATTTCCCTAAGTGTCCATCGCATTTTCTTTTTCTCGGTAATTGAATGCTTCAAATTCTGAACCAACAGCTATTGAATTATCAATACCTAATTATTTTGTGATACAGCAGGTTTTCATCTCAAGTTCTCGATTTGCAGACACAAAAAAGTAATATTTTGCAGCCACTGGAGTTTTGGTGTCAGAAAAGAACATTCGAGACGGAAGAAAGTTGCTGAATTATTGAGATAAAGTCTTGAAACTAATGTGCAAAACAGAGTTAAGTGTTGTCAAAGGTCATAAGTAGAAGAAGAGGAGGAAAATTATGTCCTTGAGAACTGTCAAAACGGAAACGCTATTTCTCTTCTATTAATTCGAGCATTTTTCATGAAGAAAGCAAAGTTCTTCAATGTTACCGCCTTTAAAGTAAAAGTATAGTTGAAGTAAAATTTTTATTGAAAGGCATAAATTTGCACTGCACCATAAAATAAATATATGGCAGTATTTACCGGCAAAATAGGATGAGAAAGTATTCGAATTTCACAAGTTAATTATAAAGTTGAGGAAAACGAACGAATAGGGTTTGTCTCGTATAAGAAATGCATACGAAACTCCATTGCCAGTTGATATACCATCGAATCGGACTTTAAACACACCTGGGGAGAACTCAGTCTAAATAAAAACAACAGTGCATGAACAAATTAGATTAAATGTTGAGCTTTCTTGCATGGCTGATGGAAGTAAACTAAAACCCATGATAATATTTAAGAGGGAAAATATTTCAAAGCGGACATCTTGAAACGGCGCTCAATTGCTCATCCACGATAAAAGAGAGGAGACTTCTCATATGGGATATACCCAGGATATATCTAATGGATAGAGTAGCAAAATAGGTTAGATTGTAAAAAACACAGACATAGTGGCTGGTTCCCGGAGACCTACCTAGTATTGTGCAATTAGTCAATCGTGTCAGACGTAACTTTGTGACGTCAAAATAAAACTTTTTACTCGTAATTCCATATAGAAAATAAACTTTAATGTGACCTAAATTTCTCTGCGGTGCAGCATAATCAAGCATGAGAGGAGGGTTCAGCAAATTTTATGGAATTTAACTGAGAAAGTGATTGAGCTACAGAATATTTACTACAAGAAAATTGAGAGGAAACACCGAAACGGTCATTGGGGTGGACAGTGTTGGAAAGGTTAACTTCCGCATGCAGCGAAGAGTTGAGGAGATCCTTGCATCTCTCATAGAATGACGAAGAAGATGATTTGTTTTCAACGACGTTCACTCATGAGCACATCACCCATAGTGAATTGACTTTGTGTTAGTGCACTGTTCTATTGCGAATGATGCATGGGGGAAATGAGGGTTTGAGGTAACTAAGGTTAGAAAGAAAGGAATTCCTCCGGTGGACAAAAGCTTTTACGATGAGTGTAGAAAAAGAAACTTTGCACTTCCACATAAAGATTTAACACTTCACGCGACCATGGTTTCGATGCTGGGCATCATCATCAGGTCATGATTATGATGATGTGTAGCATCAAAATCATGGCCGTGTGAAATAATAAGTCTTTATGTGGAAGTGCAAAGTATCTTTTTCTACACTCATCATGAAGGAATTCCACAAAGTTAAGCCTGGAACTGTTCTGTTTATAAAGGCTTTGAAGTTGAACATATAACCACAAAAACGTTAAATCCCAATTATTCAAATTTCACTTTACACTAAGCAAGACACGAGCAATACCACAACTTGGAGTTTTTCCTATTACACAAAATCATTAATTTCATAATGTCTTTATGGCTTTATTTCAGAAAAATATCCGACCGTAGATATCGTCTGGGATTACTTCAACCAACTTTTTGAAAGAATTGGCGGTTTAATCAATTATAAACCAGTATTTGAAGATTACTACAAACAAGTATTAACAGAATTGAGGAATGATAATATAATATATCTCGAAATTAGAGGAACATTATCAAAGGTAATTAAAAAATATTTTTGACTCCATTCTGAAAAAAATACTTTTAAGTTGCTTTAATGTATCAACACAATAAAACATTGTGATTTTTTTTGCGGATGTTTGATGCTATTTCTTGCGGAAAAAACCATGGTTACTAAAAGAGAGTTAGGTGTCGGAATATCAGTTTTCTACACTGTACTCTGTAAATAGTGTTTTTTAATTACTTTCTTTGGATTCCCTGTTCCGTTCGCGGTGATTTCGTCCCACATTATTCCATTTCCCTGAAACTCCGTCAAATTTCATTAGCTATATTGACATTTATCATTTTGTTTCCCAACAAAGTTCATTGTTAGACTTTTGAAATCTCCGCAATTATTTAATCCATGCACTTTAGTTCAATAGCATTTAAACTACGGTCTAATTATTTCTTTTATTCCTAACTGTGGTAACGAAAGGCATAATTTTCTGGCCAGACAATTGAATTTCTCTCCATGATTAGGGCGGTTTGGAGTTGAAGACAGCCCGGCGCGAGCAAATTACTCAGCATTAATAAATTCAATCCATCATATTGTTCATTGCCCAAATCTCTCTTCAAAACTTGTTTCAATCTCTGCCCTCTGACCGTTAACGCTAACGAAAGGAATCTCCAATGCAAACGACAATTCTCGAGAAGCAAAGACCCATTCCTCCATTTTGGCGTTTCATCTCTTTTCCAGTGTTGGCTTCTTTTCGGTGCTGGTCTAAAATTCTTATAGGTGTATGACCATCTGGGATCATTTTAAACCAATGGCTTCTTTTCCCGTCAGCTTTACGACTTGGAGGGCAATCAATGGGGAGGATCCGACGTGGCCAAAATATTGAAGGAAGTAACCGAAGAGTTTGTGAGCGAGAATCCGGAGGACTTCTTCGGTGCCAAGTTGATTTACGGACCCATTCGGCACATCAACGACTCCACGTTCACCGATGATCTGCAAATGGTAAAATAATCCTGTTTCGTGTCTGTATCCAACTCTCTAGCTCTTTAGTAAAGAGCTCGGAGAGCGAGCGATATATACGAAGTCTAACCGGAAACCATCCAGTCATATAATATTTTGAGAAAAATGACCTACCTAGAGCAATGAGGTCTTAGTCCCCTTTGAAGTACTCCCCTTTAGACCTCACAAACTCATCCCAGCGTCTCTCTCACTCAACAAAATAATCGTCTAAGTCCTTTTTCGATGTGGTAATCAGCTGCCTCGACGCATTCCTCTTTACCTTGTCAACAGACTGTTGGGAAGACCGGACTTTTGTTTCAGGCTCCCGTAGTCCCATGATTCGTGTCCAGTTATGACCTCTGTTTTAGAAAACCTGGATCATCGTTTGCGGCTTGGAGTAAGTCTCCTGCAACTGCATCACGAAATTCTTGACGTTGACGAGATAAAAAGAGAATACGACGAGGCAGCTAATGACCATTCCGAAAATCGACTTTGTCGATTGTTTTGTAAAGTGGAAGACACACTGGAATAAGTAAATCTGAAGACCTCAGAGAAGGCGAAAGCTCAAACTTTCAAAAATGTGTGTGATATTACCTGTTATACATTTTATTTTTGTGTTATGTTATTTTTAGATACACATAAATAGTGTGGGTTGTGGTGGTCCAGTGAGTAGAGCGTTGGACTACTGACCGGAGGGTTCGATTCCCGGTCAAGGCACTCTGGGCATTGGCGCACTCTGGGCTTCACACAAGCTAGTTGATTTTTCGGGTATCTGATCTTCCTGGGAAACCATAACCGGCACAGGGAAAGGAACTGGCCCCCCTACCCTGATGTGTGAATATTCACACGCCGTCGGGCTTAGTATATGGGTGAGTTCTACCATCACCTACTAAACCGACGTTGGGGTGGATTACTGTGTTTATGGTTTTATAAATATTATATAGTTATATATATATATAAAATAGTTAATAATAAAATATATATATATATATCAACCATGAACTCTGTAATCAAAGATCGGTTTGGTAGATGATGATAGAATTCACCCAGTATCTTCAATTCTATATATATACATATGGATTTTTCAGGGATATAATAGTCACGTTATCAGGTAATAAAACCAATACAAAAATGTTATAAGAGAATCCCCTTAAAAATGGTATGGAGAAATTTGTGATTTTTAGATTTAAAATGGCAGGACATACAATTATCTCAAAATAAGAGAGGTAGACTATCGAACGGATCCATCTTCATCCGCACAAACACCCCGCACTCCACCAAAAAGGTTTGTGGTAGTGGGTGCAATCATCAGGTAAGGGTAAGAAAGAGGAAGGGTTCAGGGAAAAGGAAAAATATCCACTTAAAACCCCTAAAAAGGAGGTGGATGACGATGCACACACATATCCATGTTAGTGGAAAACTTAGTTTTAAACAGGCATTAATTTTACCCATTACTGAATTTCGCAGGGATATTAAATGGGGAGGGGAAAAAACTAACACCATCAACTCGTATGAGATACCCATTCTATTTTCGAATTTTATATTTACGATCCAAACTCCCAAGGTAAAAGTAACAACGTATGAGTTTTTAAATAATCAAGTCAACCTACGTTGAACCTTTAGAATTAGCTGAAAGAGGCCTTTCTCCATCGGATCAATCACATTAATACACTGCGCATATTCTTAACTGAATCTCACGAGAGCGTTGTGGCAAAGTTCCTTGACCCTCTTGCTAACAATGCGTCCAATGAGTTCCAATTTTTAATAACCTTCCCGCTGATTTCACTTACATGGGAATCTCATGATAGTGATAGTCACACCTACGTTTTTATTGTATCAACCACTTCTGGAACAATCTCAGCAAGTTTAAATTTAGATGAGATAATGAAAACATGCTACTTTGAGTGAAAAAAGGAAAAAAATCCCCCCAGGTGATTAGATACAGTCATTCTGATCTCTTATCTAACGTGAGAAGGATCCTATCTTAAATCTATCTGTTCTACACTTAGTTTTTCTAATTTTAATGATTTGATCTCTCCTACCATGGTACGATGGAGCAGTGATAAATTTTTAATATCATCTCTGAAAAGACCTTCCAATCTCTGCAAGATTTTCACTCTGTAATTTTAACCTTCGCTTAGTGAGTAATTCCAAGTCTAACTGCTCTAATATTTTTGATACGCTACTAAGTTTATCATTACAACATTTTAAAAATCTAGCTCCTCTACGCTGCAGGTGATCCAGTTTAGTAATTAATCCAACTTTGCCTGGATCCCACACAGTACTGACAGCATATTCTATATGAGGCCTAACCAGCGACAGATAACATTTCACTCTTTGACTTTTTCATCACATTTACCAAGTGCTCTTTTAATAAATCTTAATTTTTTGTTAGCTTGTCCACACATTCTTCCAGTTCATACTTCACCCATTAAATGTTTTGAGTGAGGGTAACACCTAAGTATTAAATAGTCTACGTTTTCTATTTTCACATTTCTGATGGATTTGGTGTCCATGAAGGAACTACTCATGTTACAAAAATGTATCACTACACAGTTTTTAAAAGCTTAATTTTAATGTCCATGTGTCACGCGAACATTTTATTTCCTTAAGTTTTCAGACTGAAGCAACAATACCCTCAATACTAAACATATGCTTGGTATTTTAATTGATAGAGTATCGGCCTGGCAAGTCGAAGGTTCGTAGTTTACACCCAATACGAGAAAGTTTCTAATTGGTCGTCCTTAATGGCAGTGGGGTAACTTTCTTGCCTGCCTGCCAACCCAGAGATAGCGGGTTTGATTATCGTATTGGTAGATTTGTCTTCACCTAGGGCATGAGTGTTTGTAATTGTATTCGATGTTATGTTTAGGGGTTAGGTGGAAGGAGATATTACTCGTACATAGTCTCAATCTCGCTCCAATAAAGACTTTAATTAGATAAAAATAAATACTATGGCCCTCTCTGTAAACCACTGCGTTGTCGGTCGATAAGAGTATCTAATTATTAGCCACGAAGTCATTAACGTAATGAAGATATACGTAAACGCGGTCGTTAACACTTTTTTGGGAGCACCTGAAGTGGTTCCTACTGTATTCAATCTAACACCATCGGTGACTAACCTTGTACACAATTTTCCAAAAAGGCTAAAATCCTTTCCAGCATGTATTTATCAATGTCATAGACTTCTAGCTTCATAATTGGCTTGCTTAAAGACACTTTGTCATAGGATTTTTACAAGTCTTGATAAACCCCGTTCCTAGATGTTCCTTGCTCTCCTCAAGAAATATATGTATACATATATATGTATATATATAGTTCTGTCCTGTTCAAGCCATCGCAAGTACGTGAGAAAGGGAGTGTTATATCACTACTGCCACGACACTACTTCCACATATTCAAGGCACAACACCAAGCACCAAAATTGTATGTAGAAAGGTGGCGACCGAAAAACATCCATGTAGTATTCTTACACACGTTACAAGTTATATAGGGTTAGTAACTGCGTCATTTACTGCAGTACGAAATGAAATAATGAAACCCATTAAAACAGGGCGGGCTTACATGCGAAGCAGTCAATAATTCTCAGTTAGAATTCTACTCATATAGAGAGGACAGTTACATAACAGAGACATATATAGAGGACAGTACAGAGGCACTAATACATTAACTTTAAACCTTACTCTACATATAAAACACCCTGTCAAACGGCACAAGGGCGCGCTGCGGGGAGTGCTTGGTCACAGCAAATGAATGAATTGAGGGACAATGTGACTTCCATGTTCCTAACTATTGTCACCGGTGCCTACCAATTTCCGCCTTAGTGTTTATCTCTTGTATTATTGACGCGAATGGTGTGGGGGCAAATAAGGCTGTGGGGGTAGATAACATTCCTCTGGAACTTCTTAAAGGTTTAGGAAAAGGTGGAAGGAAAAATTTTTATAGACTAATTTGTAGTAATTATGAGAGAAAATTTTGGCCGAAAGACTTCATCCGATCAATGTAAATTACTATTCCAAACTTGGTAAAGGCTACAATATGTTAGGAATATAGAACAATAAATTTGATTTCTCACAAAGCTAAAGTGATTCTAGAGATCATCAACAAAAGAATCTCCATCTCCAGCAGGGAAAACTATTACTTAGAGGATGATCAGTTTGGGTTCAAGAAGGGGAGAGGCTCGCCCTGGCAGTAATGAGGCCAATAAAAGAGAGGAACATAGAATTCAATCAGGATGTATTTGTCTCTTTCGCATATTTCAAAAGATGTTTGATAAAGTGCATTGGATATAATTAACGAATTTATTGTAGAAAATAGGAGTATATTGGAAGGATAGGAGACTTATCTGCAATCTGTACATGCCTCAGACTGTTCAGATGCAAGTGGCGGACGGAGAGTTCGGGTGGGTAGTGTTAGGCAAAGAAGTTTTCACAAGTAGGTGGGAATTGATGAAAAAGACTTTGAATAAGGATATTTTATTTATTTATTTAATGACTCCACTGAGGCGAGGTTGAGACTTTATAGTTCCTTCTTCCACCTAACCCCTGCATATTACATTAAAGACAATTACACACACCCAAGCCCTAGATGGAGGAAAACCCGCAACCTCTTGAGTTGACAGGAGACGACGTAATCCTGCCTCCACCGGCCGGATGTTATGCTAAGGCTCGTTAAAACTTCGATATGGAGCGTGGTTTTGTAAGAAAAGGAAACATTATTATTGAAGCAAGATGATATGAATAGTTCGGAGACTTTGAAATTTGAGTTTGGAGATGATCCCATTTTTCTTTTATATTACCAAGCCTCCTATCCTACCGCAACTTTCTGCAAAGCTCGCTGACACTCCTTTCTTTTTGTTCCTATTAATTTTTCAAATTTCATTTCCTATACCTGTCTTCCGTGGTTGGATTCTTATACCTTATCGTTCGTAGAAAAAATTACTACTTAAATCTAACTGTTCTACACTTAATCTTTCTAATATTATGGAAATAAGCTCAGGATCATATTAATAATATAAGAGAACTGTAAAGAAGGAATATTCAATTAAATGATAAGTTATTTATTTAGTTTCTTTAACTGCAAGTGCACTTTCTTGCAAAGTTCACCCTTGTAGCAGGCACACCCGTAACTCCATAATACTGCTAGGGATTCAAAATTGCTGCATGGGATGAATTTGTAACAACTTTAAAAAAATCTCTAGTAAATATGAATAAAATATACCGATTATTTTATTTTCTCAATCTTAAATTTGCCAAAAAATTAACTCTGGAGAATCTCATGACTCAGAAAACTGTCCGACGTATTCTGTATCCGATATTTTCCTACCCATGTGTTAATTATTAATTTACATACTTTTAAAATTACTAAAAGGTACGACGTGTTTAACAAACATTATTGCGACAATTGGAATTTCTTCAAAGGTAATGAACCTGCACGCCCAATATCCTGATTTCCTGGCGGGCTTCGACCTTGTTGGCCAGGAGGACAAAGGTCGGCCACTGGAAGACTTCGTCGACCGCCTCCTCACCCTGCCGCCTGCCATCAAGTTCTTCTTTCACGCCGGAGAGACGAGTGAGTCTGCCCTGACCTTGACGTTCCGGTGCCCCATGCGGAATGTCGATTGATTCCAACACAGGAAACTTTAATTAAACTTAGCAACTTAGCACTACGACCGATATTTTTCTAAGACCATTAGTTACTTATTTAAAGCTGTTTAGGTAAGACTGAAAATGAAAATTCATTCTTTCGACTGTAAGAGCACATACGAATTCGATTTTTCCAAGGCCCTCCCATTAATGAGTCACCTCTTCACTTTCATTTCGAATGTTTCCATTCCCTGAAGTGAGATCTCCATCGCCCTCTGTGGCCAAAAGTAATTAAATGAGGGTATCGCACTTTGATTTTTATTTGCTTCGGCTATTCGTGAAAAAATACCGCATGATTTCTCACTCTTTTTAACTTTAAGGATATCTCTTTTTTGGCTTAATTAAATTTCAGGTGAAGACTTTTATCAAATTCGTTGATAGAACTTTTCCTCCTCCCATTAGCTCAACTCCACTTCCGGAGAAAATAAATATTTTGAATCACCTCTGACGTGTGTGTATGTGGTGGTCTTAAGTAGCATTTTTACTGATTATATGGTGGCGAGTAAATCGAAGAAATACATGCATGAGAGAAACATGGAATGGTTGGCAAATAGTGAGGGGGTAGCACGTTAAACAGTGTAGGATAACATAAGTAAATAAATAACGTGGATCGAGGATTTCCGTCGTAACTGTAAAAAATTACAAAAGATTATAATACTCGTGAGGTAGAAAAATTCAAATGGAAATAATTTCAATTCCTATAGAGTTAGAGAGAGAAAGCTCGCCGGTGTATTTGACTGCACTACCCCGATCGCGTCAAGTAAAAGTACATAAAGGCGCTCACTGACGTCATTCCTCCCTGAAGGGCTGATCGCGGGCACGCGTGTCGAATGTTCGCCAGCGAGCACCCGTGGTCTTCGAGGAAGATGTACGCTCGCGCGTGTCCTTCCTCGGTGCGAAATGCACAAATATCCCAAGCCATCCCAACCAGCTCCGTGCCACTCTCTGTCTAGGAGAACGCAGACGATGGTGGAGAGTTTGACAGTGGCAGGACGTTTCACGTTAAGTAAATAGGGCCCGCTCTGGGGCCTTCTATAAATAAAAATTGAACGCTCCTGCAATACTTTCATTATATTTGCTTTTATTGAGAAATAAATTTAGGTTTTTTCTAGGAAAAAATATTTAAATTAACGAAGTAATTCGACAGACAATGTTATATTAACTGGATAGAAATAATTATATATCAGGGAGAGTGGAGGTCCTATAACACTTCCATGAAACACACTTTACAAAACGTATATTTTTCATGCATTCAACTCATCGACAACTGGTTTTTGTTTACAGTTAGATAAGAAGTCCCCAATCAAGTTATTTCCTTTATCGTTAAAGCCATAATATCTTAGTTTCCGTATCAATTCCTGTGAGAGACCCCTTGTCGAAGGCTTTCATGAAATCTAAAAACGCAGCATCCAACTGTTTACTTCGTTATCCACGAGTCAATAAACATCAATTTTCATCGTAAGTATCTCAATTATTTTTGAAGATAAACAAAAAATATTTCCACAAAATATGGAATATTATCTTATTTTTTCATTGATAGCTAACGAATATATTTTATATTGCAACTGCGCCGGAGATGCGGGTTGGCGTGAGAAATGAAACTCATTCCTCGTATCGATTTTCTGTATATTTTTTGTGTTGAATATCATGAATCATTGTTTATCAAATTCGTTTATTTCGCGAGAGTATAATTTTTCAAATATTCTGAGAATCATTAAAGTCACAGACGTATATGTTGACCACCGTATCTCGCTAATTTGCGTAAATATGGTCAATTAAATAAAACAAACCGGTGACGCATAGAATGGCATCTTTACATATATACCCAAAATCTCCTGTGGTCATAATTTTAAATATCATTAGTACATCGTGCTATTTTTCGAAGACATTGATATAATTTATGTAACTGATAGGGCATTGGAAGACCTTTCGAATGAAATGATTCAAGGCTATTTTATCTCCGAAGCTGTGCGAGAAACTTAAGTTGGCCTGCGACACGAAACATTCTTCTTTCTCTTTCGTGTTAACTCTCCTTATTTGATATTAGTTATGATTGCTTTTACTATTCGTTTCTCGTACAAACGGATGGTTCCGAAATATTCCGAAATTCTCTTAATTCACTGCAATAAATGTTTATTTTACATCGTATCTTGTTCATATTCAAATATACGCAAAAGGTATCTCAATAATTTAGTAGAACGCCGAAAGATATTTTCAACGACACCAATCAAACAAGTGCATTTTATCGTGAAACCCTCTTCAGAAGCAGAACAGTGCATTTGAAACGATACGTAATTGTCGCAGCGATTTTATGCATACCTTTTTACATATTTTTGTACCATACAAACTACTGCCAGGGTGTGTGGCAGAAGGTGAATATACACCAGACTAATTTTGACCCGAATATGACCCTACCGTCTTCGAACAATGTTATTATGATCCCTTATCGTTCGTGTAAAAAATACCATCTTAAATCCATCTGTTCTACACTTAATCTTTCTAATTTTATTATATGATCTCTCCTACCTTAGTACGATGTGGTTAATAATACATTTTCAACATCACTGCTAAAAAGACGTCCTTCCAATGTATGCAAGAGATTTAATCTGTAATTTAACCTTCACTCCGGGAGTGATTCCCAGCCTATATCTTCTAATAATTTAGATACGCTGCTCAGGTTGCCATTAAATCATTTTACAAATCTAACTCCTCTACGCTCCACGCGATCCAATTCGGCAGTCAATCCAATATCGTGAGGACCCCATATACTAACAGCATATTCTAAATGAGACCTAATGAGCGCAAGATAATATTTCTTTTGTTAGTTTGTCCAAATATTCTACGTATGTGTTTCACCTAGGAGAAGCCGTTTTCCAATTTCTGGGAGCCTTGTGGTCTACTAGCGACTTTTTAAATATGTTTTTAGATACGGTGCAATTTCTGACACTAGTTCCTTAAATATAAGAGCAGGTATTTTATCGGGCCCGGAGGCTTAATTAGGCTTCATATTTTTCAGCAGACGTTCTATTCCATTATATAAGATTTCAATTCAAATCCTAGACATTGGGGCATGCCTTAAGTTGACGAGAGAAAATTCGTGAGCATCCAGTCTCTGATTTTATCTGTGTTAAGTTTTGGAAGCAATGAGCAATTAAACTGAAACATGGAGGCACCTCACTTATTTGGAAAATCTTTTGGCGTTGGAAATAACTTTTGAGCCATTGGCGCAACCAAACTCATTCCTTATTCTGCAAATTAATTCCTATTAAAATAATTTGATGTGCATGGAGACGATGACAGCAGAGGCAACTTTGACCAGATGTGCCATCTCTAACCAGGCTGATGACGGGGGAGTGGAAATCTACATTGGTGTGAGACGCCTTTTTGCTATGCACTATTCAGATTACAGAAACACACAACAATGGCATCTTTGGAAAGGACATTTGTCTACAAATGCCACTATACAGTCATTTTTCGTGTGCATGAAATTTAAAAAAGATATGACGGAAAAGTTCTTATCAAAGAAATTTCACGCGTTTTCCTAGTTTTTCAGTTGAACGTTCACTTTTCACCCAAGAAAGGATGAAATTTTATTGAAGTTGCTCTAAACGAGCATATCAATGGATATTAAAAAATTCAACCCTTCATGATTATGAAAACAATGAAGCTTTTTCTTAGTTACTTAAAAATGCTTTGGATCAATATTTGCAATGCCATAGCCTCGTGATAAAGGAATTTTGGGCATACGAATTACCAAAAAGAAATGGTATTCATATTGAAAAATGTACGCCTACAAGTATTTGCCAGCACATTTATAACACCATGTCTTTGCCATCCATAGTGCGGACTTGATCTTTAGGCGTTCGTTCCCTAATTGCAGATTGGCAGGGCCTAACTGACATGAACCTGGTCGACGCCATATTGCTCAACACTACTCGTGTAGGCCACGGCTACGCCCTTCTCAAACACCCCTTGGTGGTGCAACGGGCCAGAGAACGCGGAATCGCCGTTGAGGTCAACCCAATATCCAATCAGGTAACGCTACCGAAATACGATAGCCAATACGTTAACGGTGTACACAGGGAAAACGAGAGGGGGTCAGAAACCTTCAGAAGTTGTTTGAAATAGCAATAAGGAATATTACTTTCTTTCCCTGGTTTCATAAAAACAATCATCCCATGCTATCTGGAAGAAGGAAGGTCCGCCAATTACCCAAATGACCTCTCGTACCACGAACAACCCGAAACTTCGCAACATGCAACATTCAAATTCTTTCATCATACCTCAGCCTCCCTTTTCTTATATGCACTTCTAATACATATTTTATTTCATTTATGATTTTTCTCTCATTCGTCACCAATACACTGGGAAACTTTTTCACGTCAATTTTGATGGACCATTTGATCCGCCGTAGGACCCCGCGAAACCCCTTGTCAAACAACATCGGTCGAAGAAAAGGTATTTTTCCTCCTTTGCTGTCATTAAGCACCGTCTTCGTTCCTTCCACATGCTGTGTAAAAATATTCTTTTTGCTAAATATCAAAAAACAGATGGGCATCTTCATCCCTTGACAATTAAATTAAAACAACCCTCTGTTTTGCATGTAGAGGGAGACTTCAATTGACACCTTTTGAGTTTCATAAGCCAAGTGATTTGTTGAAACTATATGTTTCACCCGAATACTGGTCAACAAGGCAGACCAGAAAAACCTATGTCTCCTAACCAAGAATCTGCGACTCCCAAAATGCGGTTTCATGGGTCTCCCACCCAAATTAATGACGAGGTCTGTCAAAGACTTGGCTTGCAAGGGAACTCTGGAGAAGTCGGAAATCCTTCCGATCGAAATACGTAACTGTCGATTTCTCAGGTGCTGTGCTTGGTGGATGATCTTCGTAATCACCCAGCGGCAGCACTGCTTGCCGAAGAATTCCCCGTTGTCATCTCCTGCGACGACCCTTGCTTCTGGAATGCCTCCGGACTCAGCTACGACTTCTACGAGGCGTTCATGGGGTTCGCGGGAGCCGAGGCAGACCTCCGGCTACTCAAGCAGCTCTCGGTCAATTCCATTCTGTAAGTGATTTCGACAGACAACTCGTGCTCGAGGCATAAAGGATTCCACCACGGCTATTATATGCGGGAAATAAACTCAATCGAATTAATGGTGGATAAAAGCAAGGATAATCAGACATTGTCAAAAACATTCTAATTTCCTGAAAGCTATAATTCTCGAGTCCCGTGGTCCTTCGAAGGTGATAGCTGATAAAAATGAGGGTTCTGGCTTTTATTTTTTTTAGATATCCTAGCACCCTGCAAGCCACCACTAGGCTGTGTGGCAGGGGGCGAAAACACACCAGACTAATTTTGACCCGAGTATTTTACTCCTTCCGCGATCGGACATGTTATTTTGATCCCCTATCGTTCGTGGAAAAAATGACATTTTAAATCCATTTGTTCTACACCTAATCTCTTTAATTTTACTGACGTGATCTCTCCTACAGTAGTACAATAATAACACCTTGTCAAAATCGTTGCTAAAGAGAATTCCTTCCAATTTATGCAAGAGATTTAATCTGTAATTTAACCTTCGCTCCCTGAGTGACTTTAATTCTAACATTGGCATATTCCATTCTTCTCTATTCATCCCCTCATTCCTTACAGCTTCTCTGTTTTATGTCTTCCTTAATTTGTTCTATGTACATAAGTTAATATGACTGACGGTTGCTTCATAGCCAACTATGGGTGATAGTTATAAAAGTGTACTCGTTTGATTTTTTTTCGACCAACGCAAAAACTGAAATCACGAATTCTCTTAATCTGTTAGTCTAAACTGCCATTCTTTCTCTTAAATCTCCCAGAGATGACTGCCAATACAACCTAATCGATTTTAAATACTTTTAAAACTTTTTCAGAACTGTAACTGTGAAAACTGTAATTTAGTGACAAAGAATAAGACTATTTTGTCACTCAAATTACCTTAGAAGTTCTTTCTCGTGGATCTTCTAAAAGGTATTTTTAAAAGATATAGGTAATTAAAGCAAATCTACTGAACACTGACAACTACGGAACAAAACCCACTCGGCTACACACACGCACACACACACCCATGCCAAAATAACTTCATTTCGAAATAGCTTGAAATCGATATGTGAAATATTTGGATGTCGATTTTGATTGACCATTACAGTTCCGTGTGTAAGGTTACAATAAACATATTTAAAGGCTCGTGCAACTCCAAAGTTTCACATTTAATTGTACTATTGAATTTATACTTGAGAAATTGATACAAACGGATTGTAATGCAATGTATTTGTTTCCCTGCCCGAGTTCATTGAACATTTTTTACAATGTACATCAATGTTGCACTTGCTGTAGGATCACAGGTAAGTCGTTTTATGGAACCCCCAGTTTACTAACAAATATAATTTCTACGGAATATGCTAAAATGTGACATGTACTTAAGAACTATTTTAATTACAGTCATTAATGGCGCAATGCAAGTTCAATGAACTACAATAAACCACTTTATTTCTACAATCATTCATATCATAATAGAAAGCATAGTGGATTTTGCTCTCACAGTTTTTTTTTCATTTCAGATATAGCTCAATGCAAGAAGATGAGAAAAATCGAGCAATGAATTTATGGCAGAAAAAGTGGAACCAGTTCATTGAGAAAACCATTCGAAAGCACCAAATCGACACTGGAATATTCACAAATGAAGTGAAATGAACTACAATAAATAATAACCTTGAAATAACATTAAAATAACAATGTAGAATGAAAGGTTAAATGAAAATTATTTTATTTCGTATTGGTTACGCTTGTTCTTTGTGTTCCTAAACCACATTAATCAATCCGTAGGCCAGTTTATCGAAGGTATTCGATGGTGAATCAAATTACTCTCTTACACTAAGCCTATCCTACCGGCGAAATTCACTCATTAGCAGGGCCAGTTTTTCTTTCACCACTTTCTGTGTCACTTTCCCTGAGCTACATGTGGTTTCCCTGAAAGATGAGGTAACCAAAAAATCACACAGCTTGTGTGAAGCTGAGTGCGCCCAGATGGTTCCGTGGGAATCAAACCCGGACTCTCCGGTCAGTAGTCCAACAATCTGCCTAATAGACTATAACATTTCTTTGTATTAGAAATTCTGAAATCCCATCGTCATTTAGTATTTGCCCAATCAAATGACGATGTGGGTTAAGGCCTACGCCGTGAATTTTGGATCTGAGATATGAAAATTATTAACACTGAAAGCGATACCTTGGTACAGATAAAACCAGAGCCTTAGTAGACACTTGCTCAAGCGGTATAATTGAGTAACCCAGTCCTCAATTGTGTAAAATTAACTTCCGCACACATTTTGATACAATTCCTTCAAGAAAACCTGTGATATTGCAACCTTTGGCATAATGAATCAACGAGTCATCGGTGTTCCCTCACTTTTCTCAGCAGGAAAGTGCGCTGGAAAGTTCGCAAATCAAATGAAGAAAAATTGTTAAGCAAATTTTAATTAAAAAAAGTGGAAGTTGAATGGGATCCGGAAGAAATTCAAACGCGATGCAAAATTTTCCAGGTCTTAGCGACACCTGCCGCATAGGAAGTGGTTGGCTCGATGCGAATTCGGTGCTGGAGGTCACCCGTCTGTAAATCGTTTCATTTCGTCGCTCGTTTGAAGCCCTAGCCTTTCCGTGGCTTCGATTATGAATTTGTACTCGTAAGTATCCCCCGTCTCAATCTCTTATTCATGCAGTCGTAGGCCTTTCATAGCGAGGTGCCCTCAGAGATTAGGAGCCGCTGAGCGAAAAGTTAAAATCCCTGATTCTCGGATTATCACAGGCCCACCAGTTGAAGCTAGCCGAATCTCAATGGTGCGCATACGATAATGGAGGACGCTCATTTCTGTTGTATGTAATCCCCAAGGCGAAATTTACTGATATCGCTCGGAGGTTTATCACTGTCACCGACTGCCCTATGGGGGCCAGCCACCACCGTCGATCCCCCAGATTTTGATCCGACGTCAATTTGTGGCCTCCTACGAGTTCTGTCCCAGAAGTAGTAGGACTGAGTCCATTAAAAAAATATATTGCCAGACTTGATACATTCAACTCAAAATTCTTCGAAATAGCACCTTTGTGCGTTCACACACCGCTTCCAGCGGGTTTTCTACTCCTACGCCTTCTGGAAGGCAACGCTCGGCATGCTGCCAAGCTTCCTCGCCACGGCCTGTTGTAACGCTTCCACCGAGCCGTGGTGACGTCCTTTCAGCACCGATTTGAGGCGGGGGAAGAAGAAGAATTCTGGTGGGGCAACGTTAGGGCTGTAGGGTGACTGAGACTGGGTTACCACGTTGTGCCGGGCCAGGTAGTCCGTTTCTCAGAAAGCACTCGTGGTACCAACTTTGCATACACCTTTCCCAAGTCCATGTTTTCGGTGACAAGTCTATGCAGATCACTTTTAGGGATACCTAGTTCATCAAAAACCATGCGATTACTTGACCTACGATCCCTGTGCAAAACAACCTTTACTCCTACAAGATATACGTCAATTTTTGAGTTAGAAGGACGAACGCAGCATTTTGCGTCTTCAACATCTTCTCTACCCTTCCCGAAACAACTTGTTCAACTCAAAAATACCGGATCTACCCAGGGCGTAGTGACCACAAGCAACTTTGAGCATGTTATGAGTCTCCTTCCATGTTTTTCCCAGTTGAACGCAAAATTTTATGAGATAGCGCTGTTGGAATAACTGGTTCATGACGGAGCGTAAGGAGGTCCCGTTAAAGAGGTTTCGCAAACGAAGGATTCGCACTCCGCAGATGCTGGGAACCAACTGCCATCAACCTCAGTCTTTCCCGAGACTGCCCTCCCTCACACCCAGCCAGAGAAACCGCCGCCTGCCTGTCCATCTATCCGGGGAAAAATAAATCATACTATTTTTGAGACAGACCTTGTATGCCAGGACCCGTAAAGCCATTCCCCAAACCATATGTTCGTGTATTCTCATTCGCACAGACTCGGGAATGTCTCCCTTCCTTCCCCACCACCATACAGCATTGCCCACTCAATGAGCGTATGTTCACCCTCTTCATCCCCTCCGAGAGCATGACGACGGGCCTCGCAGACTTCCCCTTCCCCACAAGTAGCACCAATTGATTGCTATCAGACAATTATGACGGGACTGTCCTGTCAACCCGCCGCACCACGGCAGTCGCACCTTCACGCCTCCCTTACTTAACCTGTGATCATTCAGCGTGTTTCCATTTCCCAAGCAGTCTCTTAATTCTATCGATCGCAGACTCCATAGCATGTGTGATATTAATCCTCCCGCCTTCCGCATTGCCATTGCCGTCGCACATACTGTCAGTCGAGATCGATTGAAACTATATTCCCACTTTTTATAAGGGATAACTTATTTTAATTAGGCTGCGAAGGATAAGGCTATTTTTGCCTAAGAGAAGGTCTTCCCGATCACGCTCCTCGAGTATCCACGCTCACCCACCTCGTTTGTGGCATGCGGTTCTGTTGGCTGTCAAACCCCGTTCGCGATAGGTCAAGAGGTGGGGAGGGGGTAGCGTTGAACGGCGGCCTTCTCTGAGGGAGCCGAGGATGCGGAAGGAGTGGGGTGACAGCGTGCACCGTTCACACTTCGTCGTCTTGACTCACAGTTTGTCTTAACGAATGAGGTTCAAATTTTCTCTTTTTGATTAGTGATTTTAAATTTATCATTCTTGAAATATCTCGGAATATTTTCTTTGGTGGAACATTCGGTCCTTCGGTCTACTCCTCTTCTCTTTTCTCCTTAGGATCTTTACGGTTTCCTTCATTTGATTGAGGCTGTCTCTCGACTGAACTACTGGTGTACTTTCCCTCATCGCGTCTTGCAAAGCGTTCGTTAAATTTTCCACTCAAATGTCGATTGATGTTTGGTGTCCATATGATTTTAATATCTAGTTGCCACTAGTTCAGTGGCAACGTGTTCTGGCATACTTCCCAGTTTGCTCTTTTTAGAGAAAAGTTCGGTGGGTTTTTAATTACTTTGTTTCTAAAATTCGGTATTAGGGATGTTATCACGGATATAAGCAAAGTTTAGATGTTCAAAAATAATGATAATAAGAAAGTAAATAAAATAAGGATATTAATGTAACGGCAAACTTACACCTAATGTAGAGCAAGTAAATAATAAGCACACCATAACAGATGCCAAAGCATTAATAATAAAACTGGATAAAAATAAATAAACAGATTTAACTTCTGTATAAAAGTACAAAATCTTTTAACGTGTATAGTAAATACTTCCATGAAGTGAAGCCTGAAGCTCTAGATTATATTAATATATTATGTTTAAGAAAAATATATCAACTTAACTCACATTTCATATCTATGCATTGTTAAAGCCACGTGCAAAAGTTGTGGTATGCCTAATTATCAATTTCATCAGCAGGCCCAAGTCCAATCCTGGGGCTATATCATTTTACTACCAATTTCAGCATGCATGCAAATCAATGCCTCAATCAAATCATAAATAAACCAAGAAAATTATGTACATATACCTTGAATTGGAGGAGTTTCATTATCATTATCACTGTTTATTTACTCTTAGGGGAAGCAGCAGTCTTCATTCTTGATTATTTTGGTACACAATTAAGGAATCCACTATTATCTACCATTATTGTTGATTTTCTTTCACAATAGATTCCTCCATGGAATCTTAAGGAGGCCATATATTTGGATCGGGTGCACCACAAGGAATTTAAAAGATATCATGTTCTTGAAATTCTAAAAGTAAGGTGAAACTTCTTAGAGTGGATAGAAGAGCATACAACCATAAGTACATAATCTGTAGAAGAAAAGACAGAATTTTCATTTTGAATCAGGAAATGAGAGGAGAAGGTTCCATCTAAAATAACTTTCATGGGAGAATATATTTAGGAGAAGAAGAGTCAGCCATCATCCTCAGTGATTTCCTGTAAATTCGTAAATCCATGATATTAACATATATAGAACTATTGATAACCATATAAATCATTATTCATATACACCATTCAATTTGACCCAGTCACTCATCAGCTGCAATTTTTTAATAATACCCATGCACACATTAGGTATATTCATTCAATATCAATTTTTAGAAGAAAGCTGAATCCAATTCTTGGGTGAAAAGGTTATTACTGTATGTGTAAATTTTATAAAGATGATGGTTAAATTCAATTTATATTTTAATATTTTTATGATTTTTTCTCATGCGTATGTCCACAGGACAATATTATTATCTACAGTATCTACAGTATCTACAGTAGTACCTAAAAGAAAGAAATAAAATATTATTATTACTTTATCAAGGTCATCCATTCCTCTTGTAGTTCAGAATATCTAATGTGTTTACAAATGGTTAAATTACCTCACAAATGTAAGCAGCAAAAATGAAAAGCACTGCTGGAGAGGCACAACAGTAACTTTCAATGGAGTCAATAATATGCATTGAAATAAAGAAATTTCAGAACGTAAAAGTCATTCATTTACCTTGACTGGGATCCCGGACAAAGTGAATGATATTGACTCTCTGAAATTTCAGCAAAATGATGTTCTGGTACTCTTCATGTTTTTTTAAATTTATTTTTCTTCCTTCTCATTTCTGTCATATTATGGTAAATTTCAATGGTTTATAAAATAGAAATGAGTTATAGAATAATGTAGAGTTATAGAAATGATTATAAAATAGAAATTAGTGATCTGCAAAACTGATGCAAATGCCTTGGCAATCATTTTAATTAAAGAAGAGGCATTGAAGAGGATATTGTAATCTTGAGACAATGTCCATGGCTTCTAATTTCCAGTTTAACATATGAAAAGGCAGTTTAACTTATAGCAGGCAGTAAAATAAAAACAGGAAGTTTCTAGATTTCAACTCCTTTTAACACAAGTCATAGTATTATAATATTTTAGAAATAATTTGCTGTCAGTCAGCTTAAAATGTTTAATGAAGACTAAATCTAATACATTTTAGGACTGGTTGGTCCCAATTCCACTTCACTGCTATCAGTATAACTTAATATGATCTCATGATTATTACAATAATTCATTTCGATCAGTTCTTATGGATTTTACAATGGATATTGAGCAAATTCGATTAAATTTCTATAAATCTTAACAATCCACAATATTCATACCCATTATGTACAGAGAATAAAAGAACAAAATCTAGTAATTTAAACAAAGTAGATTCTAGGCACTATTAAATATACGTATATATTTATCAGTAAAATATATGCTACTTTTTACCCAGTTCAAGAAATGTCAAGCATTTTTGTCTCTAGGGATAGAATGTAATTAAAAACATTTGTGGTCTTCCCAAAATATGCACCGATGAAACTCAAATCGTGCATTAACAAGGCCAGTAGGCACTATGGCCTAAAAGACATTGTAAGTATTCTTTGGGAGACAACATGTAACACTGATTAAGTAAGATGATGACTGCTTTTTCCTTGCATAAAGCATCTTTAGTTTGAAAACAGTTGTTTTAGCTTGTGATGACAACTCTTGAAATATGTACATCTCTCTCATCATATTTTGCTCAAGAATATTGCAGTTATATGCCAAATATGAATAGTAATTAGTTGCAATTTGTGCATATATAACTTGCAATGCAAAATTCCTTATTTAAGAATATGAAAGGATATTACAATATTAGCTGCCCTGAATATATTTGCTGAAATTCTATCTATCTTGGTTATTTTTATTCCATCGATATTATTTAGTTGAAATAAAATATTCAGCAAGTAAAGATTAGATTCACCCATTCCCTCACACACTCAAACACACAACCACAAACAGGAGAATATTTTTCTAAATATAATCTATTCTTCTCTTCCTCAAATATTACAAATTCCAGTTGATTATCCAAGTAATTTCTCTGATTGAAAAGTGGTATGTTGCATATAGCACAGGATGGCTAAGTTATCTATACAGCAGTAGTGAAGATTGACAACCATAAAATCTCTGTGGTTTGGACCAACTACATTGTTACCTGTCAGTCATGAATTTTTAGGTAAATTTTTGTCGTCTTGACTACTAACTTCACACTTCAGTTTCTGAGTAATGGATGGTTTCACTTAGTTCTTTTTCATGTGATAACAACCCCTTTGTGTACACAAGGTCCATTTGCTCCTCCTTCCAATAATGCTGGCCAGAGGTAACAGCGTATACGATCTGCATTCTGGTCAGATGAATGAAATCGAATGTGTGTGTCCTTTCGAAATATACGATGTTCGTATTCCAGCATATATGGTGGTGACTGCAATAGCAATTAAACAATACATTTAGCTTAATTGGAAAACATGACCTTAATTGAAATATTTAAGCACAAAATTAGTACACTGCCCATTTAATTTTGATGATCAAAGAAGTTTGCATTGCATTTGCACTCTTAGTAGTAACCCTAGTTACTTTAGAATAGAATGTCAAAAATCAAGAAATTAGTCGTTAGGAAACTTTGGCACAACCTATGCACTAACTAAAGCCTTGTTACTGAAAAAGGGAGAACCTAACATTCTTATTATTACATATGTATATATTTAATTTCAAAGATAATTTGTATGTGTATGCGATTTTAGTGGAGGATAAAAAATTATACCAATGAGTTTTAAAACTCGTTTGCAAATTCAAAATTATAATTTTCATTTGAAGGAATACTGTAATAAGCACTTGAAATCCTTTCTTCAATCCAAGTATGGTAAAAATATCCTGCCTTACGTACATACAATACAGAGTGTATGGGGACAAAAATTATCCTCTTTGGATTGAAGAAAGAATGAGAGACAGACACATCACAAAAGCCAGCAATATGGCAGACAGGTAAATAGTTTGGCAATCAAATTTAACTGTCTCCAAATAACAATGTTCAACTACGGCTTCTTTCTTAGTCAGGAAAAGTGTGGAAAAAAGGTGAAGCCAGTCTACTCACAGCACACAGCACGAGAATACATAAAAGGAACACTCACACGTAATATCTTGATAATTTTGACAGACTTGAACTCCATCTTCTTCAGAAGATAAGTTAGTATGTATATATATATATTTTTACTACAAAAAAATTAGAGATTTATATTGCTTCTCCCCAGATTGCATTCAATACTTGTACATACCAATAAAACTAGAGACATTTAAAACAGAAAAAATGTCCTAGAGGAATTGAAAAAAATAATGCATGCTAATGGATGCTAGGCTGAAAGGACATCCAAATGATTTGCTTTTCACCCAAAAGTTAAATACTGCATTCTAAATGGGTTTATTGTATTTTCAAGTATGTGTGGTAAGTCACTAATACCATTAAGCATCAGCCAAAGAAAAACACTCTTCCACAAGTGGGAACGCCCTCATTTTTCATTTTCTTCTTTTACATTTAAATAACATTAATAATCAAGTACCTATATGAATAGAATGGTAGATGTAAATGAATTTCAGATTTAACAGATCCATTTCTACTATCAAATTTGAGCACAACCAAACTTTCTCTTAGGTATTTATAGAACATTCTTAATGATCAATATCTAACTTAAATTTGCACATTTTTTTGCATATGTTAGGTCAAAAAGTTAGAATTGTGAATTATTCTGTTTTATAAGTTTGACTAAATTTTTATTGATAATGACTACGTTTTAAATGATGGAAATAGAAAGATCAGAATCAAAGAGAAAGTCAGCCCAGCTGACTACATTTTGCTCTTACCTGATTGATTAGACTCCAGGCTAAACGAACAGCACTTTTAACATATTGTACCAATCCCTCACAGGACTTGAGGCATGGGTAGTCATACAGCGTGGCCCAAATTTGAGAACATACTTCCTGTAAAGCAAAGTAAAGCACAAATGTTAGAACTTTGACAATTTCCCTAGTTACCATTCAACAAAAAAATAGCCATTCAATGTTAAGTTTATGAAATGAAAAAAATAATTATGAATAATCTTAAACCTTGCTATTATACCATTTTGGAAAAGTACATAGAAGAAGGAACTAATATTTTTTCCATGAAGATTGCATCTTTATGCAAAACCATAGAAAATACAAGCCCATTTGCCACTCAACCACATACCAATTTAACTTTCCTTACCTCAACATTCTTGGTCATATCAAAATTTTCCACATTCCTCCGTAGATAATCACCCATTGCCTCCTCCATCTCAGCCACTCCAGATGTCTCGGTGGAGACATTGCTCACAGCCTGCGCTGTAGGAGGCGGTGTGGATGAAGTTGGCATCTGCAGGATGTCGCGTACTTGTGCCTTGACACTCGCTAGTAGGGACTGGACTGACCGGAAAGACAGCTAGCCCAGCAGTCATCACCAGCAGCCAGTGGAGAGGGGTAGAGAGAGAGGGTAGGGGGAGAGGGAGGGGGAGAAAAGGGTAGATGGGAGGAAGCAGGGGTAATTGATGACATTCACCATGGCATCCAGTGTTAATTTGTTAGTTTTCCAAATTCATTGTTATTTATACACAAATATTTCATATATTTTGTGAGATAATTTTTGTTCCAGCCATGGAGAGGGACAGAGATCAAGAAAGAGGATAGGGTGATGTTTTTGTGGTATGAGAGAATGGGGAAAGGGAAAGGAAATTTGGTACAAGTGGTGGGAAGGGAGAGAAAAAACATTGAACCCATTTTGGTTATTTAGTGACAGAGTGGAGAAGTGTGTCATGAAGCTAAAGTAATTGTGAAGACAAAGGTGATCAGAGATGAAGAAGAGAAGAAACCAATAACATTGTTTTGAGGCTGCAGTCCAACTTCACAAATATGATTTTCCTGATATTGAATCTAAGGTCATATTTTTGCAATCTAAGGACTAAAATGAAGCAGCAAAAGTTACTGCTCTACAGATACTATGAGACTGCACTTTTTTTAATTAGATACAATACACCAAAAATCTATGGCTAAGGCATACAAGTAGTTCATTTTTATTTATTAAAGAGCTTAGCTTACTAGACCTCCAAAGTATATCTGTTAAAATAATAGGCCATCCCTTGTTAGTGATAATTTATAAACCTATTTTCATAATTTGTACTTTACCATTAAAATAAAAAATGTATAAAACATTTCATGGTATTAAGAGAGCAAATTTGATATTTGATAATGTTGACAGTCCTCTCATTAAGGATTCAAGTATCTTGTCTGTGAAGATAACAATCAATAATTACTTATAAATGTATATCATAGATGTATTATAGACATATATACACATATCTTGAGAAATATCTACCATATTAAAACCCAAATATTAATTTTTCAAAGTAAGCATGATAATCAGTTAGTGTTGCGGTATCTGAGAGACTGTGAGAGAGAAATTAAATCTCTGTTCCCCTCACAGTTTGCACTTAGCAGCAAACAGAGTCCAGATGGGCTTTGAAGGGTTATATCATTTCACACCTTGAATGTCTCCCACCAAAATCAGCCACTTGGACTGTATTCACATCCTCCTTTTACTGAGATTTAACTAACAAAGATAAATCTAAACAAAGTTTTAATGTTCATAAAACGAGGAAAACCAGGAGAACTACAATTTTATTTCCATTATTTCCTTCATTTTCTGCTCCTCTCATTAAATGTGAAAATGTAAACATAACCACTCATTAAGGAAATTTACCCTTGATGATTGATTACACCTTCAAGCTTGCTTCATTACATCACTGAATAAATCAGTAGAAACAACTGACATTACAATGGAAAGGCAAAGCTGACATTGAACAGGATTATGAATATTTCCACATGAAGAGTTAGGAAGTATGATATAGTATTAAAAGCCTAAAACCAAAATAAAAGCTTTATTTTACAATTAGAAGCAAAAATATTTAGGTTTTCGTGGTGTCATTGTTAATTATGGAAGTTAATCCTTGACCTTGGTAACCTCAAAGGGAACTTATTTAGGTTAGGGAGGTACAAATTCATCCATTCCTATTAGTGCACGACACTGGCCAGTGAGTTTCAATTTTCAAACCACAAGTGTTGTACAAATAGAGAGTAACAAGTCTGGATGTTACTTTCATCTTACTGAATTAATAGATATAAAATGATTTATAGAGTAAGAACATAAGTTAAAATAAATTAATACCTTGAGAACCAAGAGGAAAACAAAGAATAATATTAGGTATTTAATTATCATTCTAATTTAAAGAGAGATATGTTATTTATTGTTAATTTTGAGAACATAAAATTATGGAGGCTATCTCCAGAGGATTATTTGGGAAAAAAATTCTTGAGGAAAATATATAGGGAATCAAATGTTTGGTTGGACTGCAGCACCTCTTAATTTCAAGTGAAAAATTCAGTACAGCAAAGACAAGATATTTACTTTGGAAATGTTATTCTTGTTTTCTGTGAATCTGGATTTTCAATGTAATATCAGCTTCTTCAAACCTTAGCCTCATAATAAGCAATTTGCACCTGGCCATTAAATAATTAAATTTAATGGCATGGCTTAGTTTATATTCCAAGCAAATCATTTATTTTTATCAAGCAAACACAAATAATAATGACACTCATGCATGTGATTTAAAACAGAAAAGCAAATTTCTTGCTTTTCTTCAATAATAATTGCTTGCACATTTGATAACCAGAAATGTCAATTTATTCAATGTCATGAGTGCCATTACATATACATTATCTTGACATATTGACTAGTTGTATTAATTCATAGTTCCATGCTTTCATCTTCATTTTTTTGGTGATTTTAATCTGTTTTTACATGCATGCCCAAAAGAATTCATCAATAATTCATCAGTATTCACAATAATAAATAATGCATGTGTGAGTGAGTGTGTGTATATATATATATATATACACACACACCACACACATGCATATATATACATACACATGTATATGTATACAAGCATATATATATATTACCGACCCTGGTGGCGGCAGCATACCATCTCCTCCCAACCCAGAGGTTGCAGGTTCAGTTCTCACCTAGGTGGATTTTTCTCCACCTAAGGCTTGGGTGCTTGTAATTGTGTTTTTAGGGAGAGGGGGTATTCAAATGGTCTTTGTTTTGAGTGGGGATTGATGGAAAATGGACAGTTAACCTCAATTGGGCAATCCTCACCGATTTTGAGCTTTAATTTTGTCTGAGTGGGATAGGGAAGTGATAACTCAATCACAAAATGAGTCATTGAAGGCAACATTTCAAATGCAGCCAGCTATATATGGTAACTGGTAGACAAGCTAGTGAAGAAGGATTGCAAAAGGTGTAGTGATTGTTTATGTTGATTTTAATGGGTGTGGTGCAATGTCCATCAAAGGAGGAGAGTTTGCAATTCAGTAGGTAAATTTCGAAGCTGGATGTGAATGAAAGAATAGCATGGAATAGGATGATATTGTTGAGTTGAAAATGGGGAGAAAGAGTGATGGAAATGGGATTGGTTTTACATTTATTTCAATTGCAAGATATCAGTGTGTATTTGTGGGTTTATATATGATTTTAGTGCTTTTTGAAATGTCAGATAGCTTTCTGGATGATTTGAAAGTAAAAAGGGTCTTTGAATACATATGAGGGACTGAATACCTGGAAAATAAGTGGCATGGACGGGGAAGGTGTACTGATTATTATTTTGAGAATTTTTAGGGACATTTTTAGAAGCATTTTCTTTAATCAAGTTACACATTTATTCTGTAAATTTGAAATAAAAGTATCAAATTAAACAGTTTTGGTGATCATGGGTGAAGATAGAGGGCAGAAGAATATTTATTGCATGAATAGTGTAAGCAGTACAGTAGAAGCACCGCTGTTTTATTTGGGGGTTTTATGTTGACAACTGTCTGGAACTTTATATATCAGTAAAATATATATTTTATGTTGAAAAAAGTGATTTCCGAGGATGAGATAGTGTATATGGAGAATACAGGAGGGGGATCCTTTAGGAAGGAAATAAATACATTTAGGGATAGGGGATCAATGCTGTGAGGCCAAAGAAGTAAATATGTATGATGAGAGACCCTCATAATGAGGGGTTTATGTGTAAAGGGAAGCAATATCTATTGTGGCCATTATGATTTGGATGTCCTGAAGGAAAGAGATTGAATGGAGAGGGTTGAGGAAATATTCATCTGTACATTTGTCCTTAGCATAGGATGATGTGGACATGGGCCAAAAGTTGGAGGTATTGATACAAAATGTGAATATTTTCTCTGTCAGGGAGTTGTGGGAAAAACAATGGGTTCTTCTGGATGGTTGTATTTATGTATTTGGGGAAGCATAGAAAATGGTTGATAAACTCATTCATGCTGAAATATGACCCATTAATGTGGCTCTTATAATGGTTACATTTTTACTTGATTTTCATGCAAGCATTGCACTCAATAGCCTGCAATTTGAAATCCTAGAGGGCAATAAAATGAAACAATGAGTTTAATATTCAATTACAGATTTTATGACAGATGGCTAACTGAAAAGAGAATAGAAATTATTACAGTAGCTATGGAGAACAGAGGGAATTATCCCTTCCCTCACTCTCCAATCGGTAGTCATGTCTTTTAACCAATAATTTAAACTCAGGGTTCAGCATTACATGCGTACAAAATTAAATCATAATTAGGGAGACTCAAAGACTAACTCTGGTAACTATTTTTCACCAATCAAAAACGTTTTTCAAAGATAAAATTCATTCTTAAATTTTAAGAATAAAATAATATATAGTAGCTAACTCATTGAATATATTTACCAGTGCCAAGGGAGTGTAAAGAGTAGGAGGACACATTATGATGCTGTCATTATTGCAGAATCCCATATAAGCTACTGAGTTCTATAAGTGACACCTAGAGCACTTTTACCAAAGGCGATTCAATTCAGGGCAGAAATATTTGGGAAGTAGCTGAAAATCATTCTTTTACTATTAGTAAGTGTGTTCAAGGCAATGCCATTGTGAATTATTTGTATACAGTTGCACTTTCGGCAAGTGTCTTTAGCACTGATTGGGTATACACTGTGTAGATAAATATACAGGCAAAGTGGAGGGGCTTAAAAATGAACTAACTAAAAATGAACTATATCTTTCTACCCATTCACTGGATTCCTCACCGGAATTCATTTGTGATGGCATATTTTCTCTGGTACAAGACAGATATCTTAAAGTAAAATAACCATTTATAAGTAATAACTTATAAATGCTCCTAAGGTATAACGTATCATGTGTTTATGTAAATGTTTACAATTGCAAATTCGGACATACAACAGCCAATGCATCATGACTCAACACCAATTTGTGAGGAGAATTTCAAACTAGTGCCCAATAGGCTTGTCAGTAATTGCATAATTCACCAAGTTGCTCCCATAATTTTTTATTGTTTACAATGATTTTGGAGCATGACTCTAGTAATTAGCATATGTGTAGAACCAGTAATAATAAAGTTACACAGTGGATGTTAGTATGAGGCATCATCTCCATTTCTAGGATGTTGACATTTTTCTTGGATTCTTGAAAGAAGAATATAGTTTGTTGAAATTGGAGTTAAGGCCATATTCATAGTTAAGATGTTTTGCAGAATGGGAAGAAGGATATTTGTGGGTGAAAGTAAGGTGGCCTCTTTAACTCTGACATTGAAATTATGCCCGATACTCCTGCAGTATATGGAATTGCAATCTCCGCAGTGTAAAATAATGGAGAGCTGGAGGGAGTCAGAGGGTCAGTGTCCACAGAGAAGTTTGTGTACTGTAGACCATGACAAAATATCCAAAAGATATATTGCAGCATAAAGAAACTGTTTAAGAAGCAGTAAAATGTTAACTTATGATTTTAGTTACTTAAGAGACATGTGCTAACAGCACCTAATCAGAATATGCTTTTAGCCCATGGAAAGTGCTCTTAAAGCTTCTAATCATGAAAGAGTAAATATTTATTGAAGATGTTGGCAGTTGTGACCATTAACAGCTGTGATCTGCCTAGCAAAATCTCAATTAAGTTGGGGGCAGTGAATCAATGAGTAGAATATTACTTTCTTCTAGGAATTATGGCATTTAGAAAATTTATTTGTTGCCTGGTAGAGGCTGAGACTTTAAAGATATAATGTAACATGGGTTTCAAAGTAGTTTGCATAGCAAGTACTCAATAATGGGTAAAAATACTTTTTCAATGACTCACTTCATGAGTGGATTTTTGCATTACAAGTAATGGGTGGAGGGGAATGACCTAAATGATTTTGTACCTGCTGCTTCAGTATTGTTTAGCACTAATATTATTAGCATCTTACTGTCACTGGTGATCACACATTTTTCAAGCAATGGTAAACATCACACTAATATTGCTCGCAAGCATTGCATTCTACCTCATAATCAACCACAGGGAAGCAAGAACATGGAAGAGATAATGTACCAAAAACAAATGTTGGTGCCAATATAAGTGTGCCCTCCTAATCTCTACACTCCCTACTCATGTCGGTGAATGGATCACCTAAGGGTTAGGGATAGTAAAATTAATTTCTTATTTGCCACCATTTAGTTCTCAGCAATTAACTATATTCATGAATTGAAGACCACACAAAAGAAGAACAGCTCAGCTCATTGAATAGCTTTATTTTTAGGGTGCCATAACCTTAAATTCAAAATAATTATATAGATATTGCATAATCATTCTTAGTGTTTGATTCGCATAATTTAAATTTGACTACTCACTCTCACAGTGGATACACAAATGATTGAGGGAGATATTGTCTAACATTTGTGATACGTAATTTCAAATTCTCACAAAAAGAGTATTTTAAGGATGATGTGATTATTAAGGATTCCCTACAAATGAAGTATCCTTGACTAGAAGAGGCAAACATCAAAAGCACTCAAACTGAAGAATCTTGAGAATTGGTGGACTTTTGGTTCTTTCCTCATTTAAAGCACAATGTCTTGCATAACAAAATAAAATATTAATGGAAATATTTTTATATGCATGAGTGAAAATTTAATGTTTGATTTTTTGATAAAAATTAAGTAAAATCAATGAGTTAAAATATGCATTTCCCTGGGAGATAGATAGGTCTTTATATGGGTGAAATTGAGACCTAATGGTCCCTTCTTCCATTAGTCTTAGAGATGAAATTAACTGATAGAGATGAAATCATCTGTATCATACTTCAAACATATCAAGTAGCATAAAGTATCCACAAAAAACCATATTTTTACTGTTTTCCTTAGAATATGTTTCATTCATTTGTTCCAGATCAAAAACACACATACACAAAATAGATGCACATATGTGTAGATAATATTCATATACAAATTTAGATATTAAAGAGGAAGCAAAACACAAATACTTATGACTTAATATTTTAACTAAAGGGGAAGGCAAGTGTACAAGAAGGGGAGGGGAGAGGGGGTTTGAGCAGCAATGTTAAGGAGGAAGATTGATGGGAACTCTGAGGGTAAAACCCCTAATGAGCAAGGTTGAGGCCCAGATCTGAGCATGCTTCCAGAAATAAAATATTCTCCACCTTGAGGATTTTGAGATTTAGCAGTGTGTCTGAGTGGGGAAGGGAGGCACTAATTGAACAGTCATTTAAAGAAATGTTGTGGAGGAAAACAACTGTCACTTTAAACAGCGATGACAAAATTATTTTTAAATAACAACACCTTGACTAATGAGGTGAAAAAAGCAAACATTTACATCCATTTCTGAGAAAGGAGCTCAAATAAAAGCTAAGAATGACAGACTGGTAAGCATCATTTGTTTGTAACATAATAGAATAAAGGATCACTGACTACATTCAGGAAAGATGGATTAGAGATTTAAACACCAACATGGATGTAGAACAGGATACTCATGTGAAATGCAACATATAGGATTATGTAGCAATGTCATATATGAGGCAAAGCGAGTTGATGGGGTAATCATTAATGTTTTCCTATCATTTGACCAAGATAAATTATTAAAAAGACTCATGATAAATTATTGTCATAGTCAGAGTTATTGCAATTAGATTGAAGGGTAAAGAATTGTAAAAAAAATATTCTCACTGGCAGAATTTAAGAAGTGAAAATACAGGATGCATCCTCAAAGCAGAATGATGGCGAGGGACTATAGCTAACCAGTTCACATTCAAGGCCTAACCACTCACTTGAATAAACCTTGGTATTGCAGTTTTGCAACCCTTATTCTATATGTTTATCTAATTTTATTCCTCTACTCTCACCAGGAACTAACCAAATACATCTGAAATGTTTGGACACATAAGAATACGAAATAAATCAGTTCTTGCAATATTTGGTCACTAACTAATCAGCATATATGAACAAGAAAAATTCAATAATTTAATGCCAATAAATAGGTGGAGATCTTACTTATCAGAAGTCTTGTTTGCAGAAAAATACTAGCACCACAGCAACTTACCACCACCACTGAGAACAAGATCTTTGACTTGAGATCCTCTGCATCCCTCAGCTGTGGCAAATTGTCCAGGGCATCAAGTGTGTCCACCCTCGCCTGGGCGTAGAGTGAGGCAAACCTTCCCACCAGCAGCTGCGCACTGGGTCCCCCAGTCCCATGGCTAGCTGAGTCACCACCCGTTGAGTGGGACCGTGGCAATTCATGAGGGTCGACACCGATGAGGCCTTCATAGTGGCTCTCACCACTCGCCTCACGCTCCTCTGCCTCCACCCTCGCCTTCTGCTCAAGTGCCAACCTGAAAAGGGCAGACCCTTTTGTAGCAAGTAAACCAAATGACCAAGCCAAAGAATTATACAAATTAGCAAAGGGTGCAAAGGGTACAAATTAGCAAAGGGAGGAAATCTGCTTTATCATTTACAATTCCTTAGAGATAGAGAGATAGATTTATTCAGCATATAACAATACATAATTGTATGGGCTTCATTAAAGATTCAATCAAATTTACATATACATTAGATTAACATATACACAAATTCATACACAAATGGAGGGATTTGAATTACATAATAATTGCTATTAAAGAGTTTGAAATTTGAAGATTACCCTGGCTGGATTGGCACGTTCTACTGATTCTGGGAAGCTCTAAAAAATATTATTTATAAAGAAGTCTTTTAACATTTTTTTTCATTTATTTTCTTGGGGGAGTATTTGTTTCAGCGCTTCAGGAAGCTGATTAAAGAGAGTTTTTAAATTGAAGTTAAGAAAGTTTTTCTGAAACTTCTGGGGTTTTTTGTAGTACTGCTACTCGGCAGTGGCCATTATAAAGATTATCCTTACCCCAGGTGTCGTGCTTGTGAACATCCCTATTTCAGACGAAAGAAGGGGTTTTGGTGCAGATGCACAGAATCACATATTATATATAAATATCTTTGAAATTGACACTCTCCGGCAATGCACGAACACATGGATACAAAATATTCAACACACAGAAACACAAAGAAAGGACACTTACAGTATGTATTGACATTTTTAACGGCTTGATCGTCGTGTGTGTGTGTGTGTATATTTTTCAAAAAATATATATATTTTTATATATAAATATATACATGTGGGTCGCAGTGGTCTAGTGGGTAGAGCATTGGACTACTGACCGGAGGGTCCCAGGTTCGATTCCCGGGCAAGGCACTTTGGGCACCTGCAGCTCCACCCAAGTTAGTTGATTTTTCGAGTACCAGATCTTCCTGGGAAACCATAACCGGCACAGGGAAAGGAACTGGCCCCCCTACCCTGATGTGTGAATATTCACACGCCCTCGGGCTTGGTACATGGATGAGCTCTACCATCACCTACTAAACCGACCTTCGGGTTGATTACTGTGTTTATGGTTTTTATATATATACATACACAGGGAATGTTCATGTTTTTGAAGGGTGAGTATTCTATTGACGTGTCCATGCACTGAACTCCCACAGCAGACGATGCCATACCAAGCTATGGACTCAAATATACCAAGAAATACTGGGATTTGTACTTCTGCATCACAATAATTGGCAAGATATTTTGAAAGGAGGTTGAACATCATTTTTTACCAAATTTTTCCATTTGAAACCTCCAGTTTAACTTGTTGTGTATTTCAAAACCCAATAAATTGATATATTCCAACTCAGAAATCAATTGGTTTCCTATTTCTACAGCAATATTTGGCTGAAGGTCTTTATTACTAAATACCAAGTAATGTGTTTTTCTTGCATTTAGTTGTAAATTATTGTCATACAGCCATTAAGCATCTTACAATATGCAGAAGTCATAACATGCCTTTCACCTTTGGAAAATAAAATTGATGGAATTAACATGCAGCAAGTGAAATAAATGCGGTTGAAGAGTAGCATATTTAAGAGAAGTGTTGCATCGAAATAATCCAGAGATATTGACTTTTATTTCCAATCCCAAACCATTCCACCAGATGGTAAATTCTCTACCTGTCGAAAATGGTTAAGTTTACTGCCTATTGTTTAAAACTAGTAATGAAAATAGTGTTGAGTTACTGCATTATTATATAACTATGGACGAAACGTGCGTATAATACTACCCTTCAGAGAGATAAATAGAAAGTCGAATCAGTGGGTTTCTAAAGGTGACCCGGCTCTGAAAATGGCGAAGATCGGCCAGCAAGGCAATGGGTATGGTTTTCGGGGATGCACGCGGAATCATCTGCATTGATTACTTGCAAAAAGGACAAGCGATAAATAGAGAATGTTTCGCATCGTCACTGCACCGGTTGAGCAAAAAATGAATAAAAAATGACCTCATTGGCAATGAAAAACATTCTTTTCCATCAAGGCAATGCACGGACGCACACCTGTGCAGTTTCTATGACGAAAATATGGAATTCAAGTTCGAATTATTACAAAATACGCCGCATTCACCATATTTGACCACCAGAGACATTTCTTATTTACAAACTTGAAAGAATGGCTGGGTAGAAACGATTCACATCAAACGAGGAGGTCATAGCCAACACAGATGCCTATTTTGAGGACCTTCGGAAATCCTACTTATTGGATGGCTTAGAAAAGTTGGAGGAATGCTGGAAAAAGCGTATCGAACCAAAAGGATAAAATGTTGAAAAATTAAAAATAATCCACCCATAGTAATTTGTTTTTCTATTTTTTCTAAGAACTTACTGAACGACCCACGCTGAAAAGGTAAATTTTTATACCTGTTTCAGTCATATCCCTTAATCATTAATGTCTTCCTTGACTTCCTTATTTATTGAGAATATCATTACCTCCATTTTGTCATCATATTTCCTCATCCCATACTTAAAACACATTCTGCAATACCCTCATACTAAGTATATGATTGTAATCATTCGATTGACTGGTTAATCACGACTTGATCATCTGCTAAACTAATTTTAAGGGTTTCACAACGACTTTCACTCCAGCCTCCATTCCTTCTTATTCATCTGTTACAATTTTCTCCACACGCGTATTGAAAAAAGAACTGGTGATTGTGGGAATCCCCATCTTACTCCCTTGTCTAGGACTCCCCATCCTGGCACTCCAATCCCCACACGCATCTGAACAGGCAGACGTTTACTGATTCCGTGTAAGCTGTCTATCCTTACATTCCACTCTTATACGAATATTCTGCAAAACACTTAGAAAATATGCCCAGTTGAATCCGTCTTCCTTAGTGTTAAAATTTTTTAATGCACTTTTACTCTCTTAATATGAAAACGACACTTACTTAAAAAATGTATCCCATGGTTAACAAATAAAGGATGGAGAAAAGAGCAAATGAGCAGGAACTAAGGAGAATAAACAAAGATGTGCTTTCACAAATGTCACTGACTAACACTAAACTAGATCACAGTTATACTGCATTACCTCTGAGCTTCAATTTGAATTCAAGGCAAAAGAGAAATATGCCGCAATGTTCTATATAATTCGGCAATTTTCCATTGCCACCTGCATAATAACTCCAAATTTGGCTTATGCTTTGCAGCCTGAGGGTACGTCCAAAAAGAGAGTCACGGACAAGGGCAGAGTTGAAGGGGCCAAGTGTTTTTTACCTCTCACTGAGCAAGGCTTCGTTCTCGCGCAAGGCAGCAATGGTGTTCTTGGATCGGATGATCTCCAAGCGGAGATTGGCCATCTCCTGGTACAAGAGGTCACCACCGGGCAGCTGGAGGGCGGCCCGCGGTCGGCAGTCTGGGCAACAGGCGATGGTGGCCGACGAAGAAGATGAAGATGAAGACCCTGATAGCCGAAGCCGAAGGAGACAAGATAGCCAAAATTGCAATGTCGTAACCAGATGGGGGAATTGAAACGAAATGAACTCCCAAATATTATACAAAGGCAATATTCCGGTACGAATGTATTCATCATTATGGATTGAGAGTCATTCATTTCCTGATTTCAACACTTATTTACCACAGGGAACATTTAGATATGCGAAGACTCAGCTCTAGATTATGCGTACCTATTGCTAAGATATTAATTATATGGTTTCACAACCAATGTAGTAGATATAATTTAGTCACTCAATTTCAATACATCAGCAGAACAGAAAATTATCACATAATAAGAGAATTAGATTGCCGAATCGAAAGATTCAGGCATTTGGTTTCCCTGCACACTATTTGGGACAACAACTCAAGGGAGAAACACTAAGGCAGAAGTGTGTACGCACTCGCAAAAATAGTTACAATCATACAAGTTACAGTCCCCCTTAACTCCAAATATAGCTGGCTGACATCCTAACGGCCACCGCCGAATTCCCGTGGCTGAAATCCAGCGAATTTATTTTTTCCTTGATTTGGCAGTTGACTACTAATAGAGATGTTTCTTTGACATTATAGTTGCTTGAATCTTCAACGGGGATCTCTTTCTTATTATTATCGAATAACTTATAAAATTTTCCGATAAAGCACTTAGGACTCACGGTATTATGTCCCAGGAATTTTGTATTTTACTTATTGTATCATTATTTTTACCTCTTGTACTGGCCCTCATTTCATTCAAAGCTAAAATTATTTGTCAATGAAAACCTTGAAGATCCACTTCGTATCCATTACTCGAGTGATTATTAAATATTACGTATTGACAGATAGTAGATTAACGCTGAGTCAAGTCACCATTTAGTTAGCAACTAGACCTCTCACGCTTTGGCAAACATTATGATAAGTAAAATATGGAATAATGTGCAAAATATTATTTTACACTATAAAGCAAAACAAAATAATTAAATATTAGCCGAGTTAACCATACAGAATTTTAATTTAGCTAACCTTCTCTAGTTCTTCGAAAATTAAGCCCTTATCTCAGCATATGAATTTACGATATGTTCACTCAAATGTGAATTCCTTTCACGTAACTTTTGACAACTGATTGAAACAATACTTGCGGACACACCACTAAAATGTCTTTATTTTGTTTTAATTATCAGATTCCCTCGCTCTTCCCTGCGCAATGAGAGTCAACCGTTGGGGCTTTGCCATTAACTTTCATAGGGTTACGCTGGTCGCCTCGAAGTCCTTTTAAGAGACCTTTCCCTAAAATTACCCCGCCCCGCCATCAGCTGGCAGATGGCAAGTGTACTGGAGGGAAGGTACCCACCTGCAGAGTTCAGCTTGTGTAGTTCCTTACGGGCCTTGAGTTGACGGGGCCTCAGCGGACCCGGCGTGGGGGTCTTGCCGGGTGTGGATGGTGGCGAGGGTCCGGGCGACTCCCCGCAGCCGCCAGACTCTATCCCACTGCTCCCACCGGCCCTGGCATGATGCTGCCGGCCGGTCCTATGCTTGTCTTCCGAGGAGTCGTCGCAGCCGTAGGGGGTCCCGTCGCTCGCCTTGCCGTCCGAGCGGACTGCGAAAGGAGGGAGGCAGGTGAGCGACCGACCCTTTCGCAGAACGAGCGAAGGCCGGCTCAACGATTTCGCTCTCAAAGTGACGACGCAATAATGCGAATCGACGCTCATTTTTAAAACATTCATGCACTTAAAAATACATTGACTACGGTTGGAATTACTTTTAACAGCGCCTGTACAAATATTATAAACGTTAATAAATCCTTAGGAGTCCTAGGGAGAATTACAATGATTAAAACATTTTGTAATTACTTAGAATTTAAATGACGAAGGCAACGTAGCACCGATGCCATAGTTTCTATTCACAAATAAAGCTTTGACGATGTTTTTTTGTAACAGGGATGCGAAATGAGAAAGCAGTGAAATCGTTACCAAATCACTTTTCCCAAATATTCCCAATCTCTTTCATTAATCGTTTATTCCATGGTGAATCATGTCTAAATAAAACTGCGTTGCAGCATCATCAAGCCTGATGATTCTGCACCGCAGTGACACCTGGGTCGCATTAAAGTTTATTTTTCACTTGAATTTATAAAGTTTAATTTTGACACTTCATTCATAATCTCGACTAAATGAAGGTCAAGTTTTGATATTCCTGACACATACGATCGGTTTGAGAGTAAAGAACCCGCCGCGAGGCGGCTCCTTCCTATTTGAGCTAAATTTATAGCGCCCAGAGTAGTTATTAATTCAGTTAGCAGTGTTGTATAAATCTCAGACTGAGATATTATTTTAGGCAATAAGATATACTATGTACCCTGACGAAGAGAAGGAACAAAGACGAGTCGCGCATCCAACAACGATAAGGAAGAACGAAAAGCCAGTAAAACAAAAGTAAATCTTCGCCCCATTTATGACATGCATGTCATAAAGGGGGCGTTCTTAAAGTAATGCAAATATTTTTTAAAAGTAATATACTGAACAGGTTTCCACAAACACTTAAAATTCTTGAAAGCATTGTCCTTGGACCTCTGCACATTTTTTCTAGCGATTCTGCCATGGCCGGTAGGCGCCCTGGAAGGTGTCTTCGGACACCTCTCGCTAGGGCTTCGTCACGGCTGATTGGACTTTTTCTATGGACGAAAAACGGGTTCCTTTCAGTGCTGCCTTAATCCAAGGGAACAAAAAGAATTCTGCTGGGGCGACGACAGGACTATAAGGGAGGGGCGGGGCAGCGTTGACACCTTGTGTTTGGCCAGGAACTCGCGGACTCGTAGCGCGCTTATCTCGTCGCTAAATCTTCAGTAACAATACGAAAAATAACAGTAGACGACGAGTTCAGTTCACTGGCAACCATCTTGATACTCAACCGACGGCCAGAGTCCAACAATTGTCGAACACGAGCCACATTGTTGTCGGTTTTGCTCGTTGACGGCCGCCCAGACCGTTGTTCGTCGTGAACCTCTTCCCGGCCCTTCCTAAAGGCCTTTAACCACCTCGAAACTTGTGAGTAGGACAGAACAGAGCCCCGTAAGCCCCACGAATCATTTTGTTAGTCTCCTCAAGAGATTTTTCACAACAAAACTTAATCTCGTAACGTTGCTCGATCATCTAAATTTAGCATTTCTTTGAGCTGCAGTTAAAATTAACTTAGTGAAGATGATCCAGAGCTAGAAACAGAGTCACAATCTGCCCAAAATTTTACGATTTCGATCGAGATCATTCAGCAATACAGTAATGAATTCAATAATTGCTACGACTTGGAATGTGATAAAAAAATAGGGCATTCGAGAGACTGCTTTTAATGAATGAAAGCTCCACAGAAAGTTGAACTATATAGGCAAACTTCAATATATTTTACTACATTTTTATTCGAAATATATCGGCAGATATAATAATCATTTAAGCAAAATGGTACTATCGTTTTTTGACCTCAAAGTGAGTATCGAATGGTTCGTACTTTGATTACCTTATGAAAATAATTCGTAGGCTTTCACCTTATCCTCATAAATGATAATGAAATATAAGCAATTGTTATTTTAACACGTACTTAATAAATTAATGCGTAGTCGTTAGTATTAAAAGATCCGGAGGTCAGTGAGGCCGGAATTATAATACTATCGTAGTAAGTTAATGGATGTGGGTGATGTTCACATTCAGTGAATCGATTTTCTGATTATTCCAATGATCAACGAATTGAAGCGCATCTTGAAGTTTCGTAGACCCCTACTATTGCGGCAGTTTTTGAACATTGATATAATGAATGCTTTCACCACCTTTTATAGAGGTCCATGAACCACTTTCAAGGTTTTCACATATTCTGGAAGCTACCTCAAGTAAGATTAAGATAAATAACGAAGAATTCCGACTAAATAGCGAATTTTGTATGCCCAAATACCGCAATTTTGACAAAGTGGAAGAGCCTGTGAGTTCGGGCGATATAAAAACAACACGTGTCGTATATTATTATTATTATTAGGTAATCTACCGGTTAGGGTAGGTTTTTGGATGGACACAACTATCAAATAAATATTTTGTAACTCCAAACAAAACCCAATCCAGCAACCTAAACTACATCAGGTCCCTCTTCATCTCTGTGTACTTCTTTCCACCCTTCATCCCATCCAACATCCCTATCCTGTTCCTACCCTTTCCTCGCTTGCCCAACATTCTCCCCTCTATTACCCTCTTCAACATTCCACCACCGCTCAATACGCCTTTCATCCATCCCTCCTGCCTCCATAGGATTTCTCTCAACAAACCTCTCTCCTCACCCACCATCTCTAGTACTTCCTCATTTGTTTTCCTTTTGGTCCATTTCACCTTCTCCATTCTTCTCCACACCCACATTTCAAAAGCCTCCAATCTACGTCTATCCTCCTGCTTCAGTGACCACGTTTCCGCGCCGTACATAGAATAGAGCTCCATATCAGAGTTTCTACGAGTCTTGTCTTAACATCCCTACTCAACGTCCCCGTCATCAACTCCCTCCTCCTTGAGAAAGCCTCCTTGCCTAGCGCAATTCTTCTCCTTACGTCCCTACCACTTTGACCGTATTGGTCCAAAACACTTCCGAGATATGTAAACTGCTCTACCTGCTCTATTTTTTCCCCGCCTATTTTAATATTTAGCTTAGCCTTTTTCTATCTGGAAAATCGCATAACCTTTGTTTTATTAATATTGATTCTCATCCCATATTTATCGCACTGAACCTCCAATTCACTCAGCAATGCTTGCAACCCCTTGGCTGACTGAGCAACTAATGCTTGGTCATCAGGAAACCTAACCGATTTTACGAATTCCCCTCCGACTTTCATTCCTACCTCCAGTTCTTCCCATGTCTCTTTAATCATTTCCTCTACATATACGTTGAACAGCACCGGTGACAATGGACAACCCTGCCTTACACCTCTTCCTAACACTCCCAATCCGGACTCTCCGTTCCCCACTCGCACCTGAGCAGTCTGAGACATGTACAGGTTGCGGATCAGTCTCCTGTCCCTCCAATCCATTCCTATTTTCTGCAATACACGCATTAATTTTTCCCAATTCACTCTATCAAACGCTTTTCCGAAATCTACGAAACAGGCAAAAACGTCCTGATTGTATTCTATATTCCTCTCGATTAGTGATCTCATTACTGCAATGGCATCACGCGTCCCTCTTTCCTTCCTAAACCCAAACTGATCATCCCCTAAGTAATCATTTGCCTTACTCTCTATCCGTTTGTTGATGATCGTGTCGTATATACGACACCTAGAACTGGGTTAGCGGAAGACATGGTAATTTATCATATTAGGGCCACACAGCTATGCCAGGCATCAGGGTAAGAGCCAGACGATAGGAAATCTTCACAGCATCTACTCCATGGTGAGACAACTGCAAAGGTGTGCCCCATCGAGGCCATTTGAGTGATGGTGTCACGTTAAAATCGCTTCTGAGGATGGTAAATGATTTGGCCATTTATCAGGGCCGTGAGGGTTATTAGAGCCATTATTATAGAGTCATCTAGAGCAGAGGGAAAGATAGCCAGCGACGGGTGAAAGTAGCATTGAACAAAATGTAAAAAAGTGTAATCAACATAGAGTATGCCGGTGATTGAATGTTAAAAGCAGAAGTAAAAATTGAAAAAATATCTTGGTGCAGGTCCAAATACCAACAAGTAATCATACCGAGAAAGAAACAAACAGTGTACACTGCCAATTAGAAGAAAAACTGTCCAAAGGAGGAAACAATTGATATTTTCTGGTGATTAGAACGTGGTGGTGGACGCAAATAGAGACGGTGGTAGGCGGGGGACTAGGGTTTAGAAACAAGGAATGACCGAGAAGAGAAAGCAAAGCTCCGCAGGAGAAACGGTTTAATCATGACGAACCCTTAGTTTAAACACATACAGACGTAGATGTAACTGGCAAAATCCTCGGTAAATGAAGAGACATCAGGTACACTATATTCTGGTTTGGCACAGATTTATTGAACAACAAAATCAATTCGCACAGTTTCCGGAACAGATGCGGATTCAGGTCATTATTTATTACTAAGGAATTTCTGCGCCCGATTGAAGAGGATAAACCAAGGAAGACGGAGGAGAAAACAGAATGTATAAGCATTAACTGGAACAAAAACAAAGGAGTACCAGGAGACAGAAAAAAGTATGAGTGGGGACAGGGAGACGGGCAAAGAAGAATAAATATGGGACATGCAAAACAGACGTACTGATTAGGAATTGGGAAGGAAGAATATTCGGGCGCTCTGAACTTTTCTAAACGCCTCAAGTGTTGTTCGCTTTCTTCGTGAATCAATGGAGTTCCAGCCTTATTCCTCCAGCATATCCATCACGCCTTCACTATTCTCGTAAATATTTTCAAAACAATTATACCGGATTTTTTCTGAACCTTTCCAATGTCTCAATTATCGTTTTCTGCCATGGATCCCATATACTTGCCGCGTATTTCAAGGGACCCCTGAAGAAAGGACCACATCACTCTCATCTTACATTTTGCTAGAGCCGATCCAATGAAACTTACATATTCCTAGGCTGATCCGCATATTCTCCAGATTTGTGTGCCCTATGAAAGGTTAGATTTCAGTGCATCACCCAAGTATTTGAGATGATCAGAAATACTTAACTCGATCACATATTTTGTATAACTCATGTCTTGTTTCTCTTTTCTTTTATTCCTAATTTTCAGCGTTGTAAATTTTCTGATATTTAGTTATGACCCCAACGCATTACATCACTCCGATATCTGGTTTGAATCGTTAATGAGTATCACACCGGTGTCCTTAATTCTCTCTCAACTATTTCTTGTCCCCTACGTAACTTTATGGTATTTGCATAACATATTGAAATTAAATTAAATTATTGAATTTGTAATTCATACTTTGTAATAATTAAATAAAGTTTGTGGAATTACAAAGTCAATTTTTTCATTTATCTGTAAATCACTCTGTCGTGTGCAAATAATCTAGTATGACTTCCAATATGGGAAGTCTAATTTTGTGTATATGTAAAATCTGCCTTAGATTGTACACTACCAATTATAAAAATTGATGCAGATTGTAAATATTCCCTCGTTATAATTTTATGTGCAACAAAATACATTGTTACATTTATTCTACAGTGTACAAGATGTTGCTAATAGATTTTGTTCGGACACCATAACTAACTGTAAATTGTCATTTCGTAGATATGCTCTAAGTCAAGAACAAGGATATGTTTTAGAAAATTTCCTGATCCTCATTTCAAAAAGTTTTCGTGAGTGATTAAAAATGGAGAATAATTTTGGAGATTACTTTTCTCTTTTTATCCTGTAATTCCTCCATTCACATTCCCGAAGATGCCTCCGTGCCGATGTAGAAAAGGAAGTTTAGAATAGTGTAACTGTGGAAAATGACCATAAAAGTGATTCTGAGAGATATATGGAATTTCAGTGGTGCACACTTGATGAAGTGTCCCCAAAATACGACTGTTGAACTCACTACAGTCCGAATTAATGATTTAACTCATTCATGGAAATAAAATTTACAATCTAGATATCAATATTAGTGCAGAATTCAGAGGAATATGAGAATAAGATGTCGTATGCCAAATATCTTGTAAAGGAACATTTTTCAAAAAATACTCAATCAATTGTTGATCTTTTAGCCATTCAAAATTACGTGCTCTTCAGCGCTATGCACGTAAGAATAAAGAACTTAGGTCTGACTTTTATGCCACATTTTTATGAGAATTCACTAAGCGTGTTGGCGTCACTAGATCATCAACAGGTACAACAAGAATGTGTTTGACTGGTCTACAGAGAAGAAAAGAAAGGGCAAGGAGAGGGAATTTCGGAATCTTATCTAAAAGGGAAGGAAAAGGGAATCTTATCTAAAAGGGAGAGTGGAGGGATTATTTATATTTACTTTATCTACATCCCCTGGCCGCATTGGTGTGTGGCTAGCAGGGAACACATAAGACTTATTCTTACATTCTGATTATTCTAATAACGTTATTCTCCCTTATCGTTCGTGGAAAAATATCTGTTCCACACTCGATCTCTCGATTTTTTCACATGATCTCTCCTACTGTAATGCGATGGGACTATTAGTATATTTTCAACATTATCGCTCAAGATACGAGAGGCTGCAGAATGTTCTCCCATGAGCACTTGTGAGTGCTCATGGGGGAACATTCAGCTGCCTCACGGTGAGCCTCCCGTAGGGTTCGGCTACGGTAGCACGCCAGTTGGCCAGCTCGAGATACTTGGGGGGTAGCTCTCCATTCCCTTCTCCCAGCCACAAGTGTGTGTGTCCTTCCCGAGTCAGGTTGGGAAGGAAAAACGAGTTGAGGATTCCTCTGGGCAGAGGCAATGACTGCTCATGCCAAAACAAGATTAAAATGATCCCCTCAGGGTATCCGAACAACATAAATGTTTCGGATAATTTAGCCGCCCGCCTCCTTTCAATTCGATGACGAACCCTGACTCGCGAATGGGGCTATGGTACGGGAGAACAAAACAGGACATCCATTCCGACTGCTCGGTAGTGATCTCGAGGACAAAGAGAGGCGAGAGAGGAGAGGCAAATAACTCACTGGATCTGGTGAGGAAGTTGTAGCGCGCCCTCTTGCTGATGAACGGCGAATTCCCGGACATCATGATGGCGGAGTCAGAGTCGGAGTGGTAACCGGAGATGTCGCTGGAGTCGTCGTCCTCGTCTTCGGCCACCTCCTTCATCATCTGGAGGACCTGGAGCGGGATAGATCGTATTTAAATTAACATAATACCTAAGTACCAATGATTTCATTTAGTTCAATCCAACAAAATGCTTAATTGATAACACATTTGTATATCGCCTTACACCAAGTACCTATGTCGTTACTAAGATTTTTGTTACTAAGTGGTGTGTTGTTATGGAGGAGGTGAACGAAAGACTTCCGCGATGTCTTCTATTCCATTGTCACATTAACTTAGTGCCAATTCGGTTTTGTAACTTGTAACTCTGCACGCAAATATAATTTAAATGGCAGATTACACGTGAAAGGTGAGTATAAAGGGGAACTGATTAGATATCATTGGAGATAGGAAGGGATAATTTAAATTCATTTTATGACAAATGCGTAAACGATCAAAATATCAAAATCGGCATTGCCCTCGAACGGCAGGTAAATGACTTACCGGCACATCGGTACTTAAACGGCTCCAAGTAACGATACATAGAAGCATATTGGACAAAGTAATGCAATATTCTAACTACGGCATTTTCTCATTTCTTTCGCCTGCCTCCACCCAGTGTATGCCACTGACTCCCATGAATAAACAGCCATTTTACAATTCCAGCGGAGTACCCACTCACTGATAATGGCTGGAATTATACTTAAGAAGAATTATTTCACGGTAATATGTATTATTTTTGCATCCGATCGGCTAAATCTAATCTCAATGAGAGTCTTTTTCAAACTGTAAAAATAGAGTAGGGGTGTCATTATTCAATAATTTATAAAACCGGAATAAATTCAATGTGATGTTAAAGCTTGAGGATCAAAAGTCATTTTTTACTAATATGACATACTAATAATATTGGTAAATAATATATGGTTCAATTAGTGCTTCGGATAATATACCTTCAAAGACAAATATTTATATAAACCAGAAGGGTAACTTGTGAAATACCCAGTAAAAACAAAATGATTATGCGCAAAGCCTTACGTATTTTGGAAAGGCAAAATTTTAGGAGAATATTTAGAGGATTCATAATTAAGCTAATATGAGAGAGGCAAGGGAATTGTCGCTCCACGATTTAGTAGTTTGTGTGCATCAAAAACTTATCACAAAAGGTAGATTACCGACAGTAAAAATACCAATTCAAATCTCAATTCAAGTACGTCCAAATGTACTATATATACGAGGCGTATTCTTAAAGTAAGTACCGTTTGCTTATATTTAAATATTGGCGCTTCAGAACACAGTTTTGCTCCTGCAGCGCCATCTACTGATTCATTGAAAAGTTATAGCAGCATTTGTTTTGTTTCAGAAGTCGTTTGCTTGTCCGTGCATGCAAACAACAATGTCCGCGACAATCGTTGATCCCGCTAGCTGTGAAGTGCGTTCTGTCATACGATTCTTGTGTGCAAAAGGATTGTCGGCTGCTGAAATTCATCGGGAATTATGCCTGGTTTATAAACCTACAGTTATGAGTGAAGGAAAGGTTAGACAATGGTGCTGTGATTTTAAAAATGGACGAACAAATGTCCATGACGAAGAGCGAAGTGGTAGGCCCAGTACTCTGACCGATGAAATTGTTTCGCAAGTGGAACAAAAACTGCGATATGATCGTCGATTGACAATTAATGGCCTGGCTGAACAATTTCCTCAACTTGGACGCACTACTGTCTACAATACTGTTACGGAAAACCTCGGATACCACACATTGCGTGCAAGGTGGGTACCGAAAATGCTCACCGACCACCACAAAGAGCAAAGAATGTCCAGTGGACGAGAGCTTTTGGGTCGTTGGGAACTCTTTAAACCACCCACCGTACAGTCCTGACCTTACACCCAGCGACTACTTCCTCTTCTTGCACTTGAAACAGTGGTTCGGTGGACAACATTTCGAAACCGAAGAGGAGCTCAAGAATGACGTTGTTGATTGGTTCAACCCTCAGGCGGCGAGTTTCTATGGAGAGGGGTTAAAGAAGCTGGTGCAGCGGTACGAAAAATGCTTAGAAGTGAACGGCAATTATGTAGATAAGTAAAGTAGGTTTGTAGCTAACTAAAAGTGCCAATAAAATGTGTTTCATATGGATATATTTTTTCCTGTGACCAAACGGACCTTACTTTATGAACACGCCTCGTATATGATGCCATGATTTCCCGGTGAATATTCAGGCTGAATATCTATCGGGCTTCAATCGGGAGTCAATCAAATGAAGAAAATCACGAGGATATTTTTACTTAGTCTAACTGCATAATCTATTAAAACAAAATTGTTCAAGATAACATCAAATGAGCCACTATCCCACTCACATTTTTCAAGACGTCCACAGTAAAAGTAGATGTGCACAAAGACGTCCATGTGCACATACAAATAATTCCCATTATACACATCATGCAATAAAGATTTCGCTTAACCAATTCATCAATTTCTAGAATTCACAGGCCATTTGATTCGATTTTATGTTTGCGTATCGTATAAGGGAAGAAGGAATACTTCAATTGATCTGAGGCAGTGTCTCCCTCTCTATGATTTATTCCGGTGATCGAATTCAACTAAAACATCTGTGCCTAATATAGTAATTCTCTCGGTATTGAAAGAAAACTCAAAATGCCCTCTTCTGTAGTGGATTTTCTTCGAATCGGTGGCTTAACTTACGTTTTCTACCATGAATTCCATATGGAGACTTCGATTTATACAATACCCTCTAAGCCACCGCTATGGTGTGTGGCAAGGGGTGAATATACACCAGACTACCCATGACTCAAAACACATTTCCAACCCTAGTGAGGCCGGACAACGTTATTCTGACCCCTTTTCGTTCGTGGGTAAAATGGAATCCTAAATCTATCTTATCTACACTTCATCTCTCTAATTTTATTGACATGATATCTCCTACTGAATGACGATGTCGCAAATAACAAATTTTCAACATCATCGCTAAACAGATATCCTTCCAATTTATGCATGATATTTAATCTGTAATTTAACTTAACTCCCTGGGTGATTTTCAATCCAGTCCCTCTGATAATTTTGATACGCTACTCAGTTTATTATAAAAACGTTTTACAAGTTTACCTCCCCTACACTTCAAGCCATCCAATTCAGCAATCAATCCGACTTCGTGAGGCTCCAATAAACTAACAGTATATTCTAAACTAGTGCTAACAAGTGAAAGATAACATTTCTCCTTAAGATTTGCATCACAACGCTTAATTAAGAGTTTGGAGATTTGCACACTGAGTTTTGAGAGAGAATATGAGTCTAGGCTAATATCAATGATATAACAATGATAAAAACGACCTCATTGACAATGACCAATATTCTCCTCCATCAAGATAATGCACGGGTGCACCTGCGCTGTTACGATAGCGAAATTTATGGAATGAAAAGTTCGAATTATTACATCACTAGTGTTCACCAGATTTTGGCTCTCAATGAACTATTTTTTATTTCAATACTAGACGAAATGACACAGTGGAAAAATATCCACGTCGAACTAGGCCATCGACTACATATATACATAAATATATGCCAATTTTTGAAGACCTTCCGATACCCTACTTTTTGGGCGTCTTAAAAAAGTTGGAGAAACGCTTGGAAACGTGTATCCAGCTAAAGAGAGATTATGTGGAACAACTACAAATTATTCAATTTAATTTTTTTTTTTTTTCAAAGTATTGCAGGATCAATAAAATCGAAAAATAATCGTAACGGAAAGGTATACACATTAAGAAACTCTTTATTATGTATTTGAGAAGAGGTCTTAATTGCCTTTTCATGTTCATCTTATACTTTAATTGAATTTAGTTTTTCTTTGACATTTGACCAGTAAAACAATTATGTCAACGCAACCAATTGTTATTCGTGCTGCTGGCTTTCTATAAATGAAGTCATTATCCCCAAAGTGCATCAAGGTGTAGAAGTAATTGATTACTACAATCACAAAAGCTAATTTAAAATGGTGAAAGTCTTCGTTAGTACCTTGAAGACCGACAAGATTTTGAATCACATTCGATGGATATCCGGACCGATATGAAGCCTCAATGTCATCTGCTCAACACATGCCTTCTAGACTCAATTAATTCTCCCCATTAGCCTGGTTCGGCGTCTAAAAATCTTAATTCAACGTCTTCTTTCAATTACGTAAATGAATGCATTGATCGCATTATTGTTTCTAAACAGTATCTCATTCCGTATGATAAATCTTGTTCCTCAGTTAGGCTTTCCAGGGCAAAGTCTACAGTATATTTATTCAAACGACACTATTTCAACTCCTTACAAGAAAAAGGCGAAAGCAGCAGCATAGAAGATACAGAAGAGGACTAAAGTAGTTAGAATAAGAACTTGGTATCGTAGGACGATGTTGAGGACTGGAAATTTAGAGAATATAAAGCGAGATATGAAGAAAGGAAATATAGATACTTTAGGATCCCGTGAGTTGAGATCGAAGGAAAGCGGGGATAGTTGGAGCGATAGTTATCGAGTGGCCAAAAAGACAGGGAAGAGGTAGCAATAATATTTAAAAATAATAGATAGAAGCTTAGCCAACATAGAGAAAGCAACGAATAGAATATTATCAGTAAAAATAGTATCTGAACTCAGTCATTGTTCGGGTATATATGCCACCAAGTAATCACAAGGAGGAAGAAATCGATAAGGTATACGATCAGTTAGAAAACATAATCGCGGGCGATCCTTGAGGGAAACATCTGACATTGATGGGGGATTGGAAATCGTGTTAGGCAAACTATGGTTTAGAAAAAAAGATATGGCCACGGAAATAAAGCATTAGAGTTCTGCAGGAGTCTTCGACAGTAACTAGCATGGTTTACACGCCAAAACAGACGTAGATGTACATGGGAAATGCCCAGGGATTCAGAAGATATTAGTTAGGCACTATTTGTGATGGGGAACAGCGTAATCAACTCGCACAGTTTTCCGAGAGCAGGTGCAGATTAAGAACATAAGTTAGTAATCATGAAATGTAACGTTTGATTCAATGATAAAATTGGGAAGACGGTTAAGGAAATGGAATGTGGACGCATTAATCAGGACGGCATAAAAGGAGTATACAGGACAAGTAGACTCTAAGTAGTCGTCTAAGTAGGCTCTAAAGAAAATCATGGGTGAAGAAAGGGTGTAGGGTGCTATATAGAAAATATGAGAAGGTATAAAAAATAAATATCGAAATCCGCAAATAAAACTAATAAATAGAAAATAGGAAAATGTTAAGGAAATCATGGATTACGGACTTACGGGATAATCAGCTTGGGTTCATGAAAGGGAGAGGCACGCGTGGTGCCATTGCAGTAATGGGGTCACAAGAATATAGAATACACTAGGGTGTATTTGTCTAATTCATAGCTGATATTCTGATGAGCATACTTGTTATATTACAATAATACCGAGGACTATAAAAAAATATTAATTTGAAGTATGACGATTTATATGTTCTGCAAGTTTTGTTCAGGGATTCGTTAAGCTCAAACACTTCTGCTGCCGAACATGGACCACTTTATTGAGATTTTCGATTTTTTTCTTAGTTTCAGCACATCCTGAATACTCCGTGAAATTTTTCGCTTCGTGGTATGTTTTGAAGTGGTAATGTACGTCCTATATTTATTTCCTCTGCCGGGGAGCAGAAAGTATATTAAGAAAATTACGTATACGCTTGGATATCGGGTGAATCGGTGTCATTGAGCTCGGATGTGATTGGATAGATTCATATAGAAATTGGTTTTGAAAGATCGGAAATGATTTAAGTTCGGTTGAAAAGATGCGATCTTCAAGAAAATCGGACCGAAGTGGCAATCTCCGCACTGCAGGGTCAACCGAACGCGAAGGCTGGGAGTAGTCCTGTGCGTGTGTATGTGTGTGCCCATTTTCAGTGCGTACATTGGATCCGGCGCGTGTGTGCGTACCGGTGGGGGAGGTGGGGTCCAAAGGGGGGGAAGCGAAGGAAGAGCGTGGGGCTGGAGAGGGGGAGCGACCTGACCACCTACTTTCCAGCCGAGCTGCTCGCATCCGCCTGGAGTGGGGTGAGACGACCGTCTCGTGAGGGAGGGGTGAGGGATTTGGTGGAATCGAGATCCCCTCGGATGTGGCGCTCGCGGCCTCGGGGAGGGCGTGCCGGAACGCCAGACCCGGACAGAGCCTGCCGCCGCGGGGGGCTGCTGCTGCCTTCACAGAGTCGTAGGATAATGAAACACACACGATTCCAAATTTTTCTCCGGAAAACCCTCCACTTCATTGAGCTTCTACTTCATACGTCCACCCACTACATCTTGGTGTATCTTCAGGGCCTACTTAAAACGCGCTTCTTTCATCTCGCCTATTTATATTTCGATTCAAATCAGAGACCGTTGAATGATATCGTGTAGAGATTCATTATTGTACTTTTAATTTTTTTAAATGCTTTTATTTAACTTTTAATTTAATTGATATTTTGGAACACTGGTTATAAGTTACACTATGATTAAAATATGACTCGTCATGTAATTAGCCGAGTGTATAAAATGAGAAAATGAGGCGGCTTTTCGGAAAATAATGGACCTCGGCCTCGAAAAATGTCAGAAAATATGTTTATGCAGAAAAGCTAAATATTTTCAAATGTCAACATTTTCAGAGCCACAGACTTAAAATACGCGTACGGCGCACTGCGATATACGAAAATCTTTAGCAAAAATACAGGAGACCCTGATAGCATTATGTGTAACTCAATTGGCTAATTACTGGAGATAACGAAGCCAACTTGATGAGACTCCGAAGACTCCATCTTAACTCGAAGTTAAGTGACACCCTAGTGAAAAAATACGTTGGACAGTGAATAGCGGAATACATAATTACGTCTCATGCCTCGACTTCCGTGAAAGCAAATCCAAGCAATCCATGGGCTGGATGTGACCTATACGTAGTGAAGCTGGTAGTGGTTTTTCTTCTGGGGAAATAAATAATAATAGTATCCGCAATACGTAATAATTTAATCCCACTTAAAGCAAAAACCGATTATCAGACCGTATACATACGTATTATCACATGAAATTGCCCCAACGCATGGCAATTCAAGTATTCACACACATATATTTATGGGCATGGATAACAGACAATCCTGCATGCTTGATTGGTGACCTAACATCCCCCACCCCAAGCTCCAGCGGTGCTTTACCGAGTATTGTGGACGGGAAACTAAATATCGAGTACAGAGGCCAATTTGAAAGGACTACGACAGCTACCGTAATTGAGATTTAAAGTTACCCCATAAAAGTACCAAACAGCGGGGTTTTTCTGAAAATGTTCATGGTCCACCGAAAATACAGACCTAATATGATTGCTCATATAAGTAGGTATTGGGAAATGTTTAAAAAAAAATTATTTCAGATACTGATGTAATGTCACAAAATTCTTCGAAGTACATCCTTAGAGCGTCGACACAATTTTATTAGCGGTTTTTCCACTACTCGAAGGCACCCAGGTAGATGAATTCCGGAAGGTCCTTAAGTGTACGCGTGCAAGCTTCTTTGGTGGTACTTAGGGTCTCATGGTGGTGTACTTTGAGGGAGGATTTAACTTTTGGGAATGGAAAATAGTCTTCTAGTGCCAAGTCGGGACTGTAAGGGGGTTGGGGAATCGTCGCGATGTCGCTGCAGAAGGTCTGCGCAAGCAGGCAATCGACTCTGTTTTTGGTCGTCCGTCCAAAGACTTACGGGAGGACGATTTTAGCACAGATGTTTCGCATCGCCAAATTTTCAGTGCTTATGGTGTGCAGTGTCACTGTCTGATCAATGCCAATACGATCTGCAATCATGTATACACTTAACCGACGGCCTGAATTCAGCACTTCACACACACACACATGTCAGGAAAAATTGTTACTGATACTTTTTATCCAAACTTTATAGACTAAGTGGAGGAGTATTACTCGCAGTTAACTCAAAACTTAGTATATATTGTTATCAATTTTAAATTTTAAACTAATGTTAAAGAACGTGTTTGGTGTAATGTCAATGATTGTGATCAAAGAAACTTATAAATATGTTCATTCTATAAACGACATAATTGCAACATTATCTTTCTCAAAACTCATTGTCCAAATCTTCAAACTCATTACTAAGCACAGAAAGAGTATCTTTGCAGTCACCGGCGACTTTGCTGTACCGAAATTTAATTGATACAGTGATTGGGTGGGCAGACGATGATTATGTGAGCGGTTGCTCAAAAACCACTGAATAGAGATTGGCCAAATTCTCGTTGGAACAAACAGTTTATTCACCAAAATTGAGGGAGCATGTACAAAGCATAGGTCTACGAAAAACCAGAGAATAATATTCGAATCCGTGATTTGATTTCCTAAGTCTTTCTCGGTGTTAACACCATATCTCGCATCCCTTCTTGGGAGCCTCGGAGTTAGTTCCCGGCCATCGACCCTCCTCCCGGACAGGACTCCCTCCGGTAACCGTCTCGAGGATACTTAACCTCTCACATACAATACCACTAATATCGCATTCCTGATCGGAATCGTATTTCAGTGCTTCATTTCCATTTCTGTATTTCCTCAGTCTGATTTGTAATTGAAATTCCTTAAAACAACATCTCAGGTGTGAACTGCTTTACGTCAAGTCACTCCGGAATTTAGATGAAATGTCTATGTGACGTACAATGAATCTCAGATCAAAGATCTACGTCTTCCGGAGTTTACTCCGCGACAGTCCATTTAGCTTTGGGACAACAGTTTCACTGGCGTTTGCAGTCGGCGTATTCTGGTCAGAAGTGCTTGATGCTGATTCGATTTCAAGGTTATTTATTTGAACGCATAGTGGTCCATATTTCACAAGACATTGTGCTCAATGATATTTGAAAGTCACCAATCAGGGAATAAATACCCGTCATAGGCCGGAGCCTCATCAGTTTGGATTAAAATTACGTTGAGGCAAGGTGCATGCAGCTCTTATTTATCCAGACAACAATTCCATTACCCCATTATCATCTGTCGAAGCCTATTAAGTACCTATTATATATTCGTTCAAGGAGTGCGGTAAACCGGTAATAACCGCTGAGTTCGATTTTATAGGTTTTTATTTCCATTATGTATCTGTGCAGCGAAAGAAATGATAACCTCTGAAGCAAATAATAATAACTTAACAGAATCACCGTTTTAAGATAAGCTCCTCTTCCGGGTGGAAAATAACGAAAAGGATGGAGAAAAAGATGAAGCGGTGGCGGAAAAAAACCTTTTAACAGGTCGACGGAAGCGGCATTGGCCTGGCATCTACCCGCGTACGGAGGGAAACTCGCAAAAACTCCGTCAGGCCACCAGAAGAATAAAACAAAACAAAATATGGAAGAAGTAACGGTGAAAGGTAGTAAAAATACGTAAAATATAACGTAATCAATTGTAACAGCAAACTAAAGCACTTAACGTACATAAAATATTCATAATAAAGTCACTGGACACTGGTTATGTGATGTACACAAGACACTAGACACTGGTGCGCTGTTTTTTGCCACCGTCGAAGAGTTATTATTCGCGCCGGTGCTTCTTCATAGCCAGATTTCCAGATTGGGAGGTAGTAAACCTATTAGCTACTCCAGATTTATAATTCTTTTGAGGCAAGGTTGGTTTTTAGTAGGTTTTTTTAATTATTAATTTCTTTATTTGTTAAATTTTAAATTTTCATTTTATTAAGAATATTGGGCAGGAAGGTTTTATTATCATTTTTTTGTCCATAACCGCTGGTTTTTTCCCATCTTATATACTTCTCCCCTCTTCCCAAATGCGCCCTGATTGGCCAATTGATTACCCTACAACGCGGGTGTTCTCTGCTTTAAAACATGTTTCCAGGCGCTGGAAATCGTGTAACCGTCTCCTCTATTGCATTTATTTGATGTTTTGTGGATTTCTATGGCTTTTAAAATGAATCACGGGAATTAAAGGCTTTCTTTTACGATTATTTCAGCGTGTTTGAAGTCAATGTTGTGGGCTGGTCGGGTCCAGGTGTGCTCTGTAATGGCAGAGAGGCGCGGTTCTCTATTCTTCGTCGTCCCTCTCTGATGTTTCTGTGAGCAACATTTAAGTGCCGTGGTCCAATACAGGAACTTCCACGGCTACATTTCACCCCACAGACACAACTTTGAATTTCTTTTGGGAACGGGCCTTTAGCGTTGCAGAGGAGGTCAGATGTCCTCGTGACACAGTTATGCCGCATAACTACATATGTTGTGTTTGGCGCACCTGGTCCGAGGAGAGAGTCATACAAGACGGGCAAAAAACCAGCATCCAGCACTTGTGAGCTGAAGACCCCGACTGCAACGTCGGTAAAACTGTTGTCCCGGTAATATGGGGCGACGCGGAGCTCATCCCGGAAGAATTGAATCTTCAATAGTTGGCCACAGCGAAAGCCTTCTCAGGGAATCGATCTCAGATCGCTCGAAGGGGAGAAAGGGGAATTAAAATGAAGTAGAGGCCAGGAGTGAAAGCTGAAAATACCACCTCACCAAATATTTAACCATTGCTGGAAAAAGTTGTATGTTCGGGTCACCAGATGACGGTTGGAGATGTGCCCTCGGGAAGAGAGCGAGAGGGGAGAGCTCCTTTTAATTTGAAATCACCTGAGCGGGAAATAATCCCGTTCCCGCGACTGAAAACAGGCAGGAGATGGAGGAGACGAATCGAGAGGGCGTTCCGAAGGTAATACAATTATTTTTTTAAAGTAACTTATTGAGCATATTTGCACAAACACTAAAAAATCTCCAAAATACTGTCCTTGAGCCTCTACACATTTTTTCCAGCGACTGCCATGACCAGTACGCGTCCTGGAAGGCGTCTTCGGAGACCTCTCGCAAGGGTTTCGTCACGGCTGATTGGATCTCTTCTATGGACAAAAAACGGATTCCTTTCAGGGCTGCCTTAATCAGAGGAAACAAAAAGAAATCTGCTGGGGTGACGTCAGGAATATAGGGGGGGTGGGGCAGCGTTGGTACCTGGTGTTTCGCCAGGAACTCGCGGACTCACAGCGCGTAGTGGCATGGCAAGGGAAACCAAATTGCATTACTTTTGGAACGCATCATGGACTATGTTTTTCGAAGAAAGCGGGTGTTCTATCACTCTACACCGGTGTCTACATGTCACTGGAGGCAGTTTCGTGAGTCTCCTATTCCCAATGTCACTGGCTTCAGAAATCTCGTGAATCGATCGAGTGTTCTGAGCAACGGGCTCCCGTTCCGTCCCTTCGCTAATGTTACGACACACCAGATGAAGAGCATCGCTTTACCACGCTCACGCCAACCCCGGCATTCTCTTCTCCCTCGTCTCACAACAATGCACCCGTGGGAATCTCAATTGAGGATGCGAATTCCAGATTCCAATCTTCCAAAGAGGCCGGCCAAGGGGTGCGCCCCCCCCCCCGCTCCTCGCAGCCATCCCTCTCTTCTCCCCAGCCATCCCCTCCCCACACGAACCCTCGCGGGGCCGCCACCTATGCTGAAACTCTGATATTGAGATCACGTGTTTTCGCGCAATGCAAATGAATCGATTTGGAGAGAGTATTCAAATCGCACATGCGATGGCAACTCCTCATGGGTGGCGGGTGACACTTTGGGGTTGAATATTCATGAATAGCGAGATGTATAAAAAAAGAAACACCCTGAAACAGAACTGGGAACTGAAAAATAATAAGTCATACCAGCAGTGCTAAATCAACGCTAAGTACTGAAGTGTCCTCGTATTTTTCTTAATTCAGTAATAATACATGTATGAGCGATGCATTCCATTGAGGGCAGAGCATTATTCGGAATACTGAAAGATTGATTCGGTAATGATTAGAATTAGCCTGGATGCCAAAGTAGATTTTTGAAGAATCTCAAAGCCAATCAACGCTACACTTCTAAGCCACACTTCGTGCACTAAACACTACCAGCCCTCGTCAAAGTGAGCATCGTCTGCATATACTTTCCAGCTCTCATCACACTTTCCAAAATGTCTCTTATCCAGTCATCCCTCCACGTGACTAAACCCAACGTCCTTCCCTCCACAATTGGCAAACCTCAGCATCCAATGTATCCCTCGCTATCTCTTGAACCCACTCGTTCTACCCTCTTCGAATTCAAACCAACAACTTCTCTTTTCCCCTTCTATGACCAGAACTTCATCCTTTGGATTCTTTTCGGTCCATTTTATTTTCTCCGTTCTTACTCCCGGAATTACTATGGCTCCACACTAATTGGGTAGATCATAAGTTAAGATTAGGGAATAGATTCCAGTACAGTACAGATATTTTTTAGATACAAGTAATCGTTCCTTACTCAGACAATCAGGAATCATAATACGAGTAAGAAACCAAAGTCATTTTAGAAATAGAAAATCCATTTAATTTTAAGTGAGGACAAGATTAAATACGGTATGTTGGTAGGTGCATGTGAATGTTAGTTGATAGTATATGTATTTGTATGCGTGTAAGCTATAAAGGTTTTTGCAAGAATATATAGAGGGGAGAATGTTAGGCAAACGAGGAAAGGGCAGGAACAGGATAGGGATGTTGGACGGGATGAAGGGAGGAAGGAAGCACACAGAGATGAAGGACTTGATGTAGAGTAGGTTGCTGGATTGTGTTTTGTTAGGAGTCACAAAATATTTATTTGGTAGTTGTATCCATCCAAAACCTACCTCAACCGGTAGATTACCTTATAATAATACTGTAAGACTATGTGGGTATAGAGTGGCATGAATTTGAAGGTTTTGCATGTGGTTTTATTCTCTTTTAAGGGTGGTGACCTAAAACCCCACGTCACACGCTCTTGCGGTAGCTTAAAGGATATGATGTAGATGTAGATGAATGTCTGAATAGCTACAGCTTGAAGATTTTAGGTGTAACCCAGACAAATATGTTACTTTTTCTGACATCAGCTTCATCTAATTACCTTTCCAAGAAAAGTTACCGTTCGATAATAACTGGGGTTCTATTAACACTATTGGCATTAACGATAATAGTGGAATAAAAGCAAGCATTTATGTCCACTTAAATACCATCTATTATGCATTATTGTTCATAATGGAGTTTAACAATGCAACGTCAAAGAACATGCAAGACCGTAAGCATATTGATATGATAATCTCATTTTCATTTTAATGGAATCTTTTTAGCAAACTGAAATAATTAATCATTCAGTGTTTTTGCAGCGATGAGTGCAAAATTAAGTCACATTCCAAGTTACAGTTATCATCGGAAATGTTGGCGGTTTAGTTTGACGGTGGAGGGCAAGGCTAGCTGCGTGTCTAGCCCTGCAATTGCGTGTGAAATTCACACATTATAACGGGATAATGATAGGGAGCGGTAAAAGTTCCCATTCTCATTCCCCATGAAGATCTGGTGCTCTGAAAATCATATATTACGGCTGCGTCGCAAGAATGAAGTCCCTCTCCATCAGGGCTCCTCCCAAGACCCTGTTTCGGCCACCCACACAAACTTACTAATGCCAAAGAAATAGGGCAAATATCGTTTTTTTTTTTAGATTTTCCCTCTTATTCTTTCCCTCTCTTTTCTTTTAGATCTTCCCTCTTCCCGCCCAGCCCTCCCCCCTGAATAGGTTGGCAACCTAAGATGGTAGAGAGCCTCCGGAGAATTTCTTGATGATGACATTTCATTTCATTCATTTCATTTCTTTAATGACATTTCTTGTTAGATATGTAACGACTAATCTATCTAATATATATTCAATGCGACCCGATAGGGGCTGGACAAAATTTCGAGAAATTCAAACGGATGACCTGCACACCTAATGGGCCGCCGAAAGGAGGAGGCGGCCCGAAGGCAGTCCTGGCCCCAATTGGGCAGTCAATTAAGAACCATTGTCAAGTTCTCAACATTACTGAGTAAGGCCACAGAAAATACCTCAATATTTTACGACTAAATTAACATGGACGGAAAAAATGGATAATGAATGATAAATACCTTTTTAAATATTTAAAATTCCATCATTTATTAGTTTTAGCTTGAAAATCCATCAGCTCGTAAATGCCTTTATTTTTTTCCTGTGTTTATTTACCGAGAACTAAATATTACTCTATAAATCATTTTCTTCCCGTCATTCCCATCATTCTCCACATATTTCATAAGCCTCCAATCTACGTCTAACTTCCGGCTTCAGAGACCATGTTTTCGCGCCATTCATAACTACGCTCCATATCATAGTTACTCAACGCCCTGTCATCATCTTCCTCTTCCTTGTGAAAGCCTCTTTGCCTAGTGCAATTCATCTCCTTAAGTCCCTACTAATTTCACCATTTTGGTCCAAAACACTTCCGAGATATGTAAACTATTCCACTTGCTCAAGTTTTTACCCTCTTTTTTGAGCCTTAGCCTTTCTATTTCTCGAAAACCGCATAAACTTTGTTTTACTTAAATTTGTTCTCATGCCATACCGATTGCAATGATTTTCCAATGTCCTCAGCCATGCTTGCAAACTCAGGTGACTGAAAAACTAAAGCTTGATCATCAGTAAACCTAACTGATTCCATTATTCCCGTCCGACTTTCATTCCTACCTCTTGTTCTTCCCATGCCTCTCCAATCATTTCTTCCACATATCCGTTGAACAGCACCGGTGATAATGGGCAACCCTGCCTTACTCCTCTTCCCAACACTGCCCATCCGGATTCTCCATCTGCCCACCTGAACTGCCTGCGACATGTATAAGTTGCGCGTTGGCCCAATCTCTGCAACCCAATTAATTCTCCCCAATTTTTAAAAATTAGTAGTAGTACTGGGTAGCACGTTGGACTGCTGATTGGAGAGATGGGTTTGCTTCCCGGATATATATTCAGACACCATCAGCTCCACCCAAGCTGTGTTTTTTTTATACAATATCTTCCCGGGAAACCATAGGCGAACCATATACACCGGAAACCAGGAAACAAAAGATAATATGTGAATTTTATCCCACTTTGGGCTTAGTACCAGGTGAGCTATACCCGCACCTATCAATTCGATTGACAACTGTGTTTATTTAAAGGTAATTTATGAAAATAGATGTAATTTTTATGAAAATCGTGAAACTGACGGACTTTTCAGGGGACTCGAGGGACCAACAATTGTGCTCGACGAGAAAGCAGACTTGGACCATATTCGGAGTCACTTGAGGGGACGTGGGAGTCCATCATTCTGCACACATTCGTGGGGTAATGTGACCTAGAAATCTTGCGAAATACTACGTTGGTGCCGAGTTGGCAAGAGGTCTCCGCAAAACAATAGACCGCCGGCATGCGGAGGGGGAGGAGTCACAGCCCAGCCATCCCCCCTCCCTCGCATACGAGCGAAGGTCGGTCCGGCTATAGATTACCGAAGCTGGGCGGCGGCAAGGCAAAGCGTGGCGTGCTTTCACATCTGCAGAAGCATTTCGATTCGAAAAGCATCAGGAAATCCCAACATCAATTATTCTCAAGAGGAGAAGAACCGCACCAATTCTACTCTTTCAACATTATTGAATTAAATGACAGACGTGACGCTAAGCTGTCGAGAACAATACGACGGCGATTAACTAGCCCCACAACCGTATTTCCTGACTAGGAGTACCAATGAGAGAATGTCGGAAAAATGTTAGCCGTCAGTTTCCGGTTAGAACTTAGAAACATCAGGTCTCTCCGGACACGTGGGACTAAACGAAGGTTGAGATATGCAGAATGGGATTAGGTATCTTAGGTGAAATGAAGTAACTGCTTATTAGCAGCTTGTCTCACAAGGTAGAAAATTATTTCACTCTTAGATACCGTAAGGCATGTGTCTTCAGCCAACATTACGTGTATTTCTATAACTAGAGATATTTGACATATTTATTGGCAAATAATTTAAGGAGACATAATTTTGAGAATGAATGTCTTATGTTAAATTACATCAGGCTTGCAGGGTATAATGTCGTCAAGAACAGATGAAAGAGATTTTTACAGCGTCACATATAAAATACGACTCGGTAATTCGAACTGCGTAAGCGAGAATCTGCAAATCTAATTGACTTGATAAGTTCCTCACCTACTTCCACTCATACCTCCAGCCCTTTCCATACCTCACTTACCACTCCCTCAACACGTGTATTGAAATGAACTGGTATAAAATAGACATACCTCTCCGATTCCTTTGTCTAACACTGCCCATCCCGACAATCCATTCGCTACCCACAAATTAGAATATTTACTACAGTTTCCGGATAAGCCGCGTATGTCTCCAGTTTACTAAATACCATTTGCGAAATATCTTTTAAAATGGCCAAGGTTTTCAAGAAACTACGGGAAATACCGAACTTTTAATGGAATCATCCTCAAAAAATATGCACAACGATGCAACGAGTGTAAGAATACGCCACGGTAGCCTAACTGGCTAAATCACTTTGACCGATCAAGACGAATGATTTTTACACTCTAAAATTGTTGCAGTGTAGTGCCAAGTTTTTTCTGTTAAAGAAATGTTGATATTCACAAAGCTAAATTCTTGTTATATTCTTAATGTTCCCATCTGCAAGTGATCTCATTATGACTATGGGAACATGGTATACTATACATTCTCTTTCTAAACCCAAACTGTCTCCTAAGTATTTATTTCCATTCCCTTATCATTAAACAAAAGCGAACGTTGGAAACACCATTTATTCTAGTGTTATCACTGCTGAAGTCAAAAGCATATTAGTTTTATGTGATAAAAAAGGCAATCGAGACCGAAGGTATCTTATCTCAGTAAAAATCAACCGACCATGGAAATTACTACTTCATTTCTGTTTAACAAACACAAACACTTGCACCACACCAGCGTATTGATTGGTTGTTCGCTTTCTTAAGTTATCTCTTTTACGTGTTTACCATTGAATTGGTAACAGCCTCCATTGCTCGGAAAAAAATCACTTGGCTTCATAATTAATTGAAGTAATGAATCGACCATAGTAGAGTGGGCTCATTAAGACTTCGCGTCTTGGTAAATGTTACTGTACCATACGCATACACCTACATATTCACAAAACCCTCCATTTCAATGAAAGTGTGAGTGGCTCGAGTTACGGAAAATATCCGTGCGTGAACTCGCAAATACTAGTTCATGCATGTATACGAATTTTATCATATGCACAAACACTCGCAAACAAACGTTAATCTATGTCTATATATATAGAGTATTAATTGATATTTTTGACTAAATTAATGAATGCTAGTATATAGGATAAAATATTCTTGTACTTTAGTTCCATTTCCTTTTTATGTTTGTGTGTCGTGCGAGAGAGAACGCGTCATCGAATCTGTCGGAGGTGGAGTATCTCACTTTTATTTTACTTTTGAAAATAGAATGAAGAAGCATTAACTGGAACAAAAACAAATGAGTACCTAAGGACAATAAAAAAATAATGAATTGGGATAGGGAGACAGGTAGAGCAGAAGAAACAATGAAACATAAAAAATGGGATATCGAAATCCACAAATGAAAATTAAAGAAAATTTTATGGTAAAAGTTCAAGGTACTTTGGATAACAGACGAAATGATTACACAATTATAGCGGATTTTCTCGGAACCTTTCCAACGTCTCAATCAACGTTTTCTGCCATGAAACCCATACACTCGCCGTGTATTTCAAGTGTGGTCTAACTAAAGCGAAGGAACGCCTCACTCTTATCTTCATGAAACATTTTCCTTCAGCCAATCAAATGAAACATATTTTTTAAGACTGATCCTCATATTCTTCAGATTGGTATACTCCATGAAGGTTTGATGTTAGTGTATCACCCAAGTATTTGAGATGATCTGAAATACTTAACTCGATCACATCTATTTTATAACCCATATCTCGTTCATCTTTCTTTTATCCCTAATCTTCAGTGCTATACGCTTTCTGATATTCAATTACAACCTGCATCCTTTATATCACTAATATGTCTGGTTTTTAATCGTTAGTGAGTACCACGTCGGTGTCGCTAATTCTTTTTAAATCACTCAATCGTCTGCAAATAATCTATTATTGCATCTAATGTGGGTGGTCGTTTATGTAAATCAAGAATAGCAAGACACCTACAATATTTCCCAGGGGAACTACTGATTCTACCTCTAGAAATAACGCAAACGCTGACCATGAACTCAAACTCATCATCCATCATCCCGCCAATAATCAATTAGCCTTCCTCTCCATCTTCCTATCTACGATACTATGTTTTATCTAACTTGTACGCGAAATCGAACTTTTCCGGTCTCCTCTCATATTATTGCTTGCTCCATTTTTGGTAAAAGAGAAAACACTGAGCAGACGAAATTTTCCTGCCAAAAACCTCCTCATAAAGGTTACCAATTCACTATCGAAAAGTGCTTATTCCTCGTTTTGCTAAACCCATGAGTTGTTCCGCTTGAATGTCACCCAACCCCAAGGCCTTATTCATTTTTAATCTCGGCTATGCCCTTTCTATCTCGTCATCTAGTATGCCTAGTCCTAATCTCTCCGTCTACGTTAGTTTCTCTTTCCTTATTTAAATTGGTTTAATATTCTAAAAAAAGTTCCTATTATTGATAGGAATTGAGCTCTTACGGCTAGTCGTACAGAATAAATGAAAACCTCCAATAGCCGTAATCAGTTAACCTTTCTAAAAAAAAGTACAAAGTTAGTTAGTTGGCAAATGCCACAAGTCAAGAATGGGGGAAAGGTAAAAAAGGGGAAAGGAGAGGTGAATACGTATACGCGTATTTCGGCTACAAAGTAGCCCTCTTCAGCGTACTGAAGGTAAATCGTCACAACCACACAAGTCGAAGTGAGAAAGGGATTGCCTTTAGCCTTTATGCATTATTTCCATCTCTCTAAATTTTCCTTGGTTCGACTGATATTTTTCCTACCGTATTCCTAATAGTATGCACGGTTCTTTCTTACTTCTGGATGGTGTTTTCACCTTTAGGTCTGAGTACCCATTTCTCCTTCCCTTTATTAACTTTTTACATGATAGCACTTCAGAATTTACCTCGCTTCTTTCAACCTTACTAATTTCTTACCTCAGTTAATTCTTATCTCCTGGACTTCCTTCTTTCTCTGACTTTGTGTACACAAACACACACTCCGGTACATGCGTGCGTGTGTGTGTGTGTGTGTGTGAATGGCTCATTCCCCGCTAATTCAGATTAGAGGCGAGCCTTGAATTCTCAACTTTAAATGTAAATCGCAGTGCATGTTGCCCTTTTTTGAAAACGAAATAATTTGAAGCGTTTTTGGAGCGAGGTTCGGCGAAAACCAAAAAACAGCCAATTAATGGATATTTAAAAAAAAGGCGGTTGTCAAAAACGCAGAATTTTCATGATATTATTACTCAGGTTTGATTTAGAATTTCAAAAACGTTTGATGGCATCTCTTTAATTTAAAAAATAAATAGAAATTCAATGATGGCCACTAAAGGACTGTTATTAAATTATTGTATAATATTTCAATGTTAAAAGGTTTATTTAAACATGTAACATATAACACATAAGTTCGATTTGCGGAGATGCCTCTGGGCATCTGAGCTGTGTAATTGTTTGGGTATTACCTCTCCCTGGGAAACCATTGATAATACGGAAATTATCTGACGGCCTCCCTGCCCTATGCGTGAATTTCACATACCTGTCATATCGACATTCAGGTGGTACTGCACATATATTATATATATATATATATATATATAATTATATGTGTATATATGTATATATATGTGTATATATACATATATATTTGTGTGTATGTGTATAATAAGTATTTACCTTGTACATATTTTAAGGTTTGAAAATATTCCTTGAACGGTGGCACACGACCCATGCTTAATGATTTGGCATCATCATCACTTGGTACTTGGTGTTAATGCTATTGCAATGTATATTTTTTTGTAAATATCCCATCGAAATTTGTATATCCCAGCGAAATTACATTTTATGCATTTTAAAAGAAAACCTCAATGCAGCGAATTTCATGCTGTTGTTATTTTCACGGAAAAAATGGCAAAATACTAACTTGAGACTTTTCGCATATTGCTTTGTGGAGGTCCCAAAGGCTCAATTGTGTCTCACATATATCGTAGTATACGTGTACTATAGACTAGGACTCCAAAAGAGGGAAGAAACTGTAGAATTTGCTTTTATTAATTAAGACGATAGAAGTAGAGGCAAAATTCAAGTAGCAAAATAAATAAAGCAGATAATTGAAAATGTGAATTTGACGAGCTGGGAGGAAGTCGAGACTTAAATTGAAGTGAAACCAACCTTCGGAATGAAAGCCATCGAGAATGACACTTCATCCGCTCGAGTAATCTTTGAAAGGGCATCCAAACAGTAGTGACATTTAAATTGGCATTCGGGAGCCACACCCCACCCCCTTGAATGGAGGTGAGGGACCCCCCATTAGACCCCTTGTTGGCGGGGCGAGAGTCAAGTAGGCGGCGGTCACTCACCTGCTGGCAGCCGTGCGAGTAGCGCATCAGGATGGGCGCTACGACGGCGTCCGTGGGAACGTCCCGCGCCGCCTCCTTGCGCAGCTGCGTGAATTGGAACAGCACCTGTGGGCGGGAGACAGTCAGCCATCAGTCGAACCGCGAAGCACCAATCAATTACCAAAAACCCAGGTCGACAATCATTCCATACAATTAAATACATATATTTTTATTATTATAAATGCTAACATTTTTTTAGTATTTTGTGAGTCTGAGGGACACCATTAAGTTTCAGAAAGAGAGAGAGAGAGAAACGCTCTTGAGATTTGCAACCCACACAATCCACCACAGAAAAATTCTACCACCGCACCAAGAATGGCACACTCCCAAGTTTTAATTCTCAGGATAATCTCCGTAAAAAGAAAGAGCCTGTGAAAGTTTCTTGGCAAATTGTCACCCATCACGTTGTTGTTCAAACAAATATAAATTCCCCACGACCTAAGTTAAAGTGTTCACACCACGTGGAGGATGCACACTTGGTCAATTACAAGCCATGGGTTCTCTCAGAAAAATTAATTTTTTTAATCACAGGGACTCGGAAACTAAGGACTTTTATCCATGGAGGAAGGGAAACCTTTTTCGGGAAATTCACTTCCAGGTCATCCGCTTTTCCAGAGAGATTTCCACCGCTGCACACTTTTGCAGGAAAGATAACACTTCGCCCACTCGACGTACGTACAGCCGAGCACTCGAAGCAGTGGCACACGGGTTGTGCACGTTCCGAGTGTCAAGGGTCGAGTGTTCGAACCATTCAAACTCTCGGTCGCAGATTCAATCGGTATATCCAATTTGCCGTAAAAGCAACAACATAGACTTTTTCACGGATGTACGAGATTCGTTTCAAATTTCTTTTATTTTCTCATGAACTACTTACACCAAAAAGTTAAAACTTCTGTTGTTCATACGAACCACAGTCTTTTTACAGACGAGTACAGGTGTTTCACAACGTGGAAACCATGACTTCATGGCCGCCGATGGACGCTCATATTTCTCCCCTTATAAGAACCCTGTACACTACGTATGCAGTGCAGACATATCTCTATGGTGTATCCATAACGAACGCCCGCGTATTAGCTCAACCTCATCTTACTCCCGGTCCGGGAAAGTTAATTGGGTGACCTCCGAACTACATAGAACTCTCCTCGTATTTCAGGTGCATGATGACCTTTGTCAGTGTTAGGAGTTGTCCCCGCACAACACCAAACCGAAAGTGAGAATTGGTTTGTTGCAATTTTGGCGATTGGGGCATTTCGTGTGATGACAATAAGTGCCTTGTTGGCGGCGGGGTTACGTCCTCGTCTTCCAATCCAAGGGTCGCTGGTTCGATTCCCGCCTGGGTGGATTTTTCTCCGCCTAGGGCTTGGGTGTTTGTAATCGTCTCCATTGATGTAATATCTGTAATGTAAGGGTTAGGTGGAAGAAGGGACTATAAGTCTCAACCTCGCCCAATTAAGTCGATAAATACATAAATAAGTAATTAGTATAAATGTCAACAGAATCTAAGAGAATGCTGATATAGTTTTTCTGCAATCGTCAAAGGAAACTTCATCAGTATTAATTAATTTATCCGCTGATTTTATCGAATGAATAATTTTGGCGCAGATTTAAATTCCAACGCTGGACCACAAATCCATTCGGCAGCCGCAGTCGGATGTGTGTGCAGGTCACAAGTTAAGGTGGCGATGGCAGCGGGGGAGGGGAAGGTAGTTAGGTGGGTCCGAAGACCAATTCTGGAAGTTATTACGATCAGGGTCTAGGGTCAGGGGTTTGGGAGTGCGCGTAGCGCGACCAGAAACATCCAAACCGTTGAAGGAATAGAGATGGATAAAAAAGAAACAAACCATTGGCAAGTGCGGCAGAGAGGGAGAGATGAGGGGGTCAGAGGGTGGGGGGAGTGCCACTCACCCCCTCCCTCACTCCACCGCAATTGGACCCTTCTTTCCGCCAGGCAGCGGGCTGCGCAACCCAAATACTCATTCAAAAATCTTTGGTTGTATTGTACTCCAACCAAAACCCTTCCGGGGATTCAGGCGCCGTGAGCTGTCCTCCTAGTGGCATCCTAGAACCAGCCTCGCATGGCAGGCGTATGTCCCTTCCGTTTGGCCCCTCAGGCCCCCCTATCCATCCACACGAATGAACATTACTAATTTTAATTTGAACCAGCAGCGATTAGCAAATATGAGAAAATTTAGTAGACCTTATGAGATCATATTTGCAACTTTTATTAAGAGATTCACGAGGTAACAATTCCAGAATTGAAGAAAGCAGCACAAGACAGTGCAAGATACGTTCAAGGTGAGGAGAGTGTGGCAAACTTAATGATTCATCTCGAAAAATATGAGTCATTCCCAGCAAAGGACAACATTTTATGAAAGATGTACATTTACCTAGTGGAAATTAAACAGTGTCAACACTAATGTTGAGGTTTCAATAAAAGCAGTGAAACATTTTTTGGTTACTAACAGATGTTTTTGAATAATTTTTTGCGTTGTCGTGTCTCTGTCGCTTAGGAATTTTGGAAATTTTATAAAGAGGGAAAAGGTTCTTAAAATCGCAAAATTAAAATTAAATCGCAGCGGGGGAGGCAAGGCCTCCGCGGTCGTCATCCCACAAAACCCTTGCAAGGGAAAAATAACAGCAGCAGGACAGAAGACGCAGAAGAAAGTAGGAACATGGAACGTCAGGACAATGTTGAGAATAGGCAAATTAGAGAATATTAAGTGAGAGATGGAAAGCGGTAATATAAATGTTTTAGGTCAATGCGAGGTGAGATGGAAGGATAGCGGGGATTACTGGAGTGATAATTATAGAATAATATACAGCGGCGGAGACGAGAGCCAACCAGGGGTTGCCATAATATTGAATAAAGGGGTAGAAAGAAGCGTGGTCCGACCGCCGGCCGACCACGTCGCCCGTAACACCCATCCCAATCGAGAGAAAACCGACACACGCTGCCCTTCATCTGCCATTTGCGTAAACTAACCGCCTCTCTGGCATAAAAATGACGCTATGCGTGGTGCATCACTTCTTTTCGCGACACTAAAACGCGCATACGAGATTTTCTTTTTATGAATTAACTTGTAGTAGTTACTGAGGAAGGTGACCGACAACTGACGTCATTTGCGCCATCAGGGATGGATAAGAATGGAGGAAGGGCAGGGAAAAACTCGGCGTCGGCCTTAGCCTACTCTTAACGAAAGGCGTCAAGGGGGCCGCAGTTTAACGTCCCATCCGACGGATGGCTTGCTAACTCAAAGTGCTCTCCACAGAGCACCTCAAGTAGAGAACGGGATACCGCTGAAGGAGGTCTGCCGCCTCCAGGATTCTAACCCGGCCTCTCTCGGTGGGAAGCCTGGACGTCAGCCACCGCACCATCCCGACCCCCTTATGCATTCAGTATGTACTGGTTTTTATTGTCATTTTGACTGCCATTGCAAACTGAAAGAGAGCTATCGACTTTTGGCAATGCAATTAGGCGTAATGTCAATGCAAAAAGTCGTGCGATGAGTTTATTTCGTCCACTCGCTTCGGGTGGGTGACCAATGGTGCTTACCTGCTTGTCGTGGTCCACGCGCCGCTGGAGGATGCCGAGGAGCACGGCGAGGGAGCGGTCCTGCATGGCCGGCTCGACGGCGTTCAGCAGCGACTTATTCTTGATGAGGCGCCGCTGGATCTGCGGGGAGCGCAACGAGAGCTGCCGCTGGTGCGAGGCGTGGACAGGCGGGGGACCGGGCCCCGCCCCCACGCCTCCGCCCCCCATCGCGCCGACCATCCCGCCGCCCATCCCGCCCCCAATCCCGCCCCCGACCCCACCGCCACCTCCGCCCCCGGAACCGCTGCCCCACAGCGCCTCCAGGCGAGACAGCGCCTCGCGATAAGTGTTCACCACCCTCGAGAACTCGACCTGCGAAGACGGGAGAGAGGGAGGTCAGTCAGGTCAGCAACTCCAGGGAGCGCCCCGAACGCCTCCCATTGCGTGGTTTTTCAGCTTTGCCCTTCCAATAATAAATTTCTTAAAAAGCGCCAACCATCAAACAACATAATAAATTAATATTTACAAAACTGTCACAGTTCAACTGTTATCAATACCAATCTTCAATCTTCTCCCCCGGTCATTTCGATTGATGGTCATGATGGCTCTCGTGAAAGTATTATGATCTTGTATTCACCGATGGCCACGGTTAAATTATCATCAGAAAAATGAAGCCACATCCTCATTTCTCTACATGCAGGAATGATCAATATAGACCCATTACAGCTTTCTATAAGGCGTGCAGCGAAAACTAACGGCATTTTAACCTCTTCTTTGCACAGTATATAACTCGATGTTATTTAAAGATAACAATGGGAAAAAAAGCTTTTATTTTCGCCAAACATCTCTCGCTTCCTCTCCACCACCCAGGGCTTCGAAAAGGCGGAAGAAAACGGTTCCCATAGAGCTAAAGGCAAAATAATTAAAATGCTGTTTACGCACTTTGCAAAAATTTTCATCTACATTCACACAATACACCCGAAGCCGCCGAAAGGGCGTGTGGTGGGGAGTGATAGGACAACAGCCTTTAATGTATTAAGACGCGCTTAAAAATTTACGCAATCAAATGTTTCCTCATTCAAACAAACACAAACAAGAAAGTCTAAAAACATCGTGGAATGGAACGTTCGTTTGAAATAAGCACTAGAACATATTTTTGAATCACAAAAGACGCTTAGATTTTGATTTTATGAGGGTCGTTCCTTATGAAAAAATAGACAAACAGAAAAGAAAATTTTGGGTTGATATTTTTTTATTTTTCGACATAATCTCTTTTTTAGCTCGACACACATTTTCCAGTTTTTCTCCACCTTTTTTTTAAGCAATCCAAAAAGTAAGGTTGTGGAATGGCCTCAAAGAGGCATTTGTGCTCGCGATGACTTCCTAGTTCGACACAAATCGTTTTCACAATTTTTCCGATTTTTTAAACAAAAAATAGTTACTCTTGGTCAAATATGCTGAATCCGGTTGATGTTGTAATAATTCAAACTATGAGTCGTTTTCGTCACCAAAACCACGCATCTGTGCCCTGGTGCATTGTCTTCATGGAAGATATTTTTTTTCTTTACCAAATGAGGACTTTTTTCTTGATTTCTTCGCTCAACCGGATCAATATCGACGCACAATACTCTCCACTTATCCTCAGTCCCTTTTGCAAGTAGCCGACATGGATGCTTCCGCGAGATTCTCAAAAAAACCCTGGCATCCATCCCTTAGCGAAACCGTGGCAAAACCATCACCTCATCGGTTAACTTCATCATATTCACCTTCTTTGGAACCAGATCTCATTTTAGGCACTTTTCCGACTGTTCCTCTATCTTCGCAGTGTAGTGGTGCATCCATGTTTCGTCTACAGTTATGTTTCGACGCAGCAAATGACCACGATTACGGCGTAAAAGTATCAAAACACCCTCCAAATCAACCACACAATAGTGTTTATTCTCCACCGAGAGTAAACGTGGCTCCCATCATGCTTGAATTTTTTCCCACTTAATGTTTCGTGTAAACTATAAAAAAGCATTGCCTTGCGATACGTTCGAGGTGAAAAAGTGAGGTGCCTTTGTATTTTAATGAAGAAATATTTATTTATTTTCCATATATTCAAGTTGTCCTCGTCGAAATAATCCCGTCCCCCAGATATAATACACTTGTACCAACGCTTTTTCCAGTCCTCAAAGCAAGCGTTAATTAATAAGTATTAATCCTACCTTAATACGTTTTATTTTTAGAAAAAGGCTTTATCTCTGATTGATTGATGATAGCGCCAATAATTGCGTAAATTTGTCGGCATGACCAAAGGAACCGTACAAAAGAGAGAGAGAGGGGGGAGCGGGGGCGTTGAACAAAAAATCGAAAAATGGTCTCACGTAATTTAAGGACGACCCCTTGTTTCGGTTGCTTTCCCGAGTTCGGACGTGCATTCCATCGAGTCTCAAGGATTGCGGTTCACATTTGAAAAAACTGCGGAAGTTAGCCTCCACGTGATTCTCCATAAAATATGCCTACCAGTTCGAACGGCAAAAGAAGTGCAATCGGAATAAGGGCCATTGCTGAGGGCCCACGTCATTCCTGTCGGGCCTTCGACTGACTGACTTCCCTCGTGTGACTGGGGGTCACCCACCTTGAGAGCGTCCTGCAGGTTGATGAGCGTCTCGGCGTCGGTGGGTGAAGCGACAAGTCCGTGCTGCCCGAGGCCTTCGATGGCCTTATCCAGCGCCCGCCTCCGCTGCGACAATGCCTTCCGGATCTTTGGGTCGGACACCACGATGAGCTGCGGCAGAGAGAGGTTATTACTCCTTTATTACCGTCCACACACCACACACACGCCCCTCGTGGCGTGCGCCAGAGACAGAATCTCTGGCGCACGCCTATACACACACATTAATATATACATATTGATTACAGGATGTTGTCAGCATGAGGAACTAGTGGAAAATAATTTTATTTATGTACACATAAATCTGAAATATGATTTGATTGTTAGTTTGATGACACATCACGTCAAGATGGTGCGGAGTAAGGACTTCCAATGTTTTGCATAAATAGGGAAAAATAGACAAAATGACATTGGCTAGGTCCGTTTCGGATATTCTTTACTGGAAAATGTTTGAATAAAAAAATCGATTTCTTGAAGGCAAATTTGTTTCATACACAGATGATAATATATTTTTCGACTCAAAATTATGATTTGAATTCATTCGCTTCAATGAGGAGCGACAATTGAGCTACCGCATTTTTTCCCTTGCTACGGGGGTTATTCGGAAAGCAAAATCCGAATCGCCGAAGCTAATTGAATGTCGAGCGAATATTGAAACTCGCTTGCTGACTGACTCCCAGCATGCCTTCCGCGTTAAACGACGTAATTTGCATTGGTATGGTTTCAGTGTCCTGTTTACAGTGGCAGTTTCAATTGTTTAAAACCATTGATCAGCTTGCCGAATGGAAAATACGTGCAATGATTCATTTTTTTGACAGCAAGGAACGTTTAAGCTGCGGAAATTCATCGACATTTAAGTGAAGTGTATGGTCCAATGCGAAGAATGACAGTTAAGTGCGTAAGTGGGTGAGAGCTCTCAAGGACGGACGAAAATGTCCATGTTGAACCGCGACCAGGCCGGCCATCAGTGATCATGAAAGATTTTGGTCAACGCCGTGGACGAAAATATTCGTGAAGACCGGATTAAACGCCCACCGTACAGTCCAGACAAGGAGCCGACCGATTTTCAATTGTTCCGCTACCTAAAGGAGTTTATCGGCGGAAGCGCTCCGCCGCAGATGGCGAGCTGAAAGAAGCAGTTGAAGACTGCTTATTCTCACAGGCGGTAACTTCAATGACTCCGAGATACAAAAGCTCGCAGCACGTAGCGATAAATGTTTAAACAAAAATAAAAACTATGAGGACAAATGAAGAAAGATGTAATGAATTAAATAAAAAATCTTTTTGAAAAAATATTGGATGGTTTGTTTTTTAATAAGCAATCGGACCTTATTTTCCGAATCACCCTCGTGTTTTATCATTTACCGACGCATATTATGATTTACGCTGACACCAGAGCAGATGCTTCGCATATGGTAAACGCCTTATGCAAAAGTCGATAGTCTCAGAATATATCTATACAAAGAGATTATCAAACAACCTAACGATCACAAAAAGAAACATAATACGAATTAAATCCGGTGACAGATGTACAAAGTTTTGGTCCAGCTAAGCTGGACTTTGCCAAACGTAGATAATAAAATTAATGCTTGCAACACAAGACAGATAACTTAATGCTGACAATATTCATTACTTTTGTTCAAAATGTTTATTTAATAATATATGCATGGCATACAATGTCTAGCCCTCGCATTTATTAGAAAGTAGTGCCAACGAGGGATGAATGGATTTAATGACATCATTAATAAAGGAAAGAATTCGATTCGTCCAAACCCCCCACCCACCCACTCTTCTGTGCTCACTATTTTCGAGCCAATCGTGTCTGCATATTCCCAGTCATATTTATTCCTCGACGGATCTCGCTCTACGGGGCGTACGGCAGATCGGCAGCACGTCGCGCTCGAACTAGTATCTCCCCTCGTCATCCAGGGGACGTCCCCCCTCCACCGTAGGGGGCGCCACAGAGTGGAGGGCGGGGTGGAAAGGGCGTCGCGATGCTCTGGCGTCAAATCCGTTAGCCATTCGAATGCGAGCGGAGGGAGGGGGTGGTGGTGGTGATGATGATGATGATGGCGGCTTCTTTTTCCCGTTCGAAATACCTGTGGTTCCTCCCGCAGGCCCACTGCCGGGAGGGGACGCGTCGACCCGGGGACCCTATCCATCAACTGCATACCCGTAGGATAATTGCGAACGGAAAGAGGGTGGGTATACCTCGCGAGGTCTCGGAAACTGGATTAAGTTTGTGTACTGGTTCGATGAGAGCTGTGCAATGAGGCTCCCGTGTATATATATCGCGAATACAGAGGTTAACGACGTGGTTTATTTGTGAAAGCGACTATGAGAAAATTTCTCAACGTCGACGAATGACAACTGACTCCCCAAGATTTTTCCGACTTGAGATTTGATTCCAATAAAACTACTGGGATGACAGAATACGAGTATACGAGTATATCGTATTTGTAATTATAAAAGCAAATATGATAATTGAAGTCGGACATCTTACATTTATTTCGCACAGGTGAATTGTGCTCATGGAACTCTGAAAATTATTGATTAGGTCTGCAATATGATATCGATATCTACCGCTGTCTATAAAAGATAGTAGAGGAGGTAATGTACTGAGTAAAGTACTTGTCGACTGACTGAAGGGTCCTGGTTTGATTCCTTGAGACCCCTTGGGGCACCCTAACTTCCATCTAAATTGGTGGTATGAGGTATTTTGTAAAAGGTGCTTTGGAATATATTTGGATCAAAACCGTCAAAGCAGTTGGGACATAAGGAGAAGTTTACATTAGGGAAAGAGGCTTTAACAAGGAGAAGGGAATTGATGACAGGGACAATGAGCAAGCATATTAAGAAAAGACTCGTTAAGACTTATAAACGGTGCGGAAACATGGTCACTGAAGCAGTATGATAGACATACAATATATTGGAGATTTCTGAAATGTGAGTTAAAAGAAGAATGGAGAAGGTGAAGTGGACAGAGAGGAAAAAAAATGAGGAAGTGCTAGTCATGGTGGGGAAGGAGAGGAGTTTGTTGGGAGATATCATAAGGAGTCATGAAGATGGAGGCAGAGCACAAGCAGGAGAGAAAAAAATATGCAGAGTTGAAGAGTGGCTTATTGTGATGCTGGATGTCAGATTGAGTTTTGTTAGGGAATACATGGAAATTATCGCTGTGCCGTGTGGTAGCTTGTGTTCATCCAAAATCTACCGACAGCCTTGGCAGGTAGATTATAAATTATAATTATATAATTTAATTTTATGCCTTTGGGAAACTACGGGAACTACAAGTACTAGCATTGATAGTGAAACGATAGTATATGGAGTATACTTTTCTCTAGATGAGTTTTCTTGAGACTTGGACGATAGGAGAGGCAGAAGAGAAAGGCAGATTGGATTGACAATGTAATTGTGGCTTTACGCAGAAGAATACCGAAAATAAAATGAATATAGACAGAATGACAAATGAGGAAGTACTTGGAAGAGAGTGGGCGAGGAGAGAAGTCCACGGAGGACGACGCTTACTAGAGGGAAAGGGGAACTAATTTGGAGGCATCCCATGGCACGGCAGGTTACTCAGAGGACCATAATCGAATGAAACATCGCGAGTTGAGGAACAATAGAGGCAAGCCATAAACTAGATATGTACAAGAGGTAGGCGATGGAAGGCAGCAGTCAGCACAAGGGCATATGAGGAAATGAAAGAATTGGCAGAATGGAACAGGATACTGATTCGAGAGCTACCACATACCAATCTTCGGTTTGACAATCATGAATCGCCATTCCATAACTTCCGGCGAAAGTTTGTTAACATGATCGCATTAGCATTTCATTTTAATTGGCAAACACCCCAATCAAAATATCTATTCGGACCAACATTTTACTTTGACCTCTAATCTTAAAAGCCATTTTACACAGTTCTCTCCCCTCTGGATTACAATATTCCATTATGTAATGATTTCTCTCTCTGTAAAATAAAGTTATGAGTCCAGGAGTCGTCCCGATACGCATCTAAGCAGAGTAATTTTTGACATTAGGAATTAGGAGACTTGTGAGTGAGTTATTCTTGACGTGAATTTATAACTAAGGTAGAAATACGGCCGATCCATTCAAGACTAATTACGAAAACTCTGTGACAGCAATACTTTTGTATCATTAGGCTCATATCCTTTGCATTTCCGAGATAGTTACCCGCCGTAGTTTGTCACTCTTAGAACATATGGAAGATTATAAATAATAAGGCAGTATAACTCACTAAAAGAACTAGTTATTCGAATTTCTAATACTTTATTACTTTATGAAGCGGGTTCCGGCGGAAATTAATAATCTCGGAAGAGATATCAATCAATTGTGATATTGAATATTAGGTGTCCGTCACGTCTTGGAAACCCGCTGTTCATTCATCCGCGGAATAACGTGAGCTACCAATGACGGCATCGAACGAAAAGAAATTCCCTTCAAATCACGTCCGCAACCTGCGGTAAATATTTTCCCGGTGATTTCCTCTCAAACCGTCTCGTTTCCTCCGAGATCCAGAGAAGTGCAACGAGAGAGAATCGCGTCTACTTTAAAAAAAGTAAAAAAATCTCTCGACTAAACTCCGCGGCTGCAGGGATAATGAAGGTGCACGGACTTCCTTAGCGGCATCCGAGAAGAGACCTCTGGAACATTCCTCTGGATTTCACACAAGAGATTTACTCGTACTCTAGGTACGAGTGCTTTCGTGGCACGGGAAATACAAGATCAATATTTTTGCCTCGAATCAACAATTTGTCACGATCATTTAACACGGAGCATCAAAACTCCTTAGAGCGGAATTCAGCGAAAAGAATCGCACCTCTTCGGCCCGTTATGACTGCGTTCGCGATTCACTGCCGACGCGCAGGTGGTGGATTTTGCCGCTCTCCGATTTTTTCCACTCGAAGCATCGACCCGAGTCCAAAAATCGGAAAATTTAGTGGATGAAAAACACTTGAGCATCAGTGGATGATGAAAAATGGATTTTAAAAAATGACAAGAATAACAGACTCGTGGATTCGTGCTCCGTTCGAGACCTTTGCCTTTTTTTACCGGCATCGTAACGAAAAAATCATTCTTGGTGGGTGCCCTCTCCTCCTTCCAATGAACTCCTCATTCCCCCCGTGCCGTCAAAAGGTGAGATTCATCTGGCCACCCACCCAGCGTCGCCTTACTGGTTGCTGTCGGCATCCACTTCACCGCCTTAGACGTTTTAGATTAGCTCGTATATTTCGTGACATTTGCTCAAAATATCCATTAATTAGTCATTCTTGTGATTCATTTATTCGTAGATATAATAATTAGGTAATCTACCGGTTAAGGTAGGTTTTTGGGTGGACACAACTATCAAATAAATATTTTGTAACTCCAAACAAAACCCAATCCAGCAACCTAATCTACATCAGGTTTCTCTTCATCTCAGTGTACTTCTTTCCTCCCTTCATCCCGTCCAACATCCCTATCCTGTTCCTGCAATTTCCTCGTTTGCCTAACATTCTCCCCTCTATTACCTTCTTCAACATCCCACTGCCGATCAGTACGCCTTTCATCCATTTTTCCTGCCTCCATACGATTTCTCTCAACAAACCCCTCTCCTCACCCACCATCTCCAGTACTTCCTCATTTGTTTTCCTTTCGGTCCATTTCACCTTCTCCATTCTTCTCCACACCCACATTTCAAAAGCCTCCAATCTACGTCTATCCTCCTGCTTCAGCAGCCACGTTTCCGCGCCGTAGGTAGCTAAGCTCCATATCAAGGTTTTTACGAGTCTTTTCTTACCCTCCCTACTCAACGTCCCCGTCATCAACTCCCTATTCGTAGATATGGAATTTTAAAAAAGCGGGCAATATTTTCACGCAAGATACCAAAAGCTGTAAGACGTGACCGCATAGACCGCCATTTAAAACAAAGCCCCCAGACTTCACGCATCTCCGACTGGCAAGTCGGAGATGATTACAAACCATCAGCTTTTGAGGGAATCTAAGGTATATGTGCCTTAGTACGTAGAGCATATATATATTGATGCTTAGTTCGTTTTCTAATGCCACTCGCATCCAGGCTTGTTTCGGCCGAAGAAGAATACGCGATAGTAAACAGTTTTCGAGACAAAGGACAACGACATCAGGCTCAGTCGCTATAACCTGCATCCTGGTCAGGAAGGAAGTATAGATCAGGTGTTACAATGATTGTTTAACATGCCGGAATCTAAACTTTCAAAGGCAGAGGTGAAACACGCCGCACCCGGTCGGTATATATAGGATGCCGATATGGCGTAGTAGCTGTATTCAATTAGGATACCCACCTCAATCCCCTTGCTGGTCTCTAACGCTTTCCGCACAGTATTCATCCCAATACGTGAGGCAACCTCAAGAGCCCATGCGCTCTCATCATGTTTCACGGGAACATAGTTACGCATGCGCCCCGCACTTTCTAGTGCAATGTCTTCTGTCCGGCGAGTGAGTACGAGTCATCTGACCCGTCAGCAATAAAGCCATTAACAGCGGTCACACAATTCGGTCCGTCTTTGCCGGAGACCCTCGGAGTCCACTAAACGTGAGCTTCCCATTTAGGTCTTTTGGTGTTGTTGCTGTTTCCAACGTAACCCGAGACACACCCATCTTCACTACTCGGGGGGTAGTTAACTTAGCCAAACCCTCACCCCTCTATGTGGCGCTAACTACCCCATCCCCCTTTTTACGCCATTGGCTCGGAAACTCTGGGAAGAGGGTGTGGTACCTTCACTGCAGTCCTAGATGAACCGAGGGAGTCGATTTCTTTGAGATCTTTATACCCCACATCATATTATCTGAGACGATCAAACCAACAGATCACGTAATACAGTGAACATTTGCAGTGCACTTCACTTTAACGCCGTGCAGTTTCACCAAATTAGTGAACGCTGCGATGTGCTGCGGTACCATAACACCCCGCCTGCAATCACTGACTCAATCACAATCTGGATCGTCTCCCTTGACTCCCGTAAGCTCAATAGCGTTCGAGCCATCACATCTACCCCTCCCTCGATGGTGTTCATCTAAAATCAAACTGGCACCACCCTCTACCGCAGTAGTCGATGTCATTATAGTCTACGCCGTTGAAGCCGTCAGGATTGCTGCGGAGAAGGCCATGGTCACTGCCACAGCAGCTCCAGCTACAACTCTCTGTTCTCCAGTCTCCTGGTTACCACAATTCTTTTTGTCACCACGGAGACAGTCAGTGAGACTCCCCTCCACTTTTTCAGTGAGGTCATTTTTCGCTCATTGTACGCCCACCCCGATCCAGCGCCGACTGGCTCACCAGGCCTCGCCATTAAGCGCAAACAATCCAGTGCCAGGGTCAAGATGACTTCTCCAACGTGACGAGCAAGAGAGACGCCAAGTATATAACAAATTCAATACTTCGCTGTCACTCCCAAAAATAGATGTGCACCTTTTTCCCAGCAGCCTTCTGTTCCAGTTACCTCACCCGACCCTCAGGAATTGGAAACCCTGAAAATCCCATTAATCACTTTACACAGTGGAGACATTACACAGGCTCACTAAAAAACTGACCCCCTATCATATGTACACTTTATCCTGTCAGCATGGTGGGCGTCAACTACGTGATTTCAGGGCGGCCAGGTTAAACCTTGAAGTTAACAGCATCAAGGTACAGGAAAATAAGCTTTCGAAATACTGCGCGAGCGATCTCCGGCAGTCCCCACCGACGAATTAATATTGGAACTAACCCGCAAGGTTTTCTCGTCTCCAGTGTCGGGAAGCTGACGATAATCCGTCCGAACCAAATCGTCAGTGATAGAGGCCACCTGCGTCTTCTGCCACAAAATCCAATACCTCGACTCCTCTTTTTCTTTAAACCCGACCGATTAACTCCTCCCGCTGAACACGAATGACAAGTCATTTTTTCCACTGTCGTCATTCGATTGACTCTTCAGGAGCACAAGACGTTTCTTTGTGTAACAGATGCGCGCGCTGCTAGAAGAGGATGGCAACTGATCCTCCCGAAAATATAATTACCCTCTGGTGGGATCGCAACTGTATCAGAACCATTGTAAGCAACAGACATACCTTCACTGCCTGAGCTCTGGCAATTTTGATGTTACCGTCCTTTAGGAGACACATCTTAAATCAAAATATGCACCCTTAATTAAACCACATACGAGGACTGTTCAAAAAAATACTTGACCGACAAATTATTGGTCAGAGTCCTCTTCAAAGTAGTCTCCTCGCTAAAGTACGATATACTCGTGCACTTATCCCAACGCTATTTCCACATTTTTAAACAGTCCTGGAACGCTTCTTCCGGAATACTCTTAAGCCCCTCCACCGAATTCTTCTCTATCTCTTGAATGGTGGCAAATCTTTCTCCTTTGGGCGTAGTTTTTAGTTTCGGTACAGGATAAAGACACATAAAGCCATACCTGATGAGTAGAGTGGATGGGGAGCAAAGCGGTCTTGTTTTGGCTGACAACTCACGAGTTCTTAGAGAAAGAATGAGCCGGCGTGTTGTCATGGTTGAAAAAAACCACTCGCCGGTCCTCCAACTTTCGCCTGATTTTCTCCCTTAGGCTTTTCATAACCCCCAGATAGTACTTCGTGTTGATTTTCTGCTCTTTTGAGGGTATTCGTGATGCACAACCCTCTTTGTATCGAGAAAACATTCAATATCACCTTGACAATGGAGAATTCTTGTCGAGCGTTTCTGAGGCGGGAGGATGCTTCACCAATCCATCGTGAAGATTGCACTTCTGTTTCGATGTCACATCCATTAACCCTTGACTCATCACCTTTTATCATGGACTAGAAGGTTTCATCCTCGTCAGCTCGACCAAACTGTCCCTGCAGACTTGAACTCGATGATGCCTCTGGTCAATTGTAATCAGGCGAGGCACAATTTGGCGACGACTCGATGCATCCTCAACTTCTCATACAGGATTTCATAGTACGACCCAATCAAGATATCAAACTCTTCTATAAGTTCCCTGACATTCAAATGTCGATTTGCACGAACAAGATCGTTCACTTTCTCGATGTGAGGGTCATTAGACGACGTCGGTGGTCTTCTGGGACTCCCGTCGTCTTTAACTTATTGCCGCCTTTTTTGAACCGGGTAAATCACTCATAACACGTGGTACGTTTTATATCATTCTCACCATAAGTCTTGATAATCAACGCAAAAGTTTCCCTGAAGGATTAGCAGAACTTCACGCAGAATTTCACAGAGCAACGCGGCTCCTTCAAATAGCTCAGTTAAAGGCGGTTATTTGGGAAGTTTCCGTGGGCAAAACGCCTTCAAGCGGATTAAAAAATAACCAACTGGAGGTGCGCTATAAAAAAGTTGGGGAAATTTTTTGACAGAGAGGCGAGACAGCTCCTTCAGAGAAGGAAGCGTGTTCATCGCAGTAAATCTTCCTTGAAACATCGATCAAAGCAAGCAATTGCCCTTGGCACATTCGAATACATCGACATACGTCTCGCTATTCCAACGGATGCTCTCGATATAGATTCTGGCCACCAACCCGCTGGTTCTATTTTTATTCTCGACGAAGTTTTTCCCTTATTTTCGGATGGCAGGGGTGCATCACTTTACGTATTATCACCAAAGAAGAGGTGGACTTCCATCCAATAAAATCAGTGCTTTCATTAGCTGGACAATCTAGGATATGCTGGACGAATTCAATTCGACCTGAAGATGCTCTCAGAGCCGGTGGTAGACCTGTTTTCAATAGCGTCAACTTACGTGAACGAACCCAGAAGAAGAAAATATGCCATCTAAGAGGCAAATGGTTACTTACGGGAATATCATTTTAACCATCGAAAGTAGCACGCGACGTCCTAGCAGCAATTAAAAAGTCATATAAAAGAAAAACGAATATAATAGAATACAAGCAGGATGTATTTGTCATAAAAAAATCGAAATAAACCTCGTTCCCTACCACAGGTCAAGCGTGTCCTGCGGAATATAACATAGTTTATTTAAATTATTCGACAATTGATCGCGTCCAATAAAGTAACAACGCACATTAGTGAAAATTTATGAAAAGTCATTGGCGATTTCGATGTGGTCCATAAGCGCATGACAGTTCTGCCGTCTGTGGGGTTTTCAGATTTTTGATTTTTCTCTTTACCAAAACAAAATTGAGTTATTTATAAAATGTTGCCATTTTCCTCCATTCATAATTAAAATTCTAACAAAACACATTAATTATTTTAGCCGTGCAATTCGCAATCATACCCTGAATTCAGTTTCTTGGACAAAGTAGATTTGAGGAGAGGTATACGTAGTTTCGTCGCTCCATTACTCAATATTTTTTTGGACCGATTCACTGATTTACCTCTTATTTATATTGATACGGATACAAGCACATCCACTCCACTGTTACACAATGTTTAACCAGCGTTGCTGATTACTGGCTGGGAAGCGATCGAATCTGAGGGTTTTCAAATGTTCACTGGCTCACCACTGGGTGCGTTTGAAACATGGGCGTTTCGCAAATATCATTCAAAATTCAGCATTACAAATAAACAGTTGTGGCCTTGAATGGATAACTTAGGATCATAGATTTTTAACTGTAACTGTAGTGTGCAGTATAAGGTTTATGTCGTGTCGCTTATGGCTAAAGCGTACAGTAATGTGTAGTGAGATGCTAGGTTTCATCAAAAACCTAACCAACTCGGGTAGATGACTGGGAGATAAATAAAAATTTTTCTTCACACGATTGAATCATTACTATTTTTAAAAACCTCTTTCACATTTTCTGTGGGTTTTGAAAGTGAGCTGCTAGTTTTCCCGTGGAATTTGTATTTTTTTTAAATAGAGAAAATGTGGACTTTTCTGTTTCACCGGTTTGGCAAAACTGATACATGTCCCTAACTTCACAGATGCGAGTGGCGAATGTAGAGTTGGAATGAACAGTATTACGAAGAGGAGTGAGACAGGGGCATTCATTACCACCGGTGCTTTTCACGTATATGTGGATAAAGTGGTGAAACAGGCATGAGAGGTCCTAGAGGAGTGAATGAAAGTTGGTTGGTAATCCATAAAATCAGGTTTGCATACTATATGATCAATCGTTATTTCATCAGTCTGCCAAGGATTCAGTCAAGCCATTCATTACTTAGTTGGAGTTGACGACAAGGACCATAAAGAAAGATTGGAAGAAAAGACTAGAATAAACTTCAATATGGAGCTTGGTACTGTACGATGTGGAAACTTGGTCGTTTTGGTAAAAGGATAAGCATCGATTGGATACTTTTGAGATTTGGGCGTGGAGAAGAATGAAAAATGTGGAATAGAAGGAAACAAAAAACAAGCGAAGACGTTCGAAGCGTTGTGGGTTAGGAGAGATAGTTGCTGGCAGAAATTCAAACAGCAGGGCACCTTGAGTGGCAAGAGAGTAGAAACTTGGGAAGACGAGGCAGAGGCAGTAACAGAATATGCATCAGGTTAGGTTGAATGGCGGGACGTTGTGACGTCTATAGATTTGAACAATGATTTATTTTTATTTACATATATTTAGCATTCTGCTAGATGGGGCTTAGTAGTGTACTTTAGGCATTAGACACGTCAAATATCTACCTTGACCGGTAGACTACTCTTAATCAAATGTTCCAATTACTCACTAACATGAAATTAAATGAGCTATTAATGTAATTAGATGAGAAAATATGCGAATTAATTTTAGGAGCATATGTCATTCTGCTTTCAAAATAAAACTACTCTATTTCTATTCGCGAGCCACTTACCAAATCTCCAGTCTATCTTCCAGGGCCTCAAAACGTTAATCACTAATACACAATTTGAAATTGTTTTAGGCAGTCCTCGAGAAACAGAAAAGCATACTTGAATAAAATACTTCGCTCTTGTTCCATACGATTAAAATTAATTAAGTAGGGTGCGGTTCCCATTCTGTCAGCATAATTCATAATAATTATGTGAAATGTATGAAATGTATTTCATCAAGTTCAACAAGAAAAGTAGTTTCTTAGGAATATTTCTAACCTCTAACAAGTACCTACATATGATTGTATTTCTCAATACATGCTCAACCATTTAATGGTTAAGCATGCATTAGAGTAGCAATTTAAGAAAAATTATTTATTTTACAATGTTGCACCAGACATACTTAACATTCATGAATGAGAAATTTTTGTCATTATTTTATAGCTAAGTGATATTTTTTGTCTAAAATTTAAAACAATTTTGACTTTTTGCCAATTTAATCAACTTTGACGGTAAAAGATTTATCGACACCGATATATTTTATTGAATGAAAAATGAACGTCAGAAATAGCCCATTTCTAATATTATTCCATATTTCGTCCTAATGTTTTAAGTAATTTTTAAACCTGCGACTCTACCCATTGCAAGTTTTTTGTCCTTGACGGTAACGATAATGTCTTCTCTTTTTCTGTTGAATTTTCATTTCAATTGAAGAATATGAAATTTAGAGAAAATATGAGAATCCCAAACATGAAAGTTTGACATGCCTTGACGAAAATATTAATAGTTAAAAATAGGGAACAATTTCAATTTAGGGAAAATTATCACCCTGACCATTTTGATTTGTGAAATCAGCTAAAACAGTTCTTATACAAGGACACATCACATGTTTTAAGCATGATATTACCCCTTTTATCTTTTGCTGCTGTACTGTGAATACGCACATTTTCTGCTGGGGCGGAAATTTGAATTTGCAAAGGGTAATTTCAATTTGTAAATTGAGGCTAATTGAATATTGCTGGAATTTCTGTTTCTCCATCCATCTTTCGAACATACTTTTCACGAAATATGGCGTATGAATGGATATTCCGGCAATTTCATCATAAATGACATTACCTAGTCGTGTATAGTAGTGGGTGAAAGGTCTATATAATGAAGATTTTGTGTCGTAAAAAGCCAAGCCCTCCACCAAATTTTGTTAAAAATATGTTCCACAAAGGTTTTTCGAATATGTTCCAGTCCTATACAGCATATTTTGTTTTTATTAAATCCAACCAGATTTCTAATATCAAGAACTCGTGCATACCTTTTCATATGCTACCAAAAAAACTTGGACCAAATTATTTGGACGATATATCTCCCACCGATTACTGCCAAAGCTTACAATTTTAATAATCAAATCGGTACAGGAGATTCAACGATTGACTTGCCTTTCCATTATCAATCGATAAATTGGAAGAACTGGAAGGAAATATGCGATTATCGTCGCCCAACCCTGCACCCACTCACTTTGAGCAGCTTCTTGCAGCTGGCCACGAAGGGAGCGTTGACGTGGACAGTGCCCTCGCCGGCCGCGCTGACGGTTGCACCACCGTGATGCTTGGCGAAGTACTTGACCATCTGCATAACGACGGCGTCCGGCCTCAGTTTCTTGAGGCCGCCACCGCCGCCGTTGCTGTCTAGATCCATACAGTCCGCTGACAGGAACACCTGATGGCAACAAAAGAAACGAAAAGCAAATTAATGCGGTTTCCCGAAGGAAGGGGTTCGATGGAAAAGTCATCAGAGAAGCTTGAATTGTATTTCACGATTCCATTTGTAACTTTCTGGTTTACAAATATTTGTTCTATTGACATGAAAAATTGGCTTCTAAATTAAGCATGCTATAGATATTACTGGATTGTAATTCTTACCAACAATCAATTACAAAGCCAATAGTTATTGGAATAGCATCACTAGTCATACAAAACATTAGGCCATACAGTTTCCGAGGAATTGCTTTTTCTGCCTCAAAATATTTTTGTTTCGGGTGAAAAAATTAATATTTTTGATTACCCGTCATACCAGGAAACTATTCGCTCATTAACCGGCGTCCGAGAATGACATTTATTCATTTTTAACATTTTTATCAAGGTGGTTTGTCTAATTTCCCACTTAGTTTCGAATCAATCTTAAGAAGTTTGGGAAGAGTGGTCTCCTTTCAATGGCGTCCCCATAAGGGCAGACAACTGATGGGGGGAGGAACTCCGCTTGAAGTGGTAGGCCGGCGGAAAGGGGCACAAAAACAGAGGGGGGCAGGGCACTCCTGAATGGGATGACGGGTGCAGGAGGTGTGAAAGGGGAAGCCCCATTGGTTGAGCCAACATCACTCGCTCCCCTGATAACCCCCCCTCCTCCCCCGCATTCCCTGACCACCTGAGCAGCGATTCTATCAGTTGTCAATTTCTCACATAAAATCGACAATTTCTGATTTTTTGAATAATCGGTTCGATACAGTCACTTGCCTCCCTGCGGACAACCGTCACTTAGCGGATTTGTTGATTTCAATTTTTCCGCCATTCAGCGAAACCCCCATAAACACTGAAGAAAGATTAGCCAGGCAATGAGAGTGCCATCATTTCATTCGATCCACATTTTAACAATGATAGTGGAAATATTTTACACTGGTAATCACGTGAGGGTATGGTTTTAAGAAATGATTACCAATAAATATTAAAGATATCTCTATCAAATTTATTCTGGCGTATTAACTGCTCCTTACGTTCATAAATGTGTCAATTGTAGCTATTAATAATGATTTGATTTCAGGAAGCGGTAGAATCAAACCAAATTCAGAACGAAGGAGATTGAGGCTCTACGTGTGATTGAGTTCCTTCATTTGAAAGGTTGCAGTTCCCGGCAAATCCACTATAAAAGTATGACTTTTCATGGAAATGATAGCTCGTCATATGAGACAGTTATGAGTTGGAGAAGGAATTCCCTGGCCACATAGACGATCCAAGAAATGGATGACCATCACTCACGGTCGATGCTGTCACCGTGAAGAAAATGGAGGAATTTATCTTTATATTAGACCGAAGCGCATCCATCCAAATGATCATGAATGAAACTTAGCTTAGTTACGACAGTGTCTGGCAAATTATTCACGAATGACTTCACTTGTCAAAGGTATAGGTACGCTGGGTTTCACAACCACTGACTCCTGTACAGAACCAAACATGGCACGACAGGCGATCAAAGCGACGAGGCTTTAAACTTTTGTCACACCTACCCTATTCTCCCGATCCCCCCCAAAAAATCTTTCTTATTCCCAGAACTTAAAAACACATTGCAGGGGTGAAGGTTTGACGACACAAATGACGTAATTCAAGAGGTGGAACTATGGTTTTCGACACAATCTGCTGAGCTCTATAATGCAGACCTTCGAAAGGCCCAGAAACTGGCAGTAGTGTATAACTCTGGATGGTGGCAATGTAATAAAGAATTCTTACGAACGAAAAGGAAAAATTAAATTTCTATTTCAATTATATATTAGTAATGATTAAAACTTTGCGATGACCATTAGTACGCTTATTGATTTTGGTATCATTGCAGCGATCTCACTCAAAAGAGACATTTTAACAGCGGGCGGTTCACCTGAAAAATAATCTATTTTCCCGAAGTCAGAGAGGAGTTTTCCAATCAGCCGTGGACACGTTCCCCTTTTCTTGGCCATAAAAACAACGACAATGAGTTTGCTGGGGCTCATTATACATGCTATTTCAGAAAAACCCCTTCAATACCAAGTTGAGTGCAAATGGCTCAGGAGTGGATACTGGAGAACCAAAATCTAATAGAATTATCATTCCTCTCCAGTAAAACTCTTACCTCGCCTATCAACTGCGAGCCACACACTGCTGGGGTGCAGTTCACGGTAGCGATGGTGGTTTCATCCGCGTATTGATGAAATTGGATATATTTTCAGATTTCTTGTTTCCTTCTTTAAATGACTAAGTTTTAGGACCATTAAAAGACTATGTTCCATATTAAATGCTTCACTAGCCTTTACCAGCCTACTGAAGCTAGACGAGCTAGGCACCTGAAGCACGAGCCTATCTCGTACTTCAAGTGCCTGCCATTAATTTCCTCTTCCTTGTGAAAGCTTTCTTACCGCAAACAATTCCTCTTTTTATGTTCTTATTACTTCCGACTACCTCCCCTAAAACCTTTCCTAAATAGACGAATTCTTCCATCGGCTCCAGTTTATGACCCCCAACTTTTATCCGAATATTATTTGGTCAATTTCCCATCTACTTTCACTCCTGATCTTACCATTTCCGCCGCATAGTGATTATACAATCTACCTTAATCTGTAAAGTCTGAGACGTGTATTACAAGTTTTTTTACATGTATATGTTTTGGATTTGTCGTCGATCCGTTCAGTATAGTCCTCTCTTCTGCAAAACATTTATTTCATGTGCCAAGTTTGCAAATGGCAACTGCTTGCCGCCCCTTTATAAAACCCATTACGCATACAAAATCATCCTGTTTACACTCTTACGTATTTTGGATTCATATTTCTTCCGGGATTGGCGTCGACTCGTAAGCTGTCTCAAGTGCCAAGCAGTTGCACGTGCTTTATCTCCTTGAAGCATCCTAGGATCGAAGTTACTTGTAGCGAGAATTTATCCCTGAGCAAACTTGCTGTGGTAAGACTAGACGGTGTTGGTGAGTTCAGCCCACCATTACCGGTCATTTTACAAAGCGGCACCATGGCGGGTAGTAATGTGCGTGTTGGAAATACGCGTTGTGTGCGTGTTGCCCGAGTGAGAAATGGAAGTTTAGCCTAGACGAGTAGTGACAAGCTCTAGGAAGTATTGAATCAAACTAGCTACATGTGTGTCACAACTGCAGAATTTGATTCCAAAAAGAATTACAAAATCAATGCCAATATACTGTGATTCTGGTAGTGTTACTGAAGTATAGTTTTTTATAACCTTTTCTTTTTTCTGATATATTTTCTTTTTATTTCTTCCTCCTCTGCGACCTCTTAATTATTTTTCTAAAAAAACCTATATATTTTTTGTGTTTGTCGCGCTTATTACCGTCGGGGAGCGTGATGAACATTTTTTACATAATTCTTAATTGATACTACTGTAACTAACTGTATAAGCAGTTACACACTATTAAGTTCTCATAAGCATACGGACATAAGTGACATGGTTACACATGGAACACTTTCTTTGAAGGTTCAATATGTTGACTAGTCTTAAGAAGGAGGCCATTATTAAGTGACAGGAAAGACTCGTAGACACTCAATTCCTTCGGGAGTGTATTTGTCCTTTTCACGTTAGGATTGTAGTCCTATACATTAGTCAGCAGAGGGTTTTTCGTTTTCCGAAGCAGAAATTTATTTTCTATTTCCACGAAACTGCGGGAGATATCGCAAGAGAGTAACTTTGAACGGAGTCATCCGTCAAATGTACATTCCGATGCAACAATTTCAGAGTTTTGGCAATCATTCGCCTTGACCGGGATGAAGGAATTTTCTGATGAACCCAGCAATTGTCGGCTGTTTATGGGCCGTCCGAACATGGGCCATGATCATTAGTTTGCTCAATTGGAACATGCCTTTTCTGGTTTTATTTCGCAGAGTTCCCAGTTGTTGCCAAATGACTTTACTGTTTACTATCTGCCTCTGAGACACGAACTTTGAATATAATACCTTTTTAAGTTGAAAAAGACGATTCGGAAAATAATCCACTTATTTTTGTGACAAACAAACTGATTTTTGGGATTAAAGGTATTTGTAGGGGATTTTTAGCGGGATATCTAGGGGTTATGGTGACTCCGAGCAATCTGATTGATAGATCGTTGTACTGATACCCTGTTCGGTAGTTCCGTTTGGCCACTTCCACCAACCGCTTCCCTGATGATTCTGCGGGACTAGGTCCCTCCAGGGAAAGGAGAGGATGTTACCTGATGCGAGACGACCATCACGGAAGAAGTACGAATCACGAAAGGAGACGTCTCGGAAGCTCACTACTACTCTTATATATTTATTTCTACTCGTGATCTCAATCACCTTATTTAACTAAAACTGGTTTTTTTCTCAATTTATAATTGAACCTATCTCTCTTTTATATCCTTTTGTTTAAGATCTAAAATTTTCTGTGTGTGAAGGCAAACATATATCGTCTTATATTTTCACATTACCTGTTTTTTCCTTTTGCGGGGTAGAAACTGATCTAACAATGCGTTGAAAATAAGTAACAAGTCTTCCAAATGCTTCAAAAATTAAGTTATGATGAAATTATGGCTTTATTGCTACCACAAACTCATTTTCTCATTCTCCATAATGCACTTCGAGGAATTTTGCATTTGTTTTCACTTTTTTAGGAATATTTATGATTTCGTTTGCGAAAAAATGTATAATCACACAGGGAAACCGTAAACCTCAAACAAAAACCGGTGACCAGATGTTTACAAGACGAAAATTATGAAAATATGTGTATACTTGATAATACTATTCGCGGATAAGGATTTAAATCACGAACTTCAAGGATATAAATCACGAACAATAACTCTGGAATATTCAAATTCTTATCTCATAATATCTGTTAGTAAAACAGATATGATCGATTAACTTTTGGCGGCTTTTTAACAAAGTCAATATAACATAAACAGCATATTAAAGGGGAGATACGATTTTCAATTCGATTTAGATTACGACTTTAAGACGATATCAGTTGATTTTTCCAAGTCTGAAAAAAGGTATTTATTTAATCAAAGCGCGAAAATTGTAAGAAATCGAAAAATCGATTTCTGCCGCGGAAATGGGTATTATTGGTTAGAATTTCGTTCAAATTGAAAAAAAGCCGGCTTTATTAGAAAGCAAAGAGTACATGCACCATCATTATACAAAAAATACAAATATCATCATTGCAAAAAGTACATGCATAGCGATTCCCTCCTTGTGAAAGCTTCTTAGCCCATTGCAATTCTTCTACTTATGTCCCTAATATTTGACCATTTTCTTCCAGAACCCGTCCGATACACGGTAACAGTTCCACCGATTCTAGTTTAGGAACTCCTATTCTAATATGAATCTAAGCCTTTCTTTTTCCCGAAAACCGTACACCCTATATTTTGCTTACAATTATTGTTATCGCATACTAATCGAACTGGCTATCCTATGGGCTCAGAAATGCTTGCAAACCCTTATCTGACGGACAAACCAAGGCTTGATCACCAGCACACCTAACGTGCTATGAATTCCTCAATAAAATTCATTACTATCCCTAGTCCTCCTATTCCTCTTCACAATTTCCTTAACATACACGTTGAAAAGCACACGTGGCTATAGACACACCTGCCTCGCCCATCTTCTTAACACTGCCAATCTGGACTCTCCATCGGCCACTCGCAACTGAGCAATCTAAAACTTATACGTCAAAGTTACGGATAAGTCTCTTGTCCCTTCTTTTTACTGCAACTTTCTGGAATACATTCATTAATTAAACCAAAGCACTGCCGAACGCCTTCTCGAAATCTGCGAGAGAGACAATTCCATTCTGAATGAATCATATGTTCCTCTTTATTAGTGACCTCATTTATGCAGTGGTATCAGACGTGCCTCAACCCTTCCTGAACCCAAATTGATCAATCCCGAAGTTATCATTTGCCCTGATCTCCAACCTCTTATTGATGATACTGAGAACATTATCTGCGTGCGAAGTCACATTTATTGTTCTGTATTCCTCACGAGAGGCAGCCTTTCACTTTCTCGGAATAGGAACTAACACTGATCTGACGATATCTTCGGGCCAATCTTCTTCCTAGTAAATGCTAATAATTAGTTTATAAAAATTACGCCTTCCACGTTTTTCTATACCTTTAAGTAGTCCCTTGGGAATATTGTTGACCCCCACGGTCTTATTTAATTTCATTTCCAAGAGCAACATTTCTATATCGCCATCATTATGGCAGGACCTATGCTATCTTCATCTACGTCATTTTTCTAAGTCTAAACTTGCTGGTCTATCTTTATCGTTTAGGTTCTCCATAAATTCCTCCCATCTCTCTTGAATCTTCCTTGGTTGAAATAATATTTTTCTAACATATCTTGGATTGTTCGGTCGAAGTTTCCCTTCTTACTTAATAACGGTGCTTTCACCTTCCTTTATAGGGCACCAATTTCACCCTACCATTGTAAACTTTCCATATTTTCGCATTGCGTCTCCCCAACACGCTTCTTATGCTCTATTTGTTTCTCGTCTCAGGTTATTATTTAACTCTTCGTACTTCCTGTTATCATACTTTACCATCCCTATTCTTCCCCTTTTTCTCATCTTTCCATTTCCCTCTCTCTTTAAGTTTCATATCATCACGTCCGTAATCCAATTTTAATCGTAATTTTCCTATTCATTGTTCCTAACGTTTCGATTAAGGCTTTCGATGTCCGTTTTTCAATATGTTTTCATTTTTTATTTTGCCCGTCTCGCTGTTCTCACTTACAATTTTCTGTACTGCTCACTGATACTCTTTTGTTGTCGTTGCGGTTAATGCTCGTACGCTGACACCTTGAGGGATTTTCTATTGCAGCGCACATTTTAACAGTTCGCAGTGAGCAAAGTAGGAAAACCACAGTCTGCACACTACGACAACAGCATGCGTACTGAGTGTGGAAATGTTTAGACACCAAGATGGTGACTCTAGCCCTACCCACGTCACGCTAGGCCGAAACATAAGATACTTTCTTGACAACCCTCGTACATTCCTCTTCCTATACCGTAATCCCTCCATCATATAATTAAATTGAGATTATTAATAAGAAGTACAATAGTTACAGTTCGAATATTCCAAAGCACGGAGAAAAATAGAAAGATATAAAAACATGTTTGAAAAATTATAATTGACAAATATATATACATTAAGCACCATTTCGGAAACGGATGCGACAGTTAACCTTAAATATAAATGTAAAATGAATATTAAAAAATATTACTGTTCGACTTAATTAAAATACAGTATTTTGTAATTCTCTTCAGGCAAGCAGGCACGCGACCGTTCTCATCTTATGGCGCTGGCCATGCACGTAAAATAGCTTAAAATGCAGGGTCTATCCCAATAGTAGTATGACTTATTTTTTCTCGTATAGACGGACAGACGGGCGGCGGTTTCTCTGGCTGGGTTGGCGGGAGGAAATTCTCAGGAAAGGTTGGAGGCCGGTGGCAGTTGGCTCCCAGCCTTTTCGGAGTTCGCTTTTGCGAAACCTCTACAACGTGACCTCGTTCAGCCCCATCATGAACCGGTTATTGGAAAAACGCTACACCATTGCGTGAAACTGAGCAAAAACGGGAAAGAGACTCATGAAATCCTCAAGGAAACTTATGGCGATAACGCCATGGGTAGATCGCGTGTTTTTGAATGGCACCAGTTGTTTCGGAAAGGTAGAGAAGATGTTGAGGACGTCGAAGGTCTAGGACGCCCTTTGACCTCAAAAATTGACGAAAGTCTCGCAAGAGTGAAGGATTTGTTGGACAGAGATTTCAGATTAATTGTTCGTCTGTTTTTTTATGAAACTGGCATTCTTAAAGGATGTGCATAGACTTGTGACCGAAAACATGGGTATAAGAAAGGTGTGTGTTAAGTTGGTGCTGCGAGTGCTATCGGACAAACCAAATGAAACTCGCACGCGGATCTGCCAAGAACCTCTCGACCATATCTCAACAACCCTACCGTCCTGACGATGCCCCACCAGACTTCTTCTATTGGTAATCTACCGATTAAAATAGGTATCGGATGGACTAATCTACTAAATAATTATCTGACGTCTTCTAACAAAACACCATCCAGCATCCCACTCTAAAACGAGCCCCTCTTCATCTCAGTATACTTCGGTCCTCCCTTCATTCCGTCCAATATTCTTATCCCATTCCTACCCCTTCCTTATTTGTATAACACTCTCCCTTCTATCATGGTTTCAACATCCCACTGCTGATCAATACGCCCTTCATCCATTTTTTGTGTCTCTTTAAGATTTTTCATAGCAATTCCGTCTCCTCCCCACCATACTTAGCACTTTCTTATTTGTTTTCCTCTCTCTTCACTTCATCTTCGCCATCCTTTTCTAAACCTACATTTCAAAAGCCTCCAATGCACGCATCCTGCTTCATTGACTATGTTTCCGCGCCGGGCATAAATACGCTTCATATCAAAGTTTTGAAGAGCCTTTTCTTAAGATCTTAACACAACGTCCTTGTCATCAACTACCTCCTCCTTGTGAAAGCATCTATGCCTAATGCAATTTGTCTCATTATCTCCTTACTACTTCGACAATTTTGGCCAAAAGCACTTTGGAGATACGTAAACTGTTCAACCTGCTATGGTTTTTGCCCCCCTATTATAATGTTTAGCTTAGCCTTTTTCCTTCTGGAAAATCACATTACTTTTGTTTTATTCACATGTATTCTTATTCCATAACTATCGCACAAAAATTCGAATACACTCAGCAATGCTTGCAACCCCTTGGCTGACTACCATATTAAAGCTTGGTCATCAGAAAACCTAACTTATTTACGAATTCCCTTCCGACTTTCATCCCTACCTCCAGTTCTTCCCATGCCTCTTTAATCATTTCCTTCACACACGAGTATACGTTAAACAGCACCGGCTATAATGGCCAACCCTGCCTTACACATCTTCCCAACACTGTTTATCCGCACTCTCCGTTCCCCACTCGCGCCTCAGCAGTCTGGGACATGTGCAGGTTGCGGATTAGCCTCCTGTCCCTCCAATATATTTCCATTTTCTGCAATATATTCATTGATTTGTCCCAATCACTCTATCAAACACCTTTTCAAAATCTACGAAAAATGCAAATGCGTCCTGATTGAATTATAAGTTCCTCTCCATTAGTGATCTCATTACAGCAATGGCATCACGCGTTCCTCTCCCCTTCCTAAACCCAAACTGAACATTCCCTAAGTAATCATTTACCTGCCCCGCTCTTTATCCTTTTGTGATGATCCTGAGAACCACTTTAGCTCCGTGCGGAATCAATCTTATTATTCTGTAATCCTGACATAATGAAGCCTTTACCTTTTTTTGGAATAGAAACTAGCACTGATCTGACGAATTTTTCAGGCCTAATTCCTCTCTTATAAATGCCTCGAGTGAGCTCACAAAACTCTTCCCTTAATATGTACCTAAATATTTAGTAGTTCCGCAGGAATTTTGTCTGCACCCACGACTTTATTTGACTTCAAATCTCTTAAGGCCCTTAATATCTCATCGTCGAGTAAGCCTGAACCTAGACTATCTATGTCACGTTCTCTTTCTGTCTAACATTTCTGGTATAAGTTATTTACCATAATATTGTTCTATATATTCCTTTCATCTCTCTTGGTTCTTTTCTAGATCATCTAATATTTTACCCGACGTATTTCTAATTACTAACAGAGATTTTTTCCTTCTTGCTTCCTGATAGTGTTCTTAGGTCCTTGTAGAGAGCACAAATTTCATCCTTCCTCTGCAAACCTTCCTTACTGAGGTAAAGCATCATCAAGTGATGATGATGACTTGTAGATCTTTTGTAGAGGTATCCCAATCAATCCACGGGATGCTTTTTGGGGAGCCCTTTAAGTGATTACGCCGTCCGTCAGATTGGACCTGTGGACCCCTTGGCGCCTTTCATTAAAGCTAGGCTATTGTCGACGCCGGGTTTCTCTCTATCCTTCCTCCATTTCCACCCATACCTAATGGCGTCAATGAACTCAACTGTCGGTCGTCTTCCTTAGATACTAATACTGCTATTTTTCAGTTTTCTCGCTCTGAATGCATCACTCCCAATATCCCTCTATGGGACAAAGAATACGAACAGTTCTTTGAATCGAATTCAACCTCAAAACTGGTTGGTTTGAATATTTAGAGTCCTTAAATGCAAATACAGTCTTGAAAGGAATGGTAAAAAGAAGCACTGCAATTCCAAAATTCAAAATTAACTATCACATGACCATGATTTTTTCCGATAATGACTCTGTGCGGAAGCCAAACTATGGTCGTGTGATTATAAATTTTGAATCGTGGAATTGCAGTGCTTCTTTTACAATTCCTTACAATGACACAGTTTCCGACGTAACATAGATGGAAATCCTTAATGGTGAAAGAAGATACATTGCTTTTCCACTTAGAGTATTTTTATTAAGACCTAAGTTGCGCCACAGCGTAGCATCTTAGATGTCATCTGAAGATGTTAACGCCTTCACCAGAAGTTGTTACGCTGTAACGAAGCATGGGTCGTAATCAAAATACTCTATTTGGAAAATCAAAGTATCCTCTTTCATCGTTCCTTGCAATCTTGCTAACCTGTGATAGTGTCCTACATTTATGCAGTCTATTTTTTAAATCAAAACGCCATATTTCATGCATGATTTAATGTGAAAATGAGTGGTGACAGAATGGTGGCGTGGCGGGGAGACAAGTAAGTCTGGGAAGTCAAAGCAGGTGCTTGCTCGTTTGGGGCCGCCCTCGTTAACCCCCAGTAAGCCTCCGCCCGTCGCACACCGGCGTGCGGCACTCCACTCGATTGCGGAAACCCTTTCGTGCGATCGAGAGATCTTTATCGGGTGAGAAATCACCGCGTGCCGGCTCGCACGCCGAATCCTTAAGGTCACCCATGCTCTCCATGTGACCCCTTCTCCGATTCCCACCTCGTGAGAGAAGCCGTTCGGGATATCAATCGCTACGGCAAGTGTCACGCGAGGCAAAGGCGCATCCTTGAAAAGTGTACTGAAGATATTACGGTTAACTGCAAATAGTTTTCGTAATTATTAACGGAAAACCTACCGCCATCTGCATCGACAGAGTTTTCGGATTTCATATGGTCGCTTTTCCAGTAACTCGATGTAATATAATTTATATTTTTTCACTGTTTTTTAAAGCTTTGGAGAATATCTCCAGTTAATCTCATGACTAGTGCAGGTCATCGAGATGACGCTTTTACAGCCACCTATAGTATCAAAATAGAAATCCTGACTTTATACGCTTTAAAATCCCACTGTAAGATCAGTGGCAAATTAAAACAATTGGAATATTGGAATTGTGAAATGCTAACAAGTGTTTTTCTATTCTTCTCTTCTCTATAGAGTTTCTTATATTTTCTATTCGCAGTACTCATGCACGCAAACTCTTTGTACCGACACTAGTAAATATAAACCTGTAAAATAAAAAAATCAATTTTACTTCAGTGGATATGTAAACAGAGGTCTTCTGAGTTTATTTCATAATAATACTAAAGCAATAGTAGCTTAAACTAAGCAAAACATAATGTAAATGATCAACGCAACTGGATACTAACCATTGTCACCTCGTGGCCAGAAAGAAAATAGTTCTATTTCTCTGGCTATCTTAAACGGCTATTCATGCACACAGAAGAGCATATTTCACCACAATCTTTGAGGTTTTCCCTATGTAGGCCTTTTGTAGGTGTCCCCTCGCGTTAACTGAAATACTGGTTATGCGTTGGATTCGCACATGCGAGCATTTTGCCAGATTTTGCAAGGTGATCGAATACATTATTGATGACCAGTATCGGGTTCTCAGTCTGGGAGAGTCCCCCATATCTCTGCCAATCATCAACTGAGGAGCCGAAGAGGAGATCCTGCTTGATGACTTCCGACTGGAGTTCGAGTTTAACAGCGTTTTCACCTCCGAATTCTACGGAGAGTTAGTTACATTGATGTTAAAATGCTGATCAGTTACTTGGTCATTCGAGATGCGACTGGTACATTCAATGAAATGTGATTATTGACCTTAGAATTTTTTCCCCCAATATTACGTGACAAAGGATGTGGTGTCATTATGATGGCCCGATGGCCGGATTAAACAGCAAGTTACATTCCACTGTCGATTAACGCCCCGGAGGGGACAATTCTGCATCCCAAGACTCGGAAAGGAATAAGAACATCCGTTTTCTTTGGGTTTTTGCTAATGCATCGTGATTTGGGTGTTATTCAAATTAGACCACTGTATAATACTTACTAATCGTTCGTGGTGGGAAAAGGTAGTGAGGCAGTGGTATTGACGGTTTCTCGCTGTTTAAAATGTACTTGCGTTTACGTATACGTGCAAAAATATAAACAAAAACACATATATGTACATATACATATATATATGTGTGTGGATAAAAACATATACATATATATTATACGCAAATTGTACATTTATGTATATGAAAACATACGTGTGTGTGTATATGTATATATATATATAAATGTAATTATATATGTGTGTGTATGTGTGCATATACGTGTGCAAAAAAATGTCTATACACACTGATTCGTACATGACAACGTGCATATTTATACTTATGCGTCCTGACACCACCCGCCACACGCCTTTGTGGTGGCTGGCAGACTCGTATCTATCACCATAGCTACAAGGATGACTCGACGAAGCGCCTAAATACAGGAAGCATTCCATTCTTCCGGAGTAGTGTGTCTTAATGAATACATGACAACTGAGTCTCAAAGAATTAATTAAGACTAAAAGTTGAGATGTCAAAAATGAATGAATATGTCACCGCGATCATAAAGACAGAATTGAAAGACCTAGAGTGAATGCGATACCTTGGCTACAATTTCTTCAACTGAATTGTACTCCTCACTCAATCAATAATTTTTAGTATTTTCAATGAGCATGTGAACAAAATGATAGGCATAAATACCAACAGGAATTAACATGTAATTTCAATGTCGTCAGGAAGATATCATTGAAAAGAAATAAATTAAGCGGGGTGCAAGAATTGGCGTTTGAATTTTAACTTGCTGCCCCAAATTTCCTACGCTTTAAGCAAATGTTCCCAATTGAATGGCTAGAATACAATCGCCTTCACTTCCCGCAACCTAAGCGGTATTTCCCCGAGGTGTCTTGGCAGCGGAGGCTCAGAGCCCCGAACTCACCTTGGCGTAGAGTGCCTCGAGGACGGACAGGGAGTGCGGCATGGACTCCACGAAGAGATCCAGGGGCAGCTGATGCAGGAGGACCCGGAAGGTGCCGGCGCTCAGGCGGTTCACGAAGTTGGCGGCGGCTCGGAACTGATGGCTCTCGTAGAGGAGGAGAATGCGCTTGAGGGCGAGGCGCGGGCTCACGTCCGAGATGGTCATCGAAGCGACGCGAGCATCCAGTGGGACGTCGCGGTACGGGTCAGAGTGCGGCCCGCTTGCATCCTCGGCGCCTGGTTCCTCCTCCTCGCCACCTGCGCGTGGAAACGAGAGCCGACGATTTGGATTATTCGGGTACGAAAGTCTCATTAATCTGCTGGATAAAATAAAACATTACTCTATTCGCAATAATTCTAATGGCAAGTGAAATGTGTTCAACGTCTCGTTTGAAATAGTATTCTTTCTAATGCATGTACAAACTAGCAGTTGCACAACATGATTCATAATAAGGGATAACGATAACACTCTCTAATCATGCTAGAGGAGGAGAGTAATTTGTGTCAAAAGTAGCATGGTGTGTAATCATCCAAATCAACACATCATCGGAGTGAGTTGCAGGATACCATGGTGATATAGATATTAACCCACATAACCGCCTCTCTGCAAAGGCTACTATTGGGAAGCTCCTAGTAATTACAGAAGGATTACTTTAAAACCGATACGTTACATACTTGTACATATCAAGCGGATCGTTCAATAATGCATTAGGAAAAAATATAAAAACAATTTATGTCGGATTAATTTAAAGAAAATTTTTTTTTCACACCAGTTTTTTCTTACTAGATACACTTATCCCAGGGTTTCTCCACTTTTTTATCCCGTCTAAATAAAAAAATGATTTTGAAGACCCTCAAAATTGGCAACTGTACTGGTGTTCGTCTCCGCGCTGGATGTGACACATTTTCCGCCGAGGCATTTTTTCAAGTTTGGAAATAAAAAAAGTCCCTGGAGGTCAACTCTGGTGCATACGGTGCATGTTGTACAGTTCAAACTTTAATTCCATTATTTCGCCATCGAAACTGCAAAGTTGTGAATTCGTGCATTGTCTTGATGAAAAAGAATTTTTTTCTTTGACAAATGACGTTTTTTCACGATTTCTTCGATCAACCAGTGCAATTATAGTCTTCATTAATAGTTTTCACTTTGTCCAAGTAATCAATGTAGATAATTTCGCGTGCAAGCCATCATTTTTCCGGTCCAATTCACCGCCTTCGTCTTCTTCGGAGCCTGTGGATGTACGGCCATCTATAAACTAATTTAAACTGACAACAGTATCAAACAAAGGAGCAGGCAGATGTGTCATGAACGTAATCCAACACGGCAATGATTCCTTTTAGCGTGAAGCCTTTTGAATATAAGTGTTTAATCCCTGCATGAAACTCATTTTTTTCCATATTTATAAAAAATGTTTGTTTTTCAATCAACTACAGAAATAAAACCTCTCTATAGCTGAAACTTTAACCTTAGTCTAGAGAGAAAATAAGCCTACTAACAGTAAACCTTTTCAGATACTTCAAGCGCCATATTTTGGATTTTCTAAGGATTTATTTGAGGAGCCACTTACATTCATACACAAATTATAGGGAGAAAGCACTCTCTCTTTCAAGTTAAAATTAAATCAATTGATCCCCTCAATCGATCCTTTCAAGAAACTGCATCTTCTCCAATGCACTTCGAAACACTACACCAAGACGCAGTGGCCTTTTGAAAACACATTCCATTTTACCCGTATCTGTTTTCCTCTCGATTTCTCTTCTTTCAACTCACACCGCCACCCCTACCAGAACTTCCACCCTTCTTCCTATCAAAACCGGACTTGGCCACCGATTATCCCCCCCCCCCCAGCCCAACACCCCGGCTTTTTCTAAGCGTTGAAACCTGGCACGAAGGTCTGCCCTCAACCGCTCGAAGGTAATTATGTGGTGGCAAACCTTTCCTAAGTCCCTCTGGACAAGAACGACCTTGCTGTATCAAATAAAGGAATCTCCTTAGAACCTAGCCCCAGAATCAACCACGCCAATGTTGTTGCCGAAGGATTAAACTTAAGCCATAGGCTGCGATGGCAGGTGTTTTGGAATTCATAACAACATCCCCAGCGCTTTTCCTTTCATGAAATTCCTTCCACCCTCACATCGTAAACCTAAAACACTCCCACCCAACCGTCCTCGTACTTTTTCAAATGAAATCTCCGAGTCTTTCTGCAATCCCTAAATCCGCACTAAAATCTAACCCATCTACATTCTGTTTCCTTCTCCATTGCAATATTATAGTAACAATTGCAAAGGACGGTTTATCAGACTATCTCACTTGAATAAAACATATATTTGTATAATTTGCAAATTCCATGATCACTCCTTATGCATTCCCGTTCTCCCGAGACCTCAATTCACAATCTCATAACGAAATCCTGTTTAGCTCTTCGAATATGGGCCAATGGAAGACTCTCACATCCGGGTAGTAGTAGTATTTAGGAGAGGTGACCGACACCTAAGATCATTTGCGCCATTAGCTATGGACAGAATGGAAAGGATGAAGGGTGGAGAGAAACCCAGCGTCGCCATTAGCCTGCTCTTGTCGAAAGGTGCCAAGGGGTCCGCAGCTTAGAGTCCCATTCGACGTACGGCGTACTCACTGAAAAGTGCTTTCCACAAAGCACCTCAAGTAGGTATCGGGACACCACTGAAAAATATCTTTCTTCTCCGGAATTCGAACCCGGGTCCTGAGGGTGGAAAACCAATGCGTTAGCAAACGCACCACCCCTATCCTTCTCACATCCAGGAAAAAACCATCATCTGCCATATTATATCTTAGACTCCTCAACTTTATGTTCCCATAAATACGCAGTCCCAAAAATCACGGAGGCCCTATTGCTTCTGGCATCAAATACCCTTCTGAACTTATCCCCGCACCAATTAACCATTACTTACAACTCATTGCCACATTAATTTCCTACTTCATCAAATAAACCTCAGCCTCCTATCCACTCCGTACCAGTTGCTGCAAACACAACCTTGCCCATGGCTACTATCGATGTCACTTTCTTCTAGGTAAATACGCACATCATATACTCTTTACTATGCCCCACAAGGGTGTGTGGCATTGGGTCGTATGGCATTAGACACATTGCAAAACTATTAATTCATACATGCATTTGAATGCACACTAGCTAATAGGCAACAAAACTCGAACACATACACACATACATATATGCATTATTTAATAAACTTGAATCTCCAATTGATAGTGTCTGTCTCTCTTATTGTATCCCGGTGGTTGAATACAGCAATTAAATTTCGTGCCATAATATTTCCCTCGGTGTCGCAAGAAAACCTACACCTCCTGTAACTTTCTAAGACCCTATCCCTTGCCTACTGGTCCCGTGAATACTGAAGATCAAAACCATACTCATTCAACATAACCGATTAATGCACTCCCTTATCGTAATTTCGAATTAACCCACAGGGTTTTCTCTGATACTTTTCCGATTCCTAAAGTTGTTTTCTCCCATGAAACCTAAATATTTGCCAATACTACAAATGTGACCTAAATAAAGAGAAGCAGCAACACCTCTCCTTTGCCTTGTCATTAGATTTTTCAGTAACCCTTCTATTGAAACCTAACTCATTTCACTGTGATCCACATATTCTTCTCACGTGTGTTTCCCATGAAAGTTTTCATGCCCGTGTAATACACAGGTATTGGGATCTGTTCTGAGATGCTTCACGTAGTCGAATCCATTGGGATAACTTACGTCTGGGTTTCATTTAATTACATTAAAAACTTCATTGCTTTACACTTTTTCATTTTTAATTCCAAGTCCCATTCCATGAGCCGTTCCGATTCCGGTTTCATTTCACAGAGAGAAGGTCGCAATCCCCTGCTGTCCTTATTTCTCTCTAAATCACCGTGTCGTCTGCAAATAACCTGTTTTCTGAAAACGTGAGCACGTATGTCGTCAATGTATATCAAGAACAGCAGAGGGCCCTACACAACACGTCCCCCCTCTGGCACTCCTGAAGCTACGCGTCTACCTTCAATGGACTCAAACATGGACGAGTAGTTTTTGTTTTCGGTTTGACAAGAAGCCCCTAATTTAATTAATCACTTCCTCGTTAACACCATTAAGTTTCAGTTAAAGTATCAATTTTCGCGAGGGACCTTGTCGAAGCCTGTCTTGAAATACAAAATTACAGCATCAGCTCATGTAGTTCCTTCTCTCCATTTCAGGATACCATGGAGAAAAAAAATCTAAATATGTTTCGCATGAACTGCTCTGACTAAGCTCGTGACGATAACAACAGAGTATGTTCCTGTTGTCGAAATGTCCATAATATTGCTAGTGTTGATTTGTTCTAAGATTTTTCAGGACACAGATTTTACAGAAATCGGCCAGTAAATATTGGGATCCTCAGTTTAGGGGGGGGGGGAGTTATGTGGGTTGGCACCTACATCATCTTGATAACCTGTAAGCAACCCCTAGGGTTTGTGGCATGGGGTGATTACCGACACAACAGACTACTTTTAAAATATTTCTCTCCCTAGCGAGATCAGATAATGTTATTCTGATCCCTTATCGTTCGCTGTAAAAATTACATCTTAAATCTACCTGTTCTACACTTCATATCTCTGTTTTTATCTAATTGATCTCTCCAACCATAGTACGATGGGGCTAATGATACATTTTCAATATGGCGCTCGATTCCTCCTTGTCTCCGCTTTTAATTATAGATGTTACATTAGTTGTTATCCAGTCATTGCGAACCTTGCATCTATTAGGGACTTTTCAAATATGATTTATAGATGCGATGCCATTTCCAACGATAATTCCTTAAATATAAGAGCTGCCATTTGATCTGGCCAGGAGATTTTGTTGGAGTAACGCTTTTCAGCAAAAATTTTATTCCATTATATGAAAATTTAATGTCAATTGGGCTTCCGGTCTTAAGGCTATGAATCTTCTCTTATCTTTAAAAAAAAAATAGTTATTCAATGCGCGGCAACTGTTTCAGCAAGCTTCTTCATTATGCTGGCGGGGGTTCCTTCCGGATATGTCACTTTTCTTACTTTTTTATTTTGATTTTTTTCTATCAAGTCCAGGGACAATAATATGGCGTACATTAGATCTTTAGCAGTGTATGGGGGAATTTTGCTCACCGATATTTTTGATGTGGCCGTTCTGAAGGAAACTGTTAGGACATTAACCTTGTTTACGTTGTCTAAAGGTTTCGTCACTTTTTACATTTAGAGAAAGCTCTGTTGGACCTTTCCCTTGAATTTCCCAGACGCAAGACCCAAACTGATTTAGAGTTACCCTATAAATATTCGCATAGCAGTTTGCTTTTAAAGGTACGTAAGGCTTTAAGCGAATTATTGTTCTTTTTTCTCGAAATTCTTAAAGTTTTCCTCCTCACTTAGAGTTTTCTCTTCATCGGAGTTTCTGAATCTGTTCAAGTATTTTTACCAAAAGTAATATCGTAATTACTTTTGGAAAGCATTGGTGACCTTTTCTTTGTCTCATAGGGATCAATGTGACTTCTCCGTTGAAACATTTTGGTTACTTAAACTACTGTTTATGTCTATATGGAATAAACTTCCCTGTTCCCATCAAATATAGTATTTAATATTTTCTAAGTGTTTTCGTTGTCTGCGCCATGAGTATCAAACCTATCTAATCTAATACGTGTAACTGCAGCTCGTGTTTTTTATCCGTAGGCTTTTAAATTTACCTTTGTTCAACACATACAGTTTACGTATTTTCTTAAACACTTTCGCGAACTCAGTTTTCATTTCTATAAATATAGCGTTGTGGTCGGTAATGCCCCCAGATATGCCCACGATTGTAATAATCTTTGGCGTATTAGCCGCAATTACGTCGAATATATTATTACTTCGTTTAAGCGATTTGACTTCATGTTCCAGCAAGAATTAGGCTAACACCTATATTTATATATTTTGTCAGAAATCGCGATTTTTTGCATTCTTTCATACATAATAGACATTAAAATTGATTAACTGCATCCACTAATACACTGTTGCTTTCTACAAGATTTAAGACCTTCGTAAAGAGTTTGGAAATACGGCCATCGAGTTTTGACGGAGCATTTATCTTGCATTTAAGTGGGCTGTAGAATGAATAAACACATGATAGCCTCCTTCCTTGACGTTACACCAAACACTTGTGTTCTATATCCAGTCCTTATTTTTTTATTATTTGTCAATTTAGAGTGATAATATTTTTCTGTCTAAGACATTACATTTCCTGGATGTGGGAATAAAATGTTACGTATTACAAATGCTGCTTAAATTTTATTTTAGAAAGCTGTACGTAAGTTATACGATTCGTCTCAGGAAATGTTCTGTATTTATTTTATACTTCCATATTTAGAATGCATCCTAAAAAAGTATATTGGTACTATTTAGTATGAAAATGACAACAATTTCCAAACTCCAAGCCCAGGAATGAGGGAAGGGAGCCTACTTGAGCGGGAATCGAACCCGATAGACCACTGTGTTGGCAGGTGGAGACGGTCCTCACTAGCCACCATTGCACACATGGGGAGACGAAGAGACTGTTAAGCCTTTCATTCTCCAGTGAAACTACAATATTAATTAAATTTAGTTAGTCACAACAGCTATTCTACTTGGTCGTTGGTAAGTATCAGGTACTTGTATTTAGAAGGTATCCGGTGGGTAGAACATGTTTTCTCAAATGCTCGCTGAAGTACATCCTTTCTCTTCACCAGCCGGACATAGAATTACATCCCCTAGAGACATACGTAAATGGCCTAGAATCTCCACGCTATTTCCTCGCTCAGCGCAACCTACAACACACGCTTTCTCGACCCACTTTTTCATCGCAGAATCACTACTAGCGATAATGCTAACGGAAAAACCTTCAATGATAAATTATTCCTTCAGATAAGAAGCACCCGCATGGTTAATCTTCATATGCAAAACTCTTCATGAGAACGATTATAACAAAACGTCTTCATGGGTATCCTCGAAAATAAATTTCCTCCAAATTCTCGAACATCTCATATGGACCCGTTACGTTGACGACATATTCCTTTTATGTTTCCAGTGACATAAACGTCTGATCCTCTTCTTTTACCACTCCCAATCGTTCTTCCTCGGTTTCTTTCAATTATTCGTGTCCGACTTCAAAGTATAATTCAAAAACTGTGGGTTCCACTTCCGATAGAACACATTTACCTTTCCGTACACAAAAAAATGCGAACACTACACCTCCATGCCACAGTAGTTACCCATCCCACACTAAACGTTCCATACAATTTCTCCCTCCTCCGTTCGCGGCACCCCCTATGTTAATAACGCTACCACCATACAGATATATACACTAAATACCTCAAGGACTCCTCTAGCAAAAATTGGAACCTCGACAAATAACTCCAAAAATCATACAACCCACTATCGGATACATTCCTCGAACCAAATCACACATTTTTCAGTATGCAAGGATTACAAGAAAGCTTTCGATGCGGACCCTCGCAATAAACTGATATACAAATATGTGTATAATACGATAATATGTTTTCAATGCAACCGAAAAATGGGAGAAAAATAGAAGCCAAAATAAGCAAAGGAGTAAGACAAGGATGCAGCCTCTCAACAGCAATATTCAACATATGCCTGGAAGAGGCAATAAAAGAAACACAATAATTGGGTATCAAAAAAGTCAGGGCAAATGCAAAAGAAATTAACATGCTCCGGTTTGCAGATGACATTGTAGTGTAGGAAACGCGAGAGGACCTGCAAGCAACTCTAAGTGCTATGAATCAAGTGCTGGGGGGACATAAAATGAACATCAATAAGAAGAAAACTAAAATCCTTGTGTGTGGAAGAGAGAAGCTGAATGCAGACATCACAATTTTAGGGGTAAAACAAGAACAAGTGGAATCCTTCATCTACCTGGGCAGCAGCATAACATGGGATGAAAGAATTTCGACCAACATCAAGCGAAGAATAGCCCAAGCTAAGAACGCATTCATGAAGAAGAGGCAATTACTATGTTCAAAGAACCTAAGGCTGGAAACGAGGAAACAATTCGTCAAGCCTTTCGTGTGGAACATGGCGCTCTATGGTTCCGAGACTTGGAACATAGGAAAAGTGGACCAGCGAAGAATAGAAGCCTTTGAAACATGGTGCTAGAGTAGAAAGCTGAAGATTAAATGGACAGACAAAGTGAGGAACGAGGAAGTATATAGAAAAGTAGAAGATGATAGAACCATATGGAGACCTCTAAGGCAAAGAAAAAATAGATAGATTGGACACACATTGAGGCACAATGGATTGATTAGGAATATAATAGAAGGAAAAATAGAAGGGAAGATTCCACGAGGAAGACCAATAGACATGTACATAGGACAAATTAAGAAAGACGTAAAACAGAAAAGGAATCAGGGATTGAGGGAATTGACATTAAGTAGAGGCGAATGGAGGGCTGCAATAAACCAATCCTGGGATTGAAAATACTGATGATGATGGTTTCAATGAGATGGCGACCAAATGGATTAGGTACACCTTACATAATGGTAAACAAAAAGTAGTCGTTGGGGTGATTTCAACAGAGGCAGATATAACTTCAGGAGTGCCGCAGAGAATTTTTTTGGAGCTAGAAGGGAAGACTGAATATCTAGTAGCCACATTTCAAGAAACTGTAATAGTAACTTTAACGGAGTCACCCGCTATGTGTGCATTATATCTAGTAGCCACGAAAAAACTACAGGCCGAAGGAAACCGATGAAAAGGAACCTATGGTTGACTAACGAAATACTGGTCTTAATGGAAGTGAGAAGGAAGAATGAAAACTGTAGGTTTGAGAAAGAACAGATATGATACAGAATGCTGAGAATTGAAATCAGTCGAATAGTGGCAAGAGTCGGCGAAGAATGGATGAAGACACCGTGCCAAGTAGTGCATCCAGAGCCCTTATTCAGGGCAAACTTGGAGCACCTGGAGGTGGAAGTTAATGCCAATGATAATAAGAAAGCAGCATAACCTCAGGGCTAAATTTTATGTCCAGGACGTGATTAACCATAGTCCCAGTGATCCATGGTATACCCCATGAATGAATAAAAAGATCAGGAAATTGAGACCCTGCTACAGCTATAAAACCTAATATGCGATACGTATGTGAGGGGAGAAATACCAAGGCACTATATAAAAAATAAAACTGTCTCAATACCAAAAAACTATAAGTGCAGAGAAGCGTGCAAACTACAAAACACTGTCTAACGACATCGAGGATTTTGAAAAGAATAACAAGCCAAAGAATACAGAAGAGAGCGAGAGAGTATTTAAATAAGGACTAATTTGAATTTAAAAAAAGTTGATGAGCAAAAGAAGCAATTTTCGGTCTCAGATTCGTATCAGAGAAGATTATTTTGAAATACCAAACAGTTTATATGGCACTACTACATCTGGAAAACTTCTTTGACACCATAAGCATACGGAATATGTTGCAACGTAGGTAATCTCAAGGAAATTGGAATGAACTTCTACGACAAGAGATTGATAAACGCTCTATACATAGAGATAAGGGAGCGGTGATCAGTGCGGTGAAAGCAGGGAAGAAGCTAAAATAAAGAAAGGAGTAAGGCAGTGTTGCTCATTATCGCCATTGATATTGAATTTGCGTGCATCGAGAAGACAGTTAATGAGATCAAGGAAAATATATAAATAGGTGGTGCACGAATTCAAGGAGAAAGGAAAAGGATAATTTAATTTAAGGATGAAAAGCTATTCTCACGGGGAAAAAAAGAAGGTCGCAAAATGGTATGTCTATATGAGGAAGGGGGAGAGAAAGCACAACCTCAAAATGAGAAAGACAGACTAAAATTCTAGTCTGCAGTTGAAGAAAGAAAGGTAATGTCTAAGTAAGACTAGGGAAAGCCACACTGGAGCAAGTGGAAGCGTTTTCCTATTTTAGGTAACAGTGTAGTAGTGAGCGAAGAAACAAGAGGGATGTAGAATTCAAAATAGGAATTGGGGGGGGGGGGAAGACTTTTTAGCCGAATAAGGAACTTTGAGCGGCAAATAGTACTAGCATAGACACAGGGAAGAGATTTCTCAAGAGAGGATATTTAGAAAAATATAAGCACTTTGTGACTTCCACACTTTTAATATTAAACGACCGGTTTCGGCTGTTATGCCATCATCAGGTACAAGATTATTTCCGAAAATGCCAGTATATATAGTCATACACTGTGGAGGGAAGGAGAGGGAGGAGGGTGGTAGGGGTGGGAAGGCAAAGTCACGAGCAGCAACGGGGATTGGTTGCAGAAGGTGATGTCGTTGAGCAAGGCATTAGAATCCCTGGCCAGTCCATTTTCGGAAATAATCTTGTACCTGATGATGGCATAACAGCCGAAACCGGTCGTTTAATATTAAAAGTGTGGAAGTCACAAAGTGCTTATTTCTTTCTAAATATGACGTCCTTCCGCAAAATAAAAGCTTCTACCTTCGATTTAAGTTGTAGATGAAGTCTGCTTTTATACGGATGTGAGATTTGGACGATTAAGAATAGCAAAGAAAAGAAGAATAGAGGTGATGGAAATGTGGTTCTTCGTATAAAAGAATGCTGAGAATATAGTGAATACATAGAGTTACTAATGGAGAAGTATTTCGAAGAGTGGGAGAAGAGAAAGCTGTGTGAAAAATACAAAAATAATAGAGAAAAATGATGAAGCATATCCCGAACCACACTATTTTACTGAAGAAAAGGAACTCGAAGAAAATGCGAAGGGGAAGAACAACGGAGGAAGGAGTAGAAACAACTAATGGAAATTTATCGCTTCAAAAACTATGAGAAAATGGAGAGAGATTGGCAGGTTGGAATAGAATTTCTAGGTGAGCTGCTTCAAGCAAGTTCTAGCATGAATGAAGCGTGATGATGGCGCATTTTATTTTTTCAAACGAAAAAACAGCAGTTATCCCACATTTATTAAATATAAGTACATTTGCCGGACTGTGATCGTTCGCAAAGTTTTCAGGTACAGGAAGAGCAATTGGTACGTGCATAGTAATGGGACTCTCTGTCTAGCCTACATCTGCCCAGACCGATCCTCAATTTGCTATCCCGAGTAGTGTAGTCCGAGGCAGGTGCAGGTTCGCCTATCACTCCATTCTACTCACATCTTCTGCAAAATGTCAAATAATTGGGTCCAGTTTACCCTGCGGAACGCCTTTTCGAATTCTAACACGTATACAAATACATCGTTGTTATACTCTGTGCTCCTTTCTAGGAGTAACCTCATTAGTGTATGCGTCAAGCGTACACGCCTCCTTTCTAAACCCAAACGGAACTTCTCTAAAGCTCTCAATTGCTCTCATCTCCATTCATATGTTGGCAATCCAGGTAATAACTTTGCTGGGGTGAAATCAAACTTACGTACGTATATCTCTATATTACTCGCATACTGTAACTTTTTCCTTTCTTGGGATGAGTACCAATGCTGATCTGTTAGTCTTCTGCTCCTCCTGATTTTGTTACTTTGCAACGCATTTTCCTTTAATCTCGCTACACAAATAAACGTTTCCCAGCGTTTCTCCAACTTTTTTAACCCGTCCAAAAATTAGGATTTCGGCAGGTCTTCAAAATAGACATATGTGTTAGCGATGACTACCTCAATCGATTTGAAACGTTTTTCGTCGAAACATTTTTTCTAGTTTTGAAATTACATTACTGTAAAAAAATCACCGGGGGACAAAGCTGGGGCACGCGGTGGATGCCGTAATGATTCGAAATTTATTACCATAATTGTCACCATAGAAACTGCCGAGGTGTGCACCCATATAATTACTTGTTGGAAGATAAATTTTTTCTTTGCCAAATCAGATGTTTTCTTGATGATTTCACTCAAACGATGCTCATCTCATGCATCCCACAAAACCGTGGTCATCGGTTCGTCCAACTCGCCTTTAATCTCTCTCGGTGTTAATCCTTTTAAATAGAAGTGTTTGATCCCGCACAAAACTCATTTTTTTCCATTTTTCTAAATAAGACGTTTGTTGTGTAAATTGACTATGAAAATGAAACCATGTGATGGATATATCTGAAGCTTTAACAGAAGTCTAGTGAGAGAATAAGCTTATTAAAGCAAGCCTTTTCCGATACTACGAGCGCCACATTTTAGATATTTTAAGGAGTTATTGAACGACTCACTCATGCTCAACTAATTTAATAGTACACTGCTTCTCTTTCACCATATTGCTTCCGATACTGGCTAAACTAGTACATTTCTCACTTATTCTTTACCAATCCGTGCGCACGGGTGGTGTCACTGTCCCCCAAGTTACTGCGTGGTCCCTTGGGGGCAGCAGGTCCACCTAGCGTCGCGTCAGCGAATAGGAGAAGCGACGACCACATGATCGCTGCGTTGAGACCCCACGCATAGCGATTTAGACGGCGCGGCGTCTGCAGCGCCGGTGCCGTGATGGGATTGGCGGACTGCCAGGAAGGATCGACTAGGGTGAATGAGTTTCTTACTCAAGTTCTGTCATACTATGTTACGCCCAAAATTTCTATTTCTAATGCATGGACAGCATTTATAAATTAAAATTAATAATAATTACGGTGCTTCTTATCTCAATTTTAAGACACCCGGAAAATGGTAATCAATAGACTCGGGTCACATGTGATGCTGGAATTATCCGTCATTGCTTTAGGAAGCCGATGAAAGACCTGCTATTCTTAGTGCAATGGATCCAAGAGTCACATACGGAAACCAGTAAATGAGATAATTTACAAAATTTCCTCATAGATATACTATACTTTAAGTTTTTCCGTCTTGAAGAAGAAATACTGGAAATTATTAAATGCCAGTTCTGCCCATTCCCTATCCCATAAGACACACATAAAATTAAATTATAATATAATATCGGAGTCATGTCTAATCCTGGGCGAATGGATTGCATCTTTTGTAAGGTAATGCAATGATAGTAAAGTATAGAAAAGGATTTCTTTCTATACCCACCTGTGAGTGATACCAATTGTATTATATTGGTCCTTGGCCATTTCAAAATAATTCCCTGTGATCACATCAATTGCTAATACAACATGAAATTCTATGTTACTTGCACAGAAACAATTTGATTCGAAAACAGAAAAACGTTGAATGCATTCTTTGAACTGGAGTTTAATGAGCCTACTTAAGTATATGTTAAACTTTATGGGCAGTAAATAAATAAGCAGATACGTGATAAAAAATTGAGCTTCCGCATAACGTACAAAATATTATATTTGACTACGAAAATTACCGCCTATGTTGGAAACTCTTCCATTCGTGCCAAGTATCATGGAAGATATATTATTAATGAATCGCACAACAAACGATTCAGTTATCCACTTCGACAATCGCAACCAAAGAAATAAATGTTAAGCAAGCAAAAAATGTTATATTGATTCATAGAAACAAATGCTTTTTTGACGATTGGGTGCATTTTTTATATGCCGTCTTTTGATTTTAAATATTAATTCCATTTGATGCTCAGCATATACCTACGCATGATATATTATTATTTCTAAAATAATATCAACCCTGAACTTGGTACTTCGTTTTATCGCACACAGAAAGGCGTAGGTCACGGTTTGTTGCACCATTTCTATACAATCTTCGCTGCAGTTGAAGGCTTGACGGATGAGGTCAAGAATCCAAGTTGTGAGATTCATTTCTCACAATATTATAGTACCGCACCACTTGAAATTCATCACGCGCAAGCATTGAGCAATTTACCAGACTATTCATCGTTGAAAAATAATATCATATTTGTAGCGATTGACTCATTGGGGATACTAGGATCATTTTGGATTCCTAACGAACAAAATCAACATAATCCTTCGTATTTTTAACTCATTTTCGTCACGAGCAATAAATGTGGACACTTAAATAAATTTTTTGTGGTCCCTTATATTGAAGTAGCGAAGGGCGACTTCGTTTTACACGCTAGTTGATTAAAAACATTGAACAGCCACGTCGTTTGACTTTCAATTGTATCGCCCGACAAACCATAATCAATTGAATCGACGATTGGCCTTATTCGACGCTGATTCCCGTCGGTGAAACTCAATCGTCCGCCAAATCCAGAAATGATCTCCGATCAAGTGTCGGCTGTCGCTGTAGAAACCGGCCTCAAGGGCCCCTTTCTTCACTATTAACATTCCACCACGTGCTCATCTCTTCAGAAAAAACACCTAGCCATATCCAAGGGCGTAAAGGTGGAAGAGATAATTAGTGTTAACGGCTAAGAATACTAATTGTCAATAAAGGCGAAGGAAAACTTGAAAGAAGGTCTTAAATCAAGGGAATCAAAATGGAATTAACGGAATTATTTATAATGGGTGACAAAGGGCTTTAGAAAGTTCCACACGGACATAAGAGTATCGACTACACTAAATCTAGAGAAGAAGGTAAATGATAACAAGCTGCCTCAAAAAGAAGAGGCGCCTAGGTGACTGAATTGAAAAAATGGAGGAAAGGAGCCCTCAGGTTTGCCCCCAGGTCGCTATGTTGGTCAATTGAGGCTTCCATCATCTTCAGGATGGATGTCAGTTTATTAAGTATCATTCATGTTCATTGTGCAGCATTGACAACTTTACCGCAGAATAGTATATGTAAATACAGTGAAATAACAAGATCGTGGAACTCCGCTATAGAGCAACTCCCCTTCTGGTCTGAACAATAATGGTTTGTAGAAAGCGTCAGCACCGAATGTTAAAATAGGTTTATTTGTATCGTCTTACACACACACACACACACACTCACACACATCTACGGTTCGCGGTAGTCCAGAGCGTTGGACTACTGACCGAATGGTCCCAGGTTCGATTCCCGGGCCAGGCACTCTGGGCATCTGCAGCTCCACTAAAGCTAGTTCTTCTGGTCCAGAATTCTGGGAACCCGATCTTCCTGGGAAACCATAACCGGCACAGGGAAAGGAACTAGCCCCTATCCTGATGTGTGAATATTCACACGCTGTCGGCCTTAGTACATGGGTGAGCTCTACCATCACCTACTGAACCGATCTTCGGGTTGATTACTGTGTTTATGATCACTGGTACTCATATTCTTGTATAAACACAGATATAGATTTTTGGAATATAGAAACACAAGGAAAGGACACTCACATATGTAGTGTTGACGTTTCATCAGATTCTGTCAAGGAAACGTTTTTACGCTTGTGACCTGCTCGATTTCACCTTCCCCACCAAATAAAAAAATAAATAAGGAAAAATATCCTCTTTCTTAATTTTATTTCCATGTGTATGAATATTTGTTCGCCGTTTGGCGGGATTTCGTGTTTGAATGTGTGTGTGTATATTTACACACATACATATATCTATATATAGATTAGTATGGCAATTACATATAACAATAAAACGACCCGGAATCTTCATTCTTCTCCGGGGTCGCTTGGGAAAACATGGATTTTTAAACGGTTGCAGCGCTGACGGAATACATCGTAATATATTCATCGGGAGAGGCATTCGCCCAAGGACAGGGGGAAGCTCGCAAAATCTCACACATACATTTAAGGTCAAGGTCAAGTGGCCTGATTGGTTGGCTTCCAAACAGGCTAATTTTCGCCCCCCCCCCAATATCCTTCAGCCGTGGCTTCAACACATTGCTCAAGAGGAAGCCGTTGTCCCTCTTAGGAGATGTTTCTCTCCATTCCGATTTCCACATCCTCTTACTGTGTCATGCAAACGCCTGCTTGGGATTGTGTCGTGAAAGAGGTTATGGAAATCAGAACGGAGGGTCTTCCAGCAGGGACGAAACCTTCCAATTGAGCAACGGACGAAATAAATCCACGAGAAAATTGATAATTAATTATAAGAAAATTTACAGCTGTGAAAATTTAGAATAAGCGAAAGAAGTGATAAGACGTCAATCATAAAAATAGATAGGTTCAAATAAAACAAATCAGCCAAGTCAAATGCATCGATGCTACACTTACATTGAATATTTCATGCACCACACATCTGAGGAACATGTGGATCAGCCTCAAAGAAGCTAGGTTTCACGTGAGGAGTTGGAGGAAAGTGTAATGAATAAATTAGAGATTGTTACTCCGATTTAGTAAAGGCATATTTGGAATACACGGAAAGTATTTGGAATCTAAGGGAGAAATATGTTATTCAGGAATTTGAAAAGATTCAGAGAAAAACCGCTGGAATTGTTAACATTTTTCATGAGAATAATATACGAGACAAGTAGGTTGGAGAAATTGGGTGGATATGCCATTTATTTACGAAGAAGGAAGAATTAATATTAATAATTTTATAAAGTACACATAATCAAATTTGTTTGCAATGGCGAGGGAAATATCAAGCCACCATATTACGAAGGATTATCACAAAGTTTTATTTATTACTATGTAAAAACGAAGATATCTGGATTAAATTAAATGTATTCTAATAATTAGTTACAATTACTCTTGATGCATGGTTTCCTTGTCCTTTTCGCATAACGTTTCCTACAATTTCTTTTACAGCTTTCGATGTCCCTGTCCTGATACATTCCCATTTTTATTCGATGGTACTCAGCTCTTTACCGTAATTTTCTCTACAGCCTGCTGATACTCTTTCCTTGTTAATCCATTTAGTGCTTTTACATTCCATTTCCTAACCCATACCCCTAAATTATCTTTTTGAAACGGATGCAACATTTCATTACAACTAAATTGTGGTCAGAGTCCGCATCCGCTCCCGGGAAGATGTACGAATTGATCACAATGTTCCTGAATTTTTGCCAAACCAGAATATAATCTAATTGATATCTTGCTAAATCACCTGGCATTTTTCATGTATGCCTACGCCTTTTGTGGTTTCTAAACCACGTGTTGGTGATGACTAACCCCTGTCTCCGGCAGAACTCAATTGCTTTCTCCCCGCGTTCATTCCTCATGCCTAACCCATAGTCCCCCACCTCACCACCATCTCTTCCTCCGCCTACCGTCGCATTCCAATCCCCCATCACTATCAAATGTTTCCCTGCAGAAAAACACACGATTATATCCTCTAACTGATCTTATACCCTACCGACTTCTTTCTCCTCATGATTGCTCGGTATCATGTATACCTGAACAATGACCATGTTCGTCAGTTCTATTTTTATCTCTATTAGTAATATTCTATCTGTTGCTTGCTCTATGTTGACTACGCTTCTTCCTATATTTTTATTCAATATTAGGGCAACTACTCGTTGATTCTCGATTCTCGTCCCCACCGATGTATATTATTCTATAACTATCACTCCAGTAATTCCCGCTATCCTTCCCTCTCACTTCGCATAAACCTAACATATCTATATTTCCTCTTTCCATCTCTCGCTTAATATTCACTAGTTTTCCTGACCTCAACATTGTCCTAATATTCCAAGTTCCCATTCTAACTAAATTGATCTTCTTCTGTGTATCTTGTTTTGTCTGATCGACTCACAAGGGTCCTATTTTGAGGAACATTAGCTTAAGATATGTAAAAGTGTAATAATTTTTTTTCCTGAGCTCAGTACACTTATTTTCCGGAAGAACCCTGTATACACGCATCTACGAGGATATACAGGTACTATATATACATATACTCGTAGATGCGTCTATGAAGTATAACATACATTTACGCTGACTGCCTGCTTCGCTTTTAATCGATTAATGTGACTTAGCAGCAGAGAAGAACCACAATGCTTCGGCTTTCATTCGCTAGTCGTTGGTTATGCTGACGCCAAGGAAAAAAAGGAAAAACAATAATCAGTTCCGTTCCCAATCAGCACTTGGATACATCGCTCCCAGAAACCATTTCCCCAGCAACGCACGACGGAGAAGCAGCGAATCCGGCCGCTGCTCGTCACATTGACTCACTCCCCGCATTCTTCTCTCTTCCGCTTTTCAGTTCTCTTTTTTTTCCGTCGCTCTCGGTTCAACGCTCGAGCGGCTCTCGTTGTGAGCGTAAGCGAGAAACAAAAGAGGTCTGGAATGGCCACTTTGGTGTATTATCCCATCTGATGCATCTCTCCACGCCGATGCTCTTAGTTTTTGCTTTCGGTGACTCCCTCGCTCCCCTTCTCGTCTAAGTGTCGAGGTAGCTGTCGAAGTTGGGAAAACTCAGCTCTCCTTCCGTCGCCACTCACACTTTCCCATTACTTCTCGCGTGGACCCGTGTCTTATCCCCTCCCTTTTGGGCGCCCGTTGGTGGTATTATGATTTCAGGGGGGATTTAGGATTTGCCACCAACACTGCCTTCGAGATACAATGAAATAGGGTTCTCTTCGTTCATTTATACGTATGCGGGTCGCTGATGACGACTTAAATGACTCGTCACCCCGTCCTCTTTTGCCATTTTTCTCTTCCCACGGCACCTTCTCTCCTCCAGCACCTTCGATTTGACTCTTTGTGCATGCGCCCGATTCATTTACCTCTTTTTTTCTCCGTTGCCTAATCAGTTCTACTCTTAGGTAAGAAGACTTATCATTAACCCCATATTGTATGTATTTCGTGTTCATAATTCCGAGGTGGAACCACACTTTCAACGATTCTGGCCGTGTATCTAACATTCTTGCTTACTCTACCCTCTCCTTTTCAAAAGAATGTAGTGAAGTAAACTACATTTTGTTCTTAGATAGATTTCAACGAGTAATTTTCGGATTCAATAGTTTACAGTTGAAAAATAATCTTAAAATCACAAAAATTTTTCGAGCCAAAGAATAATTTATTATCCAACTAGTTTCCGCGCACTGCTGCCAACGGTGGCGGTGAAGCACACACCTAGGAATAAATAGATGAAACAATCAAGCACTAAAGATAGTGCATTGTCGCAAAAGCCACGCTTTACTCTTCATTGCTGCTTCCTTCAGCACGTTAGTAAATGTCCGGTTAATGCTGATCCTCATTTTCCTATTGTTCTTAAGAGCGATCTCTTTTTCTTTCATACGTCTAACACTTCTTCTTTTTATCCAACTTGTTTTTGTTAGTGATCTACAAATCCACGTTTTCATTGCCTTAAGCTTTTTCTTATCTTTTCTTTTCTAATTCCTGATTGTCCATGTGTCTCACATCCGTAAAACGATACACTTAAAACGAAGATTTTGATGAACATTTTTCTGGTTTATATTCTTATAGAAAACATACATCGATACGAGCAAAAATGCCTTAGGGTAACACATTTCATGGCCCATCTGGCGTACGGCCCTCCCAGCCCTTTCGGGTGGCCAGTGTTCAGCAATGCTCCATGGAGCGAGGACCTTCCTTCACTCCTCAGAGCGCCCATTGCTCCTCGTCCCGCTTTGCAGTGCACTCTCACGTAGGAAGTTCAAGGCCAGAGAGGTCTTCGCCCACACGAATACTTCTCCTGTTCCTGTCCGCCTCCCTACACCATTGAGTTAATCCCTTTGTCGATGCGGATATCTGCGAGTGGCGAAGGACAACCGAAATAATTTAAATTACTTCGCCGCAAATCATAGCACTGGATAACCGGATGGATTGCAGATGCACACGAGAAGAATTGAATTTTTCCGAGTTCCTTCGATCAAAAATAATTTTCCTTCATATCTTTATTAACTTTTTACGAGTTACGAAAAAAGCACCTACTCGAAATATTGAGAGAAAATCATACTTCGTTTTTAATGCTACCACTTGCATTGAGGTCACGGCCACAGGTTGCAAAAAAAGACATCTGACTGACTAAAGTCAATCGCTACATCCTCCTCAGCCTGATTCGGTCTAACCCACCCTGGTGGCAGTTTCCGAAGCTCCGATTTTACTCAGTTTACTGTTCGCGGAAATAAATTTTATGAGGCTTGTTTGTAACTAAGAGAAAATTATTTTGACGACATATTGTTTTCTATAGAACGACAGACATTTTATTTAGCCTTTTTATTGAGATCAGAAACAAAAATAGATTATAAATTCCTCTCGGGTCTTCCGCCGGGTGAGTCTCCATTCTTTCCAATGTTTCGATGCACGACTTAGGTATCAGTTTCAGGGTAAGAGTGCCACGTCTCCAGTTTCAGTTCCGATTTCAATTCATAGGATTTTATTTCCGCAGTGACATGTTACTAAGTGAAAGAATAATATTAAATCTGAATAAATTAGGAATATATAATGGATTACCCGTTTCAGGAGAAACTCCTCTTCAGGATTGAATTACAACAATAAAGGCAGTACGCTGCAAAGAGGCAGAGATGGCAATGTCTGTTCTTGCCCGCCCGATTTCAAGTGCACATTTCATACCACGCCGGTGAGACTCGCCTTTACCGGTCAATTCACAAGAATTACATAATGGCATTACTAGGCGTTTTCGGCCGTCTTTTATGTGTGTGTACGTTCTCTTTCAGGTAAGGTGCCAAATGATTGGTCGGCGTGGGAAGATGGGTTCCGCGTTCCTTCCGCGATTTGGTCATCGTCCTGCCGTGTTCTATTCAAAACGGGTTTCCAGGCATTGCCGAGAGAACATCCGGAATCGCGATTTTAAATCCTCTTCTCTCAACGCGAATTCCAATGGATTCATTCACTAGGCGGTCCGAATAAACTAACGAGGGGGAATTCTGATTTCGACAAACCGGATGCTATGGCCATTGCTGATGCAGTGTGGTTGATGTATCGGGTTGTCCCACGGCAAATATCGCTTACGTTTTCGCGTCTCGATGGTGCGTCCATTTACCCCGACGTAAGTTTCTTCTCATTTGCACGAAACTTGAGAAAGGCTTGACGTCTTAAGGTCAATTGGGTCCTTGACTCTTGCGAGTTGATCTTCGAGTTCGACAGGCGGTAAATGAACCGTCGCAATATTGTGTTCTGTCCAATATTCTATTAATTTTGATCTCACTGGCCGTAAAAAGATCCTTCCGTCCAAGAGAAATCCCCAGCATCCGGAAGAGAGGGAGAAGCCGATTACCAACAACATGTTTGCTCTAAATCTCTACAGTTTCGGGCAAAATTTTCAAAACGTTGAGTGAACGTAACATTGTGATGATAAAGTCAGCCAAAGTGACATTTGCGTTTGGAACAACCCGAAAAATCAGCCTTTACTGAACGTTGCATTAGAAACGCACATTCCATCCTGTTTGACGATACCAGATTACTTAACCACTCGCTAGTTTATTGTGATCGCCTAGTCGAAAGAATCACTTGGAGTTCGATTGGAGCAGAGGAATGTAAATCAGGATTCCAAGCATTGGCTCAAAAATGCCTCAAAACCCTCAATGCCTCAAAAAATTACCTCAAAATCCGACAACCCTGTTTCCAATGTAAATATATTCCGGTAGAATTCGTAGTAACAGAATTACGAAATCTGTTTTGGCTATCCCGGAGCCGCTAAGCAACATCCTGAGCAATATGTGAGGACTTCACCACCGGCCTTCGAGCTGTCGTCGCCAGCCAGGGCCATCTCGGACCTCATGCTCGGAGCAACAGGGTGTGTTCCAAAAGTAATGCACTTGAATTTCCCGCACCGCCCCTATTGGTCGGAGTAGGATTAAACCACTTGGAGTGGGTGGGGGGGACGCTAAGCTTTGCCTGTATGTGTGTTACCAAGTGGATTCCCTAGCCGAGCATTTAATCAGGTCACACTTGGCCTTACCGACCTATCCGCCACGACCCCCCCATCTTCCTACCACGACGAAGACAAGGAAAGTCGAAACCATACAGACATCACCCAGTGAATATACAGTGAAAGTGCAATGAAGTGCATTGTCAATAGCAGTGTTGAACGGTGCATTCCCATTAAAATTCCATATTACTCTATACGTAGGCTGTCAAAGCCTATCATAAATTCTATTCAAATATTTTTTATTACGAAGTTTACTTTTTCCCTACCCTTTTCTACTGTTCTTTTCTAGTTTTCCTCCTTATTTTTATATCTTCTTTAGTTTACCGCGGTCTGGTGGAAGTTTTCCTCCGCCCGTGGGTCAATGCCCCCATCCGATTAAAATATATCAAGGCGCTCCGCCATCGCTGCATATCTTTGTAGAATCCTCTGTTCCATTCAGACCCCGAAGAGGAATTTGGTCCCAAAACGGGAATCCCGGACCGTTGTTGTTATTTAATGATTTGCATTATTGTTCCTGTTATTCTTCAGTACACGTTACGATCACGGAATAAATATTTTTGAACTGAACTGGGACTGAAGCTGGAAACACGACAGTCTTACCCTGAAAATGCTATCCGAGCCAAGGATCGAAACGTCGGACAGAATGGAGGACTCTCAACCAGTGGATGTCCCGACAGGAATATCTGCAGGCAATACGCAGGAAAAGCAATATTAATTTCATGGTTTATCGACTTAGAATAAGAGATACGATATTACCGTCAAATCGTTAAACTTTACTAGTGTATTATTCATTCGGAATGAAAAGTTTATTCATTATTCATATATATTGATAAATTCTTTCACCTATATTATTTCCGATTTTTACTTTACTATTAAGCAGCACTTGCATTCATTCTTTCATTTAATTAGCTCCAAAGTTTTTCACTCACCGCTGTTTTTTGCTTCGTCATTGGCGACACATTTGGTGTCAAATTCGAGCTCGCGAAACCGACATCTGTGGCCTGAACCTGTCTGAGGAGGATACAGGATTATCTACATTTTGTCGTCGTCTTTCCTTTATTAAATATGAGCGTTGCATCAACGCAAATGTGCCATCGGAAAGAAAATTTAAATTTCTAACATTTCTATTAAAAAGTACATTTTTGTATATTTATACATTGAAACTATGCCAGGAAAGAGTACTTAATCAAAAGGCATTTGAAAGAATTTTAGATTCCATTTCGAAATATTTGGTACATACACGCGCTCATCAAAATACGACATTTTTAGAATCCATATATTCGACTGATGGGAATAATACATAATTGAACCTAAAATATTAAGTATTTGGGAAAACCGAATCATTTTTTAATAATAACTAGTTTTTTATCCATTTTTGCAGTAACATAACTAAGGAGTCTTGAGTATGTTGCAAAGAGGGAGCAAGTACTTTAAAAACCTACCGTATTTAAAATTGTTAACCATTATTTTCTAATGCCCTGTAAATAAAGCTATAAACTAATTAATTGACACGACTCCTGAGCACTAGCACTCGAGGTGGGGGAAGCAGAATAGACTTCCTAGTTTTAAAAAATCACTGAAGAGCGTGCAGGTAAATTAACGGAGTGGCAGTATATGATTTATCTGGGGAAAAAACTCCATTTTTAGCAATTACCATGCAATTTTCTGGTAAGCATCGAGGCTTTGTCGTAGAAACGATCTTTAGAAACAATGATAGTAAGGTGGCTACGTTGAGGACTTTTCGTAGGCGGTTTGGTTTGACTCGTCATGACAGGGTTCCTGATGCTAAAATCAATAAGAAATTGACTACTAGCGTACGGGCGACGGAATTTGCACTTCCTAGGAAACCAGCTGGGCGACTTTCAAGGGTGCGAACAACTGAAAACATCGTGGCAGAGAGAGCGTCCATTAAAAAGTATCCATCACGCTCCGCTCGGAAACATGCTTCGGCTTTTGGAATATCTCCCAGAACGGTAAGGTAAATTTTACACTTTAACCTTCGCTAATACCCCTACAAGATGATGGTTGTTCAAGGATTGAGTTCATAAGACTGGGTGAAATTTACAGATGCTTAGTCATTACCCATCTGATTTAAGAAGCCATCACTCAGTTTGCTACAAGTGGCGTCCCTACATAACGAGAAAGCTAACGCTATATCTGTATTTTAGATGAACGCACAAGAAATCATTCATGTCTAGCTTTTGGGACTTATTTGGAGAAATACATTGATTTCAACGTCATTTTTTAAATATTTTGTGAAAAGGTTCCTGATTCTGATCCAGAAAAAATTTGAAGGAAATTCTGATGAAGAAGGTGTGTGGCAGGATTTTCGAACAATAAATCATTGCGGTAACCCGTAAGTATAACACATAAGCAACTAGTGAAAACCGCTTTCCAGTGGATGTCACCAACCTTTGTCCACGTTACTTCCAACGGGTGATGAAGAATCGCTTTAAGAAATTGAGGATGAAGCAATAATATTTTAATGATCTGGGCCACCCAAAGATAAACGGATCAGATTTAAGGAAAATTTGTCAAAGTAATTACAAACAAATGAATTACGATTACTCGTGTATGAACTTAGGTTTCGTCTGGAGAAATAAACCTGAATGAGATAAATGCATACAACTTGGCGCACTGAGTATACCATTATGACAGTTAAGATATACGGTGAGTGATATTTCGAAATGTTTCGCCATATTTAGAGAGTTTCCATATTTGAAAACTAGGGAGAGTCATTTGAAAAACCTTGAAGTATCTGTTTTTAACTTCGTACTTTCATGAACGCAAAATATCTTCAGTTATATTTTTTTCATACGTACTCTCCACGGTGTGTAATAAAAATATGCCAGCACTTTGAAATCTGACGATACCTCCAGTAAATTGATTTGGACTTTAACTGCTACAAAGGCCATTGGTGATCATTATGCCATCAAAATTTTTTCGCCCAAACCAGTAGGAGCCTATGGGTTTTTTACAGTAAAAAAATAATAACATGTTAAGATTATAAGAATCGAAGTCCATTCGACGTCGATAGTGAATCATCTTTGAGAATATGACTTTCGCAATATAAGTAAGGTAAGAGAACTTTCAAAATTACGCCGTAATATAATTTCTCAGCTTCACTAGGATTGAGTCATTATTCGCTGATATTATTGAGGAATTAGAAAATATATTAGCAAAGGATCTCGTGTTATAAGGCATATAAAGCGTAATTTGGGTCATCAGAAGACAATTTACCGACAAAGTTGGTGGGTACAAGTCAATACAACTCCATAGTCTTATACATAGATCGTTCAATAAGTCATTAGGAAAAAATACTATGGGCAGATGTGTTTTTATTTTTCAATATATTCAATCGTAATCATATTTTAGCTCAATAGACTCTTCCCAGCGTTTATGCAACTTTTTGAAGTCATTCAAAAAGTAGAAAAACAGAAGATCCACAAAATAGGCATCTGTACTGGTGATGATCGCTTTGCTCGGCGTGAATCGTTTTCCGCTGAGGCGTGTTTTTCAAGTATGGAAGTGACAACAGTCCCTGGGGGCCAAATCTGGTGAATACGGCGTATTTTGTAAGAGTTAGAACTTTAATTCAATGATTTCCACCATCGAAACTGTGCAGGTACGCATCCGTGCATTGGCTGGATGGGAGAGAATATTTTCTTTGCCAAATATATTGAACGAATAATACTCATTATTTGTGAACATTTTTCTGGAAGTTAGTCATAAAGATATGCATATTTTAAAGGCTGTCGATGACGGTATGAAAATCTGAAGAACTGGACTACGAAACAGAGGGGTAAAATCACAACGCCTCCACTTGATTATCTCACTAAGGGACATTTTGTGGGTAAACTCTCTTCTGGTTTTATGACGACTTTTTACTACGCACGGCATTAGACAAGGAACTGCCCCCTTAATCACAGCAATGAGGGAATTTCGCAATCCTTTGGACTCAGTATTAGGTAAGCCCTATCTCGATCTATCACAAAAAACTTTAGATTGATATCTGTACTGGTAATACGATATCCTCCACAACATCCTAAACTCAACTATTGATTGCCCTGAACTGCTCTCTCTCACTCTTCAACCTCAGGGTACCAACTCGACCCACCCGCACCCAATCCCTACTCTATCTACCTATTCCTAGAATATCTCTCACCAAGCGTTCACCTTTATTTCGTCTCTCCTCCCTTCTAAATTCACTCTCTCACACTGTCGATCCTTTTAATTTATATTGTAACAGTTTCACCACCCAAGCTTTATCCCACCTGTCAACAAATTATATTTTTCCCCGGTCCATGCTCGGTTCTCGTTGTCATTGTTATACTGTTATTGTCTTTTTGTCCTCCTTTATGTTTCTTATATTTTTCACTGTAAATTGGCGCCACTGCTGTATGTGAATAATGCTTTTAAAATAAATAAATACTCGATATAACTGCGCGGTACTTCCGACGCGAATAGGAGCGCGCACGCACATACACACAGGTATATATGAATATATATATATATATATATTGTACATGTATTTTCATAAAAACCCTCCCTACGACTTAATCAAACGATTTTCAAACAACAGTTGAGGGTCCAAAATGCGTACGTACTATATGAGTATGTACTATGCGTATGAGGACGTACCTAACACCTGTGCTTCTGTTGGTTAGTGCTATCTCGCCACTCCGTTTAAATTATTCTCATCCGTGATACTTTCCTTTTTATATATATTTAAGGCAAGCACTATATATATATATATATATTTATATATATATATATATGTATATATATATACACACACACACACAAAGCAACACACAGCACGAGAACACATAAAAAGAGCACTCACAATAATATCTTGATAATTTCGACGGACTCGAACTCCGTCTTCTTCGGAATATAACATATGACTCTGAGTCATATGAGTCATATCTTATCTTCCGAAGAAGACGGAGTTCGTGTCCGTCGAAATTATCAAGATATTATTGTGAGTGTTCTTTTTATGTGTTCTCGTGCTGTGTGTTGCTGTCTAAGTTTTTTTATTCAACACTTCTGTGTTACTTCGAAGAAATCATCTATATATATTAACAAATATACACTCTTCTGCGATGCGACTGCGATACATATATATATATATATATATATATATATATATATATATATATATATATATATATATATGTATATATATATATATATGTATGTCTCATCGCAGAAGAGTTCAGACAGAGGCGCCATCGGCGTTTGAGAGAATGAGGTCCGAAAGCGCCGCCGTGGCCCTACAGATTGCCTATCAGAGTTTGGCATTCTGGTTTCGCACAAGTGACGATGATGCGCGAGGGAAAGTAGGCACCAACGAGGCAGCGAGGGGGGATAGGGCCCGTCCGTCCCGGGCGGGTGGCTCCGTGCTCGGATTGCCCAAAGGGGGGCCGGGCCAGCCGGATGCGCGGCGACAAAGAGAGGGAGGCCCCCTTCGGAATGCCTGGCTACGGCCGCGGTGTAATTGCTGAGGCGGGGGAAGACTGGACGCCCGAAGGGAGAGAGGAACTTCTTTTCCGAGCGAAATGACGCCGTGGCCTACTTTCCTTTTCCAAATCATCTTCGGGAAAGGGGGGGGAATATGAATATTAATGAGTATCCGACGCGTAAATTGTTAATTGACGGGTTATAATGAAATTTTAACGTCTATCGTGAGTCTGTGTATTTTTAGTCATCCTCTTGGGAAAAATGTATTTCTCTGAAAACGGACTAACTCGGGATTATAAACTTCTAATTCTTTTGCTCCACATTCTTTCCACTTGAAATGTCCAATGAGATTAACTTTCGAGCCCAAGATAATTTAAATGTTCCCACACAAAAAATATAGTTGAGAAATTATGCATTCTGGAGTGATTTTTGACTGCAAGTAATTTCTATTTAATGTCCTTGTAAACGGCGGCAACTAACGCAAATGAAGGGAGGTTATTCAAGTAAAAGCTTAAAAATTATAATTTGCTACAATTTCGAAATACTGTGCCGGTGTCAATTTTCCTTTTCCACTGTGATAGCCATGGTTTGATGATTGGCCTACTGCTGGCAACATGATACCACAACGCAACAATAGTGTAAACATGGCCGCTCCACTTTCAAAATACAGCACAGAGGAACAGGGATCTCTCATTCCTTTATTCATTAGTAAGGCTGGAGTGAAACATAAGTATCTCATAAATTCATCGACGAATGAAAATTCAGAGTGGTGATGCTCATATTTCACTTTAGCAACGGAGACCGCATAGAAGTGCCTAAACGTATTTTCCTAAATGTAATTTCCGTATCAGACTCCCTTCGACCAGGCCAGTCACACACCACGTTGTGACGGCAACGTTTTTAAGAGGGGTTAAAGCTATGGTTTTTCTAGAGATATCCGTGAACTTTCAAAGCGCTGACATACTTCTGTTGTACACGAAGAAGACTAAGAATGAAAATCGTGTGTTTAAAAAATTACGAGATAAAAATATTTAATTTTTCAGATTTTCATTTGACTCACCATCGTAGTAAATTTGTTAATAACCCCATGATATTTCGCGAAAAATAATCAAAGTGTTTTTGTTAAACATTGCCCTATTAGGATGCGATCCTTCGATCCTTTCGTGTTAAAGGTTCATGCAGGGAACCTTTAACCTTGGGCAGAAAACGTTACGATCAAAGAAGAGGCGTTCCAAAGAGGAAGAGGGCCAGATCTGAGTGAACAAAAGAGCAGATCCACTGGTGGGGTGTAACATGCTACATTAAATGTTATGCGAGGCATGAAAGTCTCGTACAAAATGTTTTCAGGGGGAATGGTAGAGTGGATAGGCTACGAAAGAGGAGTCTAAGGACAAGGCTGCAATGCCTGGGGTGCAAGTGGGAAAAGATGCAGGAAATATATCTCATAAATAAATTAATAGGGACCCGCAGAAAGGAGACGAGTAACGATTACCAACCACAAAAAGCAAATCTCATACCAACGTGTTGACCTGCGTTTTAAGTGACTATGTTGATTAAAAAATCGAATGTGATTCCAAAGTAGCAAGGGATCAGTCAAGAAGGACATTCGTGTTCGTGAACTGGACATCATGTGCCCTCTGTGCTCCTATAATGCCGAAATTTGTATAAATGAGATCTAGGGGTTGTCAACAACCCCGCCTCCCTCACCATGTCTTCGGCCCCACACTTTGTTTCTCTCGTGAACCGCTAATCGGCGTTACGTTATGATTGTTGACGATACCTGTTTGACCGAAGGAGATTCCTATTTGGGCTCTATATTTACGTAGTAGCAGAAGGTAAACACCCTATTACAATTTTAATGGCATTATTATCCATGCCATCCGTGTAGAAAAAATGATATTCTGTTCTATGTTAACGATTGGTATGTATTAAAGGCATTTTTACGGTGTTACTGTCAGAAACTGTTCATGTTTGGGTTTGGTAATATTTTCTATAAATAATCACGAAGATAATGCACGAATAAAATACTGCTATAATAAATTATCTTACAGTAGACAGTATAATGATAAACTGACAAAGTGAGACATGCTGCAGGGATAGCCTCGCCAAACGAAATCGCCCCAGGGATTGCTTACTAATCGCCACGAAAGGAATTCACCTTAATATCGGTACGAAAGATTGAATATCGACATTTTTCTCCTCTCTTCTCGATACCATTAACATTCTCCAATACTGAGTAACTATTGAAGATCGAGATAAAATCACTCAAACAATGATTGATGCAATAATCGCAAATTGTCAAGCAAGCCGACAATTTCACACTCGTCTGTGATGTGGACACACACATTTCTCTCGAGACAACTTGTCTAATCTCTGACGATATTTGCAATGTATTTAAATGGATATAATCAATTCAAATACATGTTCTCAAAAGGGAGACCAGAATCAGCGATGCAGAACCATCCAAGCCATAGACTAAATTGATACGCCGTAGTGGCTAATTAAAAATATGGATTAACGTGTAACATTCACTCATACGAGTAATAGAACCGAAGGGTGAGTTGGTATAGCAATACGAGAGTAGGTAACGCAATCAAGAAATCGCAATGGCTCCCCACAAATGGCACAAAGAACTAGCAGATCAACAAACATAAATTAACTTAACTGTAAATGAAACATTCTTTAATCAAATGATTCTTTTTGAATATGGCTATGCATTTTGATCTTTATCAGAATCATTTCACAAAACTAATAATTAAGAAAAAAATGATTAGCATACGTGCATATTAAGCTAATCGAAAATGAAATCCATTCGTAAGAAACACACAGAACTCTTCCCTCGAACGTTAGATCCCACACTGACGTTCTCCAACCCACCCACATCACCATTCACCCATTTCCAAGTACGGTCTCCCCGCAGTTATTACGCAACAAACAAAAGAAACTACCATTGTACTCTTTATAGAGAATGGTTCTGCTTCTACTAAGAAGTATTACTTAGAGACATTCATTACTTTTTAATATAAACATGTGAAAAAAGTATTAAGTTTGGCATTCAAAGGTTAGATAGGAACTCAGTGGAAATTTTAAGTATGGCATTCTTATATTTCGTAGGAAAATTTAGATAGAAAATATCCCTTTTTTCAATAATAGGACTGCCTTTGATTTATATCGGTTCAAAAAATTGACCCTGAATATAATTGTGGTTCCCAGGCTGAGATAAATGCACACATGCCTTCCTGATCAGAAATACTAAGTCAAAATATTTCTCATGAATAGCTGTTCCGAATTATTTTATACCGGCATCCTTACTTGAGGGAAGAATTCCTTTCCGATATTATCGAAATCACTTCTGGTGGGAAAAATGCTAGAAAAGTCAGATAGTAGTGGGGAATCTTTTCCAGCACGATGGATGTTTCACGTTGATGACATACCCTTTCCTGCTCCCCTATACAGAGTAGATTTTTCCAAAATATGCTGCAGCAAATATTCAAATTAAAATATACAATAGTGGTAGCACATTGAGACGTAAATATGGACCGACTATGAAGCTTGTATTGACGTATATAAGTGGCGCATACCACTTGGCACGAAGACGAAAGCGCTGAGTGCCAAAATGGAGTAGATGGAAGAGATGTGCCAACTGAAGGCAATGAAAAGACAGAGCCGATTGACCATCTGAGGGCGCCTGCAGAGGACACCCTCGAGGTATTTCCACCGTCATGAACCAAATCCACGTCAGTGGTTCGCAGAGGGATGAAGCCGGGAAGAGAGAGAGAGGAAATAAAGAGAGACTCACCCTCGCCGAAGGCCGAGGCCCACCGCGATGCCCTCCACTGCATCCTCTGCACCGTTCTCCTGTTACCCCTCTCGGGGCGGATCCTCGTCTTGTAAGTCCACGTGGACGAGGAGGACGACTGCGCGAGGACGTTGTGTCCATTCGGCCGGCCCTTGGAGGACACGGGAACGGCCGGCGCCGGGATCAGGGGCGGTGGGGGCAAAGGGAGCGCCTGGTAATGTCCGGGAGGGGCCGGGCCTCCTCCCCTTTGCGGGGGCCCTCCGCCCCGCCGCCCGCCCTGCCTAGACCCTCCGCTCGCCATCGTGGCCGCCGCCTCGTGGTACTTGTCCAGGCGGCTCATCCCCGCCGATCACTGACTTACACTCACTGGAGGAAGAGCGGCGCTCACTCGCTCGGATCACCAAGTCGGATTAGCCGCAGCAGAGGCGCCTGGCTCTCGAGTCGCCTGGGAGGATGAAGGCGCCCTCCCCTGGGTGGGCCGCCGCACGCCTCGTCACCGGTGACGAGCTTCGCATCCACCGACCTCTGAACTCACCGTCGACCTCCCTGCCATGGCGTACGATCGACGGGGGAGAGGCTGCGGGGCGATCCGTGGAATCACATGAGACGCTGGACCACGGGGGAAAGAGGAAGAAAATGGTTTTTTCGTTCCTTGAATGCCTCCTCACACTCTCAAGAATCCCGCATTCCTCAATTCTCGCGCTTGAATGAACAAGTAAACACTTCAGTGCGACCGGGTAAATGGATAGGAGACGAAGACTGTGGGAGGAGGAGGAAACAGGGGTATGACTCCCTCGACCCTATGATCTCCGCGCACGACCTAGTACTCTTTATCACTCCTTCCTTCTCTCGGCCGAATAGGTTTCTCCCGTTAGAAGAATGCTTTCGGTGGACCGATGCACCCGAATCCCTTTATGAGTAGGAAGGGGTTGCAATGAAGCACTGGGATCACGACTTGAGTTCTGTTTAAATCCCTCGGGAGATGACGGAAACGCCCGAGTAGGCGTTTGGGTCGGGAGATGAGGAACTGGCCTCTCGGGGCGAACGAACTCCCGGCTCCGAAGGCACAACAAGGTCGCTGTTCGATGCGGGCGGTCAAGTCTCCCCGCGCGGGAAGGGAGCACCGTCGTCGGATGGAGGCTCCCACCACGTGCGAGCTTCCGAATCTCCGCCACCCTCCTCTTTCTTCACCTGGGAAGGGATTGTCGTTCGAGGGATGAAGAGTGGGGTGGGGCACTGCCGGGCAATCCACGCTTTTGGAGCAGACACAGGAGGAGAGAGCACAGCACACTCGTCAGGGACCGACGTCTCCGCGCCACCAAGTCTGAGCTAGCACTGCGTCTTGCCGAGCCTCTCCTCATCTCCGGGAGTGGGGGAGGGCGGTAGGGGAGTTCCTCCCTTCCTCGCAGGCAACCTGCGGCGTCTTCGGAACCCACTTCACTCCCTCCCCTCCTCTTCCCTCCCCCATCGGCCGAGGGTGCAGTCGGATGGAACGAGGAAGCGGCGGCTCCTGCTTTGGGCGGCCCCGATGGCGGACCCAGACCGCTGGCGACGGATTTTACGAGAGTGCCCCATAACGTTGGCGGCGGAACCACAATATGCGCGTTCCGCAGCCTTATATAATGAGGCCATTTAAATGCTGCCGGGATTGAGGGGGGAGGGGTAATCAAAAATGTTATCAATGCAATTTCCTCACGGTCTTTTTGGTGCTTCCATACTACCTTCCTATTACATTTTTTTCTGAAATAGTAGTATTCCGTTTTTGTCCTTTTAAAAGAAGTGATTGAGGTAGCATTTTTAATTTGCTGTAGGGATAACTGCTTAAATAGCAGGTATATGTGTTACAGATTTCAACCTTGATCATCCGCGGATGTCTCCTAAGTGGCCCTCCAACCCGCTCTCTTTCGGACAGAGATTCGACTTCACGACTACCTCCTTTCACACAACGCCAAATTAAGACTCATGAGCATGATCAAGTTGGTGCCTTGAGGCCCCAGGAGTTTTTCAAATAGGAGAGAGCATTCTCGAACCATCCTCTCGGCTGGAGATTCACGGCGCCTCTTCAATTCAGCAGCACTGCACTACCCTCGTACCTCCCATCGTCCAATTGACACTCCATTCTTGGTCCTAATCTCTGGTACCACTATGTTTCAGTTAGGATAGAGCGGTGGCTGATACAAGTCGGGGTTTAAGACCATGACCTCTCTCGAGACACCCACCGTAAACTTATATTTCATGCTGAGTGACTTTTGGTTCCAATAGCTGTTTTTAAATCACCAAACACCCAATAACAGATTCATTTCAATTTTAGCAAAACTTACCTTCCTATTCTCACTGATTTCAGTTTTCACTTCCAGCTCAATATTGTGGTGATAACGCCTCCTTCACCTCAAAAGGTGACCCTGGTTTCGCCCCTACCATAAGGACGAATGGAAAACACGTCGAGTATCACTTTGTGGAAAATTTATTCTAACGTTTTTATTTCCGATAAGTGTAAAGGCTAGTTGTAGTGAAAGAATGACAGTAATGGCGTCCGGGGTTTTCGTGGTGCAGCAACCCCAAGGGTGGGACTCCCGATCGGTTGAGGAGAGCACCATTGCCAGTGGGAGACGGGGGTTGCCCGCCGCAACTCAACGTAGGCACCATGGAGGTTCCCTTTCCGCGATCAGGTTTAATGTCTTTCATTGTGTTGGTTCCCCACCATCTGTTACTAATTAATCTTAAAAACACATAACTTGAATTTAGTAGTGGGTTTCCGGAAGTAGTCAAACGCTCTACACATTAGGCTGCTGCAGTAAACTCTCGATTATAATTGAGTAAATGACCATTCTGCGGATTATACCTGTTATTCTCTTTTCCCGGCACCTAAAAAATTTAATAAATTTATAATCGTAGAGATAATTAAGTAATCTTTGAAACTTTGATATATATTTTGAAAAATTCAGGTTTGAAATACCTTGGCTTCTGAAAGGTTTTTAATGTCACAGAATCAAAAGTTGTCAATAGTTCTTAATTGTTCATTCAAATATTTTTTATTATCCTTATTTTTGCATTACTGTTGACCTCGCATTCATTAGCCCTGGATTCCATATTCTCCTTTAAGATGAGCAAATACATAATTTTACTAAGCGGCAAATAAGTCAATATTTATCAGAATAACACCAGTTCATTTCATGCATAATTACTTGAGTCATTTATAAAAACTCTGAGGAGCTATTGTAACCTTGCACTTCCACAAATACGTACATATACGGAGGGAATAGCTCGACCTGCTCTTTAATCACCAGATAGAAAAAAGCACCAAATACATCTTCAAAAGAGGAAGTCTTCCTGGTATCCAGAGGACTCTGCCGGTTGGAAAACCATTGCCAGTCGGTCCTCAGCCGAGAATGACACCAGAGGGTTCCTCCAACGACTCGTACTATGGGAGACTTACATGGTGACGTCATAGTTTTTTTCTAGGAGAGACACATTATTACGGTCATCGATACGAGGGTCTAAACTAGCCCAGATTTGCAACTCTGAGGCTTCGTGAGGGAACATATCGGAAGGAGGTCCTGGAAATTTGAAAAAGGAAGGAAAACATTCAGTGAGAGGTGACATTGGACTTTCAGTTATGACACCATTATTCTAGTGTTAGTGAATCAGTCCTTCTATGGGTTTGTGTCAACATTTTGTGAATACAATATTTACATCATAACAAATAATTGCTTCATTTAGGTTACCCTGACGGAAAACGAGAGAAGCAACTTGATAGTATTCTCTACCACTCTTTCTTTACCCTAGGCATATACCTCTACCCACTTAAAGTAAATTAAAATGTTAGAATAAATTTTCCACAAAGTGACACTCGACGTGTTTTTCAATCACCCTTATGGCAGGGGCGAGACTAGGGATACCTTTTGAGGAGATGGAGGTCTTATTACTTACGAATGCGATAGCCTCCTCGTCCGATAAAAATGTCTCTCCTTCAAATAAAACTTTAAGGTCAGGGCACAGGAAAAAGTCGCTGGGGGGGCGGATCTGGTGAAAACGGTGAGTCGTCGACCAATTCGAAGTTCAATTTATGACTTGTAGCCGTGGCGACCGCCGAAATTGTGGCAGGTGCTTTGTCCTGATGGACAAGCACTTTCTTCTCCATCAAATATGGTATTTTTTTATCTCTACCTTCCGCTTGTCCAAAAATGACCCTTAATACTCTTCCGTGGTTTTTTTTTACTTTTTTTGAAGATAGCAGATGAGCAAAATTTTGTTACTATCCCATAAAACAGTCGCCATAACCTTCCCGTCCGATGGAACCTTCTTCGCCTTTTTCTAAGCAGGTTGACCCTTTGCAGTGGCCTAGGAAATGTTCATTCGAATGCGCTTTTGGTCCAAAGTACGCAAACGCGGCGCCCAACGTGTGGATAGCTTACGCATGTCCAATTCTTCAGTCAATATATAACAAACGTGCTCTTTCGATATGCTCATAGCCTCTGCCATCTCTTGAAACTTAATTCGACATTCTTCTAATATGATTTAATGTACCTTTTGGATGTTATTGGAGGTTGTCACAGTTTTTGGCCGTTCCGAACGCTCATCTCCAGCCAACCTGGAACGGCCTCGTTTAAATTCAGCTGCCCAAAATTTCACGGTCGTACCTGATGCTACAGAGCCTCCGCAAACAACGTCCAACTCGTCTATGATTTTCAGAGGCGTATTGTCTTTCAAAAACAAATATTTTATGACACAATGATTCACAACATTTTCTATTTTCACACAAACTCTCATGAACGACTCATTTTTTTTCAAACAACTAAAGGTCCAAAATGTTTGAAATTTTGGCGAGTACCTACCTTTCAAGGCATGCGCCAACGCAATCCCCAACTTTTGTTGAAGAGTGCTCCCATCTTCATGATGAGGTTGAAAACTTTTCAGACAATTCTCGTACTCGAAATACTTATAGTTTTACATATTTGTATGGAGGAGATTGATCTTTGTCCCTACACTCAATTTGAAAACATAAACCTATCGAGGAGATATTAAAATCTTCGCCATTTTGATTACCTCATTTCTCGTTTGAAGGTTTAAAACTATTGACTAGTTTTTTTGTACTTTTAAATCTAATATTCAATTGTTAGTATTTGGTGAGCTGCGGTATTCACATAAAAAACGATTCTTGATCGAATTTGGCATTTTGTAAAACACCTCGATTGCTACGCAATGAAATGAATATTTGCGCGCTACAACCCTCAGATTAAATGGCGAGGAATGAATGGAACGCTTGGCATGGGAGTAGGAAGAGACGGGAACACGGTAGGATGAGATAGTGAGGGCGAAAGAGGAGTGGGCGACGGGGGGAGGCAGTGATCTCCGCGACCGGTGAAGGGCACCGTCCCTCCAACGCCAAGTGCCGAGGCGCAATTGAGTCACCGGAACGAGCCGGTACAACTTGTGGCTATTTAGTCGAGGGGATCGTTTTCTTCTGCAAAATTGTCCTCAGACAGTTATCAACTGGCTCTCCAACCTTATAACGTATGCATTCCTTCTGAACTGCTGAAGTTAACAGCAGTTAATGAGGGAGGCGACCGAGGTAATTTTCGTCATTAGGAATGGATGGCAATGAAGGAAGGATGGAGAGGAACCCGGTGTCTGCCTTAGCCTACTCTTAACGAAAGGCGCTAAAGGGTCAACAGTTAAACGTCCCATCCGACGGACGGTGTACTCACTCCTGAATTGTACATAATTCTTTCTTCCCATTATGTTTGTCAACATACTAATCCTTATTTTTCCTCTTCCTCACTCCAACTCCAATTAAGTGGTTCGTGTTTGCAGAGAGCTCTTCTGAATACTTGTATGTAGCTTTGAACTAATTGTCATTTCTTTCCAGCGGAAATTTCCTTTCTCGATTTTTCCTTAGCACTTTCCTCCTCTGTTCCAAAAAAAAACCCACTACTGACAACAAGAAAACTTGTAGTCCTTTCTCTGTATATATGTATATCCTCATTGCCATTGAGGCCGTCCGAACATTAACTGTCTCATGTCTTATTCACATTACTGGTTTCTTACGGTTGTTACTCGTTTTGCAAGTAATAGTAATCTGAACGCCAATCATCACTGATAACTGTAAAATGTTTACATCTAATCGGGTACGTTTTTGATATAATAACAACCGTAAAGTCATGTCGTATGGAAAAATGTAAATTTGAGAGAACGGTTTCAGTGAGTTCTCGCTTTTTGTCCATACTTTTTAAGGGGATTAAAAAATGGACGTCATCAGATGGAGGAACATACGCTGGCGATAGAGATCCCCATTCCTGACATTCCTCCTCGCGCCACCCGCTGTGGCACAAGATCGCGGATACCATCTTCTTGAATGCGGGAATTATTAGCGAAGCTCGGCAAGACGAGTAACATTCAAGAAAGACTCTCGCGGCCTTTTGATGTCACACACACACACACACACCATTATACAAGTCTTCGTAACCGTTTGCTACCGGACTGGAGGCTGGATAACGCTTTTGGGGCTGATTAGGCTCATCACTTTAGGACTTAAGGATGAGGATTTTAAATGTAACTTTTAGCATTTTTCTCCCCATGAACTACACCCTCGACATTTTGGAAGGGTCTGTGCGTAATGATGACTCCCTAGAGCTGCGCTGACTGGAGCAATGATAATTCCTCCTGGTAGGGTCACCCATGTCAGATAAGTCGAAAGGCAGGAGTCGGAGGAAAGGTAGTCCACGCATTGTGTTCCTCAGTGAATCGGCTGCAATGACGTTCGATAGAGGTAAAGGGTAGAACTTATGAATATTTTGCAGAAAATAGGAGTAAATCGGCGGGATAGGTGACAGGAATGATTTTTATACTATAATAGTCTACCGTTTAATTTAGGCTTTGGATGAACACTGACAAAACAGTCCTGTATTACGCTTCCATATCTCGCCTATAATCCCAATAATTCTCCAATTTCGCATAATCTCCTTTCATTCCGTCAGCAATTTGCCTATCCTATTCCTACCCCTTCCCCATTGCCTAACATTACTCACTCTATAAAAGTCTTTAACATCCGACTGCCAAGTTTTCAAAGTGTAAAAATAATTCACCTTGACCAGGATTGGAACCCGCATTCTTCGGTGTCCGGCAGTGTTTAGCCAGTTAGTGTACCGAGGCGTCCTCTTACACCCTGAAATTATTTTTGTTGCATTATAATGCACTGGGGTGTACGGGGTGGGATGCGAAAATATAGCCTCTCCTACTCAAAAGCCAACCTCACCTGCTCGCGGTATACCCTGCACCAACTAACGAGGCTCTGGCGACCGATCATCTCCCGGAATATGGAGTCACCACTTTATCAAGTGCCAACGGCCTCCTTGTAGGCCGGATGAGCGGATAAAGTGTCAGGGCACCCTGTTGTCCTGGGGGTGAGAAATCACCCCTAAATGGGGATGAATCCCTCATGATCAACGGCATCAGGATGGAGAATGCAACGGGAACTTACTCCATTAAAGACCAATATTGGTATCCCAAGAATCAGCAGTTTAATCGGACATGAGGCAATCTCAAGTAAAGTATTCCGGAGTAATAGTCCCCCGTTCGTATCTCCGGACGGGGACTACTAGAGATATCGCTTCGTTGAAGAGGAAAAAACCTTGCACCCAAATTGGAACATGAAATGTCAGAACACTATTACAATTTGGAAAACTTACAAACTTGATAACAGAAATGATAAAAATGAAGTTAGATGTACTAGGAGTCGCGGAAATGAGATGGCCTGACAAGGGAGACTCCTCGAGTGGGGACTTCAGAGTAATCCACACTGGGACAATAGAGAAGGAACCAGCCGGGAAGAGGAGTGGGATTGGTGCTAAGCAAGGAAATGGGAAAGGAGTGAAAGGATACGTGCAATACAGTGGGAGAACTATTCTAGTCAATAATGCAACCATTTCAGAGAGTAAAAATCATTCGCCTTGACCGGGATAGATAGATACATGCACACATAGCGGGTGACTCCGTTAAAGTTACTGTTACAGTTTCTTGAAATTTATTCTAGTCAAGTTAGATACCAAACCTAAAGAGACTGTGATTATACAAACTTACATGCCCACATCAACGCAAGAGGATGATTTAATAGAGTAATGCTATGACATCTACATCTACATAAGTACCCTGCGAGCCACCAAAAAGGTGTGTGGCAGGGGGGCATGACGAACTAAATGAGACAATAAAGGGCATAAAAGGCGACAATAACCTCGTTGTGCTTGGAGTACTTGGAATATACGTATCCTTTTTATTGAATATTGTTGCATGAAAGAACTTCCTTTCGTGTGATTAAAACTTTTCGAATGCATGATCAAGCTAATATTTGTGTAGAGGTGATATGACTGCGATTGTGCATTCGTGGCTGGTGACCTAATAACCCCCGCCACACGCTCTTGCGGGGTATTATGTAAATTTATCCATTAATTACCTCGTACTTTACCCGTTAATTACCTCGTAAATTGTTAGTACTTTCTGAGCATTCAATAATTAAAAGAAACGAGTATTTGCATTTTTCTGGAGTCTACCAATTTTTGTCAAGTGCATGGTTACTGGATTGGGCGAATAACCGCGGATAGAGTTGTCTCCAGATCAGCCGCGGATTTGAAAAACCCGTCGTCGAGGCATTGTGCCCGTGGGTTAGTCGTGCAAACGGTTATCTGCCAGGTTGACCTTTCTCGGATTACCGCGACAGTGTTTTGCTTTCCGGATGCTGCCCATGATGAACGCATCTTTAGTATCACCCAATGCCTCTGTAAGATCTTCGTATTTCCGCCATAAGAAGACGAATTCAAGTAAAATATTTTCAAATGATGCCAAAAGAAAACTGATTATTTAGACTTCCACGTATTTCCCAAAAAGTGCCCATTCTCGCCTTCTTGTTTTTCTTGGTTGTTGCCGAAAATGCCAAGTGTCAAAAGATCAAAGTACGTAAAAACTCAGAGCAACGCTCTTAAGTAACCTTACAATTAACCCTTAATAATGTGCGGGCTTGCACTTGCGGTGGGTGTCAATGCGGAAGCGCGGGCAAGCAACGGCTAAAGCAGCAGTGGTTGACCGCTTAGTCTTCTCCCGAAATATGCAATCGAAATGCATGAGGGTTTCGAATTCTTTTAGCCGTCTCTGATCCTCCGGCCTTTCTTTCTCCTCCTTCCAGAACCTCCCTCCCCGGAATTCCATTAACTCCAGCGTCGGAAACCCCCTCCGCCCCTTCACCCTCCCTTCTCCAATCAACTCATCACCAACGCTAGCCACGGAGATCGACTGAACTATCTGGTTATTTCCGTATTTCCCGCGGAATTATTTACTAAAAACCAGCATAAACGCATCTTGTACTTCAGGATAAATTTTTTAATCCATTAACGAGTGTTCAACAGACAATAAACGAAGTCTTAAAAAAAGGGGGGTTAGGATGGCTGCACGTATTCACAAACAACGTGTCAAAAAGTCTAATATTTACAGGTGGAATATACAGGTACCTGAGGTACTTTAGGGTATTTAAGGTACCTAAGGTATTTTTAGGTACCTGTAGGTACCTAAAAAATGACCTGATATTAATCATCTAAGATTATTGAGGTGTTTTTCTCAATTATTATTCTTATGCAACGCAAAAATTGAGCGTCAATATGTTACTTCACCTCAGAGAAGCCGTTCGCGAGAGAAGGATTTGTGCAACACCCGTGTACAACGCCGTTACAATCGTTTTTAAGTGGGAATGGCGAAGGAAATCATTAGCTTGGTTTGAGCTTCTGTCGAGACAAAATGTGCTTGGATCGAGTAGAGGTTTAAAAATATTCAAGATTTATATGCTACCATTATTTTTCTTCAATGAGAGGTAACCTTGGCAAGTAAACTATATTCGTAAATACATATCATTGCACAGAATAGAGAAAATATTTACTATATCTTAAGTGGGGTTTACGTCAGGTAGAAATTGGCCATCGAGGCCAATTTACGGACATAAAACATGCTATCTGTTTGCAATTTCTCCATGTTTCGTAAGTTCCCGTTTCTAATTCGAAGACCCTGATAGTTATAGGTCCATGGCCCTAATATTGCAATCATCGTGCGATGTAGGGATTACGTAAAAGTTATCACTTAGTGGCTTTTATACTCCTTGTACATTAAGGAGTCGATACTTAAATATTGAGAACAATATTATAAAAAATCATTTTTCAAACAAATGGCACAGTAGAACTTAAATGCTGAAAAAATATTAAAAGATTCTTTTCACTACAAGTTTAGCGTTTCCATGGCCGCCATTTTCTAATTTTCCCTCTAACCCCTTCTACCAAAAAACAGCAGCTAGTGGGCAGCATTGACGCTGGTAGGCTTTACCATAGTGAACGTCACCACTATGACGTCATAATTCTGTCACACGTCGACATGTGTTTCAGATAAAAATTGTTTGGTTAGCCAATGACGTATTTTCTTTAACTCTTAGCAATAATTTCCGTTTATTAACGATAGCGAAAAAAGGAACGATTGGTTTGTGGAAAAATAAATGTTTGGAAATACTAACATTTTACTGAATTTTAAAGCATATTTTAATATATTTTTGATTACATTTTAGCGCCATCGAACATAATCCGTTAATATAGCAAAAAGAAGCAAACATTTATAGTCCTCGTCCATCATTGGAAATAGTTTTTCGTCTATCATCACCTACTTTTTCCCTATTGGCTAATGTGCACGAACCGTAAATCGTACTTATCATAACCAAAAGACTTTCGTACGCATCGCCAACACCGTGTGAACTTACAGGCAATATCTCAGAATCGCTGTCGGCGATAGCGAGTGAATGGCTTTGTCGACCCACCCCCCGAGATGCGTATACCCTGCTTACAGAATACGACCCGAAGTGTTGGACCATAAAAGATCACGCAACGCCAATCACAAGGGCGGGACTCACCTTCACGATAGCTGGCAGGCGCGCTGCCCGCCTGAATATCACGACCGGCGCCCTACCCACTACTACCGACATCTTCCTTCTGATATTTCGCACAAAATGAGACACCAGTCAAAAATATTTGTCTATTTTCCACCGTTGTCAATTACCATCATATTTTAAAATTTCGTTAAAAGATTTCATTAGGGCATCAAAAAGGTTTTGATAAGTTAGTTACACGTAACTTTTTAAGCAATTTTCCCTCTATCGTGCGCCTTTTCGAAATCTATGAAACAGACATACAAGGTCTGTCCCAAAAGTAGTAAGACTTATTTTTTTCCGGATAGACGGACGGCGGTTTCTCTGGCTGGGTTCGAGGGAGGGGAGTCTTGGGAAATTCTGAGTGTCGGCTCCCAGCCTTTGAGGAGTGAGGATCGTTCATTTGCGAATTCCCTATAACGTGATATCGATACGCTCCGTCAAGAACCAGTTATTGGAACAGAGCAACGCAATCAAATTTTGCGTGAAACTGGGAAAGACACTCACGACATACTCAATGAAGTTTATGGTGATAACCCCATGGGTAGATCGGGTGTTTTTCGGCGGCACAAGTTGTTTCGGGAAGAGAGAGATGAAGAAAGTTGAAGACCCTGAACGTTCAGGACGCCCTTCGACCTCAAAAAGTGATGAAAATCTTGCAAGAGTGAAGACTTTGGACAGGGATCGCAGATTAAGTGTTCGCATAGTTTATGATGAACTTGACATCCCTAAAAGCGATGTACATCGACTTGTGACCAGAAACATGGGCTCGAGAAAGATTTGTGCGAAGTAGGTGTCGCGAGTGCTTTCGAACGAACAAAAGGAAACTCGCATGCGGATCTACCAAGAGTTTCTCGACCATGTAATTAAAATATTTTGATGTTAACCCACCATATTCCTCATCCCCCGCCTCAAATCCGGGCTGAAAGGACGCCCCTACGGCTTGGTGGAAGCGTTACAACAGGCCATGACGCGTAGCAGCATTCCGGGCGCAACCTTCCAGAAGGCGTACTAAATGTCACCGTGATATGAAGGGGAAGGAAGGAACATAGGATTGGCCGATAGGTTGTTTATTGGGACTCACACTTACTCAACGACGGAGATCGGTACGGGAAGGGAAGTCCAGAGCCAGGAGTAGGGAATGGTGGTGTCGCGATTCGCGACACAGCCCTTAGATCCATCCGTAGTCTCCTTTCGGCCAGCCAACCTCGTCTGCCGTCCTCAGCAATCTGCCCCCGGGACCGGGCGCTAACCCTTTTTCCAGTTCTTAACGACGTCACAACGTCATTCCCAGCACTGCCCGTGAGCTCTTGACGTCATGGCCTTGGGCAGGAGGAGTGCAGTGACCTGTAATCCTTCCCCACAGCTGCATTGTTTTGCGGGGGTGCGATCTAGGGGAAATCCTCTGCCGACTCCAAAAGGACGCCCCGGCAATGGGAAAACCCCGCGGTTGTCAAGGGTACGCCCTGGCCGTCCGTAGGAGCGAATAGTCACCTACAACATTTGTATGGAAAACTCACTGGCAGTTGTGTGTGGACGCACAAGGGTGCTACTTCAAAGACTTCTGACTAATTCTATCCATTCTGGCAATAGTTTTCTTTTGATCGACTCACTCCTACTACTTTTGGGATAAACCATTTATACATCCCTATTGTATTCTATGTTTCTCTTTATCAGTTACCTCATTTTTGCAATGGCAGAAGCTTTTCATCATTAACTTTAATTCTAGAGAGGAGAGTAAATATTGAGATCGAATTGTTATATTACATAGAGATCGGAGGGGAAAACTAAGTGCCGAAATCGATAATAATAAAGCCTGAATTATTATTAGGTAATCTACCGGTTAAGGTAGGTTTTTGGATGGACACAACTATCAAATAAACATTTTGTGACTCCCCACCTAGCAATCTAATCTATATCAAGTCCCTCTTCATCTCGGTGTACTTCTTTCCTCCCTTCATCCCGTCCAACATCCCTATCCTGTTCCTACCCTTACCTCGCTTGCCCAACATTCTCCCCTCTATTACCCTCTTCAACATTCCACTACCGCTCAATACGCCTTTCATCCATTTTTCCTGCCTCCATACAATTTCTCTCAACAAACCCCTCTCCTCCCCCACCATTTCTAGTACTTCCTCATTTGTTTTCCTTTCGGTCCATTTCACCTTCTCCATTCTTCTCCACACCCACATTTCAAAAGCCTCCAATCTACGTCTATCCTCCTGCTTCAGCGACCACGTTTCCGCGCCGTACATAGCTACGCTCTATATCAGAGTTTTTACGAGTCTTGTCTTAACATCCCTACTCAACGTCCCCGTCATCAACTCCCTCCTCCTTGAGAAAGCCTCCTTGCCTAGCGCAATTCTTCTCCTTACGTCCCTACCACTTTGACCGTATTGGTCCAAAACACTTCCGAGATATGTAAACTGTTGTAGCTGCTCTATTTTTTCCCCGCCTATTTTAATATTTAGCTTAGCTTTTTTCTTTCTGGAAAATCGCATAACCTTTGTTTTATTAATATTGATTCTCATCCCATATTTATCGCACTGAATCTCCAATTCACTCAACAATGCTTGCCACCCCTTGGCTGACTGAGCAACTAATGCTTGATCATCAGCAAACCTAACCGATTTTACGAATTCCCCTCCGACTTTCATTCCTACCTCCAGTTCTTCCCATGCCTCTTTAATGAACATACATTTATTTCTGATGAGGTTGCACCTTCCACCGAGACTGTCACGAGAAGCCACGCCAAAAGCCTGAAAACTCGGTAGAAAGGAACGGTCGCGGCCGGGAAAGAACTTCCTTATCTGGAAGGATGAGGAGACATCGCCGACCGTCCCCCCCCCCCGACCCGGGAGTGCTTGTGGACCACCAGCCGCCAACCTGCCGCACCGCCGTCGAGAGCGGCATGTTGCCCCGCACCCCGGCTGGAAAAGGACGGGTCCGCGGCCTGGACATTTCCAACCGCTCATGAGGAGGACGGGGGAATAAGTAACGAAGACTTTTTAAACGTGGCCCCTAGGGCATAGATTTATTTTATTTCTTATGAAATGAGCATTCCCTCCGATCCGTAGGGAAAGGAAAAATCGGTTGAGAATCGAATGTCCCACACATGGGCGTCAATAGCTGGGGATCGCTTGCCCTCCCTCAGGCACTGCTTCCTGCCGCTCCCTTCTCCACGTACTCAAGAGCCAGCTGGCGCACGCGGGCCGCACCCTCGGGGGTGCCGTGTGTCTCTTCGAGGGATAAGAACTTCTTGAACAGAACCTTCATCTTCCGCACCGGCAGATTCTGCGAAATGGCTCGCTGGAGGACATTCCTGCAAGAGGTGGAGAGATGGAGGATTAGATTTCCGCGTAAAAAATCATTGATGGTGGATACACAATACACACACAATCTTCAATGACGTAACGAGAATTAAAACTGAAATTGGGCCTATTGAGAAAATAACACGCAGCACAAAAAATTTCATTGCTGGAGAAATGTCAGCACAATGCTTATTTAAAACATACTAGCGGACAAGGTAAGTATGAAATGGCCAACTATCAACCACTGATTTACTCCTAAGCCAGGCCTAACGCGACCCTAAACACCGTAACACACTACTCCACAATAAACCGTTTATTCTTCAAGTCCACATCCTTTCCGCAGCTCGTGGAATTGTGATTGTCAGGCAGCAAGACACACTGACTCAAACCCCACCGTCGCCGCCGTCCTTCGCCTTCCACACCCTCAATGCTCTACCACTAGGCTATCAAGCAAGGTAAACGAGCATCAGCTCGGCAAGTCGGAAATCCGTGGCTCAAATCCCGGTCATGGAAATTTTTACCTCTTGTGATTCGCATTACTCCAACTTGCCGACCAATCCTATGTTCATTTTATGTGAGAAATACACACATATATATACACACACACACACATATATATATACACATACACACACACACACACACACACACACATATATATATATATATATATATATATATATATATATATAATTCACTAAATAGTCATAGCAAACACAGAAACCAAAACATATAAAAGAGGGACTCACTAGTTCTCGAATTTTCGGTGGTGCAACCACCTTTCTCAAGAGGAATTAGGAACAGAACTCTTTTGGTTTGCTATGACTATTTAATGAATTTTATTGTGCAAGTTCGTGGCTTTTCCAAGAAAGTGACTATATATATATACACACACACACACACACATATATATATATATATACATACGTGTATATCTTAATTAAAAATATATATATATATATATATATATATATATATATATATGTATATATACACACACACACATTTATTCCGTGAATCTCACAGATTCACATTCGCTAGCCAACGACAACAAAGAGAAACCCACACAAAAGAAACTCACACGTATTCCAAATTCTCGGTGGCCAAACCACCTTCCTCTGGGGAGTTCCTTCTTTCCCCAGAAGGTTTTTCCTTGGAAGTAGCGGCGTACTAACTTTGCTTGCGATCACGCAGAAGGTAGTTCAGTGTCATTTGTCAATACGGGTAATAAGCCTCATGTAACTTCCGAGGATCATCAGAAACCTGCTAGACTATCCAAAAATAGTGACGTTGGTGGTGATATATCGTACAGCTCACAATGCTATAATTGCAAGAGTACACAACGGGCAATCACGGAATTCTCAAGTGGACTCATTGACGATGATGTCATGGGGAAGAAACGTGAGGACTTCATCCTATTTGACCGAAGGGTAACCATCAAAATTATCATGAAAGACACTGATCTTAGTTGCGGCAGTATGTGGAAAATAATGCAAGAAGACTGCACATGTCAAAGGTGTCAGCACACTGAGTTACACGACTACTAGCTTCTTTAAGAAGCAAATGAGGCGCGACCTGCAATCGCGATGACGGCGCGACCGGAAACGAAAGCGCTGTGGTTTTGCAATTTTACCGTATCCGTCCTAAACTGCCGAAATCGTCTCATGCGACTCTTTCTTATTCCCAAAACTCAAGCGGGTTCGGAGGTATGACAACATAAGCGAAGTTTACATCTTCTTTATATTTTAGGAATAATTCTAACTGAACGATACTTTCTCCTAAGACAACGAGGGGTGTTTATATTTCTGGCTTCGTAACAAACTTCCACGAGAAACACTGGTATGGTTAATTTCAAGGTTGGAAAACACTAGGGAAAATCCAGGAAGAACACAATAACTAACTGCGGCATATTTTGAAGTCTGAGGAGGTACTGCGTGAATTAATGAATGCAGTATAATAAAGAGTATCTCCGAATTGAGTCCCTTCAGGCATCCCTCATGAGTAGTGTCACCCTTTCTCCTGTCAATCCCTCGTAATCGGTTATCTGCTTCGAGTTGCGCGACAAGGATGGCGCCTGTCATTGCGACGCGTGGGCCCCACGCCTGAATGGGCAGACCGCCAACCGTCGCCGTTTCACTCGAATGGGTCGAAAACATGCGAAAGCGATCGTTTGATCTAGGAAGCATTACAGAATGAGGGAGCCGCTCAGAATATGGTCCCCGTGGGTTGAACTGCGGGCCTACACGTCTTTAAGCCCACTGAACACCAACAGTGACCGCACAGCTAAATGACTGCAAGGTGTTTTCACACAAACTCCATTTTTCACACACTAACTTAAAACGGTGTACCGATATTTAACAAAATGGAAGTGTTGTGGCACTCCATTATGAGACAAACCACCACCCAAGGAGCACATCGTCAAAGCCTACCCCCGAAGAGGGGTTCTTCTGTTCAGAGATAAAACAGGGCATGACATCGAGCTACTAAGAATTTCACGAGAATCACGATCCCCGCGCTTTTATTCGGATATGTATCACTTTTACACGTTCCTTTCAATGGAGCAAAGCAGAGGACTATAAGGCTCATTAATATTTAAAATTCGGAAACTTCACAGGTTGAAGGAATTATTCGTCTTGGCTGGAACCCGGATCCATCGATTTCTTCGAATTCCCGCCACAGACGAATGATTTCTAACAAATTGCGTAGTTTCAGGCATGATGCGGCGGAATGCGAACATAATAATGAACAAAAGACAACAAATTTCGACTAGATATTGATTTATTACAAGACCGGTTTCGATGTACTAGACGTCTGATCTGAAGATGATGCAGTGCATCGAAGTCGTTCGTGTAATTATATCTTGTGGAAATATACTATAATTTCTACGAAAATCTGTGAAACACATCTGCATTTCGCTGATGTGCACGACAGCGGGTGAATCCGTTAAAACGACTGTCGTGGCATCTACGTGTACTTCTTTTAATCCATCAACGCATATGCGATAATGAGTCAATGAGTACATACATTTTCAATTTGATGTGATTTTGGAGACTTCAATGCTCGAGTGCCCTTTTAAGCCTTGGTGAATATGTGAGCCCTTACATCCCCGATCGAGGAGGCACTGGTAGTAGGGCTCTCGTGGTATGGAATGAACACACCTTCCTCGAGGACACTCACTCCCCGGAAGTGACGCCAAACCGCATTTTTCCGCACCATCAAATTTCGTTCTCCTCTCCCTCACACACACGCTCGACATTCTGGTAGCATTTTGAATTCCGAACCCTCCTCTCCAGATCGGAGGGAAATCATCACGCCGACTTGAAAAAACCGAACTTACGATAGGCGGCTTGACTCATGCGGACGATAGGTCTATACGCCGTACCCGACTTCGACCTAAACAAGGCAAAATCGATCATGACCTCCACCTTGCGGTCTCCCTCGCAACCGCACCCAGGGGGGCTGATAATTTCTTCCCGATCGTGAAAACACAAAATGAGGAATGAGCCAGAGGCGAGCACTGCTCTCGGGAGGAGCGCCATGATCCGCGCCCTGGAATGAGAAGTTTGATTGATTGGATGGCCGCATCGCGCCTCGGGGACGCTTTCCCAGCCCCCGGCGTCAACAGTCCCAGCCTCCGTAATAATACCGCTCGGCCATCCGAGGGGAGAGAGCACGGGGAAGGCGGTGGCCCGTCCGCGTTCCTCGCGATACCCTCCAAACACAAACGATCGACGACACGGCCGCGCATGCGTGCACCCAGTTGAGGCGCGTGACCCTCCCCCCCTCTCCTCCGTGGAGCACGGAGCCGGGTTGAAACCTTCCCAATGGAAAACTGCGGAGAGAGACGGGTCGTTTTCTCAAAGGCCTGGACGCTTGTCGTGAGCCATCATTATGTAATACGTGTACTGGCAGTAATCGAATTGATCGATTCGGTGCCGAGTGAGTTCGCTAAACGATCTAATTTAGGGCCAACAAAATGGAACTTATAAAAAAATCTAATTCACGAGAACATCAAAGAAAAAGGAATCCTCCAGTGATTTAATCAGAATAAAATATGACAAGGTAACCCAATGGTGACAAACATTATAAATTTTTAAGTTTTTTTTTAATTCTGAAGATTCTTTCTAGATAACGAATTTCTTCTTCGACAATTTCACAAGCGGTACACAATGAACAGGGAAAATACACAAAACCTATACAATCAGGGTAATAAAATGAAAACGTTGAATCAGGTTAAAAATGAATTCACCTCATACCTCACTTAAAGATATTCTTAATTTTGATTTGATTAATTTGGCGCGGAAAATGACCAAGTTCACCTACTCATGGAAAAATGTCATCGCTAATATCCAGTTGAGTTTCAACAAATCTTCCGAGGAGTATTTAAGTACTTTCAGAAAGGACAATCGTCCCAACGACAAACAAGGAAAATAAGTAGACTCATTATAATATCGCTTCGGAGGACCTCTACACCCAAGTTGTCCGAGGAACGTTGCTCGAATATTACGCAGAGGAAAGAAGACTTATATGATTTACATGATTGTGTTAGCGGTAGGGAATAATGACATTTATTAACCGGAATGAGAGTGACCTCACCTATAGTTTGGTTCAGGCTCACACCATGGGCATTAAAAGCACCAGCAACAAAATGGTGCGCTCTTAGATTTCACTCTCGCATGCGTCAAATGTCAACTGCAAGTTCACAAAAAAAATTTTCTGCATGCTAAACTGAATTCAGATCACGCTTCATCTTCTTTGTATTCACAACACGTCATTTGTCTATAGTGAAAGCACAATTTTCAATTGCATGGAGTAAATTAGAAATACTTACGTTTGGAGAATTCATAAAGAAAACCGCACGACTGATGAAAATTCAAAATTCAATTTCCACCTATTCTTCGATGCATCTGGGAAGACATCTTGCTCACATCTTAATCTTGTATTTTTCTCTCTATATCTCAGCTGCGATAAAATATTCTCAATCTTGACAAGTACTAACAATTTGTCTGTCTAACGATAATTTAGTTGATACAAACCCACGCCAAAGATAAAAACACTGGAATTAGGTTCTATATTAAGAATAGCACGGGGTATTTTTCAAGTTGAGTGAATGTTCTGAAAGCGTTAATGAAATAAATGAGCAGTTCCTTATTCTATGTCGTCTACTTCACAAAGATCATGCACATCTTGGCCCCAATTTGGATCAGTGTAGTCATTCTGCACATTCTAACCAGTACTGCATAAGTGATTAGATAAATCTAGATCCTGTGCGCGCCGTTCACCGAAAGCAAAACCGAAGCAAATAAATAAGAACGATATCATTCAGGATTTGCAACATATTAGCATAAGATATGAAAGTGAGCCAATTAGTGAAATTAGCTGCTACTACTGAAATATATAAAAACAGCATTAAAAAATAAAACTGTACAAAAATAGCAGGCGCAGATCCTAAAATGACAGAAATGTGAGAGTACGGGGGAAAGGAAAATTAAGCGCCCGAGCGCTTTCAATTGCATGCGCTAAATTTAATCATACCAAACGACTGGATGAATGCAATAAAATCTTTATATGAAGGCGGGGACAACGGCAAGTCTAATGCGGTGTATGCCTGGCACGGAAATGGGGTAATAAATTAAAACTTCATAAATTATTAGAGTGTTGCCATTGCAGTAATGAGATCACTAATCGGGAGGAACGTAGAATATATTCAGGAGGTATTTGCCTGTTTCGTAGATTTCGAAAAGGTGTTTGATAGAGTGAACTGGGAAAACCTAATATTGCAGAATATAGGAATAGATTGAAGGAGCAGAAGGCTAATCCGCAACCCGTACATGTCTCAAGACTGCTCAGGTGCGAGTGGGGAACGGGGAGTCCGAATGGGCAGTATTCGGAAGAGGTGTAATTCAGGGTTGTCCATTATCACTCGGAAGAGGTGTAATGCAGGGCTGTCCATTATCACCGGTGCTGTTCAAAGTAAATGTGGAGAAAATGATTAAAGAGACGTGGGAAGAACTGGAGGTAGGGATGAAAGTCGGAAGGGAATTCGTAAAATCAGTTTTGCTGATGACCAAGATCTAATTCGCCAGTCAAACAAGGGGTTGCAAACATTGCTGAGTGAATTGGAAATTCAGGGCGATTGATATGGGATGAGAATCAATATAAATAAAACAAAGGTCATCCGATTTTCCAGAAGGAAAAAGGCTAAGCTAAACATTAAAATAGGCGGGGAAAACATAGAAAAGGTTGAACAGTTTACATATCTCGGAAGTGTTTTGGACCAACGCGGTCAAAGTAGTAAGGAGAAGAATTGCGCTAGGCAAAGAGGCTTTCACAAGGAGGAGGGAGCTAATGACGGGGACGTTGAGTAGGGAGGTTAAGAAAAGACTCGTAAAAACTTTTATATGGAGCGTAGCTATGTACGGCGCGGAAACGTGGACACTAACGCAGGACGATAGAAGTAGATTGGAGGCTTTTGAAATGTGGGTGTGGAGAAGAATGGAGAAGGTGAAATGGACGGAAAGGAAAACAAATGAGAAAATACTAGGGATGGTGGGCGAGGAGAGGTGTTTTTTGGGAGAAATCATAAGGAGGCAGGAAAAATGGATGAAAGGTGTATTGAGTGGCAGTGGGATGTTGAAGACGGTAATAGAGGGGAGAAAGTTAGGCAAACTAGGAAAGGGCAGGAACAGGATATGGGTGTTTGGATAGAATGAAGAAAGGAAGGAAGTACACAGAGATGAAGAGGGACCTGATGTAGAGTAGATTGCTGGATTGTGTTTTTTTAGGAATCACAAAATATTTATTTGGTAGTTCCGTCCATCCAAAACCTACCTTCACGGTAAATAACTTAATATTAATAATAATAATGAAATTATTAGACCAAATGCATGGATGAAAGGAGGAAGGCTTGTTTACCATTTGTGGATTTCGAGAATGATTTGGCCGTGTAAACAGAGGAAATTGCCATTTAAAAATAAGAATGTACAATGCTGTTATGGCTATTTAATGAGTCTAGAGATATGCGATAGATAAAGGAGTACGAATAGGAAACATATATATACTCGCACTTCCGTACGTAAAGGCAGCATTTGTCGTTGGGAGACCATGAGAGCTACAGAAAGACCTATACAGTTTCGTTAATGTAACGGAGAAAGAATCCAGTAATGTTAAAAAAATAGGTTAGAATGAATCATCATTTCACTGGCGAGTGTAATCAACGAAAAAAATAAACAACTGAATAAATTTGTTGAAATGAACACCAATCTTGCCATATAAGGTATACGGTTTGAGGGGAAGGCCCATAAAGAATACCGCGTGGGTGAATATCATCGGGGAGTCTCGAGAAGATTCAGGAAGAAGGAACGGTCATTACAGTGACCAAAGGAAAATTGGGAGATAATTAAGATTTGCATTCCGGCAGACGGGAAAATACAGAGGTTAAACATTACAATTTATAAAATTCGATAGTTTGAGCCTCTACTTTGTGAAAATTCATGATCACTTAATAAATAAACTTACTATTTAGAAACCTAATAATGTCGCCTTGCGTCGAAAACGATAGTATCTAAATTGCTTTTTACCGGCAGAAAAAAATTTATGATTTTTCCACACAAAAAAATTTATAATACTACCACCGATTTCGACGCTTAAGCGACATCATCAGGAATCAAAACAGAACAATTAAGTTTTTTTGCGAGAAAAATTTTAGTTTAGTTTAGAAAAAGTTTATTTATTCGGTGATTACCACTCGTCAATTAATTAATTAAACACATAATATTGTATTAAGAATAGATGAGGTCCAAGAGAGAGCAATGTGTGGGGCTTTATGAAAGTGAGTTCATGCGTAAATTTCCGTCGCCCCTGGAGCCAACCACCAGAGAAGAAGGATCATCGTCTCGGTCGCGGAACCACCTGGCTGGTCACCTAACACGGATGGGAACATTCCGGCTTGGCTTTCCGAGGAATTGCCTAGCCAGGGGGTCACCGCAGAGGGAGGCGCAGGCGCACCGTGGGACTCCCCTCGGCGGCCCGTGCGCGAGCCCCTACCCCCACTCTCCGGGAGGAGAAGGGCGTGCATCATCATCGCCTTTTCGTCGGGGGCCGCCGACCCCCCTGCCAATGTTCGCGCGCCCACTTGGGTGCGCTCCCCCCACCACTCGTCGCTATCACAGAGGGCGGAGGGGAGGGGAGAGTTTCCAATGGAATTCCCGAAGTCCTCGCCATTATGTGTGCATAACGGAACGCTTTTCGTCCGAATTGTGTAATAAAAATAAAAAGCCCCTTCTGTGCTATGTCTGTGTGTGCTTGAGAGGTCGGCCGCAGTCGCCCCCGTCCCCCCGACAGCCACACACATATTATGGACAGAATGAATAGGCCGACCACCTCCCAACCACCCCTTCCCCCTTGGCCGCAGGGGGGCGGGTTAATTTTTCGACCCACGGAGGAGGCTGCATCGTTTGAATTCCGAACCGACGTCGGGAAAGTGTGCCGACGATGACTCCCCTCTGGATGGGACGGGCGTCAAGCTATACGTACGTGAATCGCCGAAGTGGGTGCGTGGCGCGATTCTAACTCTGTGGGGGCATATCATTTGCCTCCTCCTCCGTCCTCATCCCGTCCCCTCTCTCCCTTTCCCTCCACGTGCCCAAGACAACCGAGCCTTCTTCCCTCTTCTTTTCCACAAATAAACCTAACATAACCGTTCCTCGGTTGTTATCATTCCTTATCTCCCCACCCCGTGTGATCCCGCACGCCCTCATCATCTGCAGCCTCCTGCCCTCGGCTCATTAAACTGGCCATTCTGTGTGAGTTCGTGTGTGCACTTTTCTTAATCTCTGTGTACTTCTTTCCTCCCTTCATCCCGTCCAACATCCCTATCCTGTTCCTGCACTTTCCTCGTTTGCCTAAAATTCTCCCCTCTATTACCTTCTTCAACATCCCACTGCCGCTCAGTACGCCTTTCATCCATTTTTCCTGCCTCCATAGGATTTCTCTCAACAAACCCCTCTCCTCACCCACCATCTCCAGTACTTCTTCATTTGTTTTCCTTTCGGTCCATTTCACCTTCTCCATTCTTCTCCACACCCACATTTCAAAAGCCTCCAATCTACGTCTATCCTCCTGCTTCAGCGGCCACGTTTCCGCGCCGTAGGTAGCTAAGCTCCATATCAAGGTTTTTACGAGTCTTTTCTTATCCTCCCTACTCAACGTCCCCGTCATCAACTCCCTATTCGTAGATATAGAATTTTAAAAAAGCGTGCAATATTTTCACGCAAGATACCTCGTGTCGATCTGCCTTCTTTTCTTTTATTCTTGAATGATCTGCCTTGAATTGGAAGCATCACGCCTTAAGTGAGATGAGTTACCCTCGCGTGGGTTTTCCTTCAATGGATTTACATGCTAAAAGATTTCGTCGGTGGATTTTAATGGTGACACGGTACGGGTGTGTCTACCGGAAGAGCTTACCGTTAGGTGTTTGAATTTCTCTTGCCTGTGTTATGGACCAAGATGGTCGAAGTAGTAGGGACAAGAGAAGAACAATTGCATAGAAAAAAATCTTTCAAAGGAGGAGGGCATTGATGATAGGGATGGTGAATAAGGATGTTAGGAAACAGCAAGTCAAACTTTGATATGGGGCGGTGTTTTGCACGGCGTGGAAATATAGCCATTGAAGCAGGATGACTAGCATAGTTGGACTCTTTAGAAAAGTGGGTGAAGAGAAGGATGGAAAAGGTGAATTGGACAGAAAGGAAAATAAATGAGGAGTTGCTGGGTTTGGTGGGGGAGGAGAAGGGACTGCTGGGAGAAATCGAAATGATGGACGCAGAGCGTTTTGATGGCCAATGAGATGTTGAGGACTGTGATAGAGGAGAGAATATTAGACAAACGAGGAAGGGGAAGGTATAGGATAGGGGTGCAGGACGGAATGAAGGGAGGGAGGAAGTATACCGAATTGCAGAGGAGCTTATTCTAATGTTGGATTTCAGGTTGTTTTTTTTGTTATGAGACGCTTAGAAATTTAGCACTGTTTAACCTGTCCATCCAAAACCTTAAATGACCTTAAATCCTAAACGGTGGACTGCTATATAACAAACCATAATGGTTTCACTTCCTCTGTCCACTACGTATCCTATTTTCGGTAAGACGACATCGTTCTTCAAAATTTAGAGTTTTTGCAAAGACTTTTCCAGTCTACATTTGTATAATCAGGACGACATTTGTATATTCTTCTCTTCCCCAGTATTTCAGGGGAACCGAAGACGATGCAAATGTTTTCATAAAAATGACCAATGCAAACCTGATACGAAAGGATAAAAAAATGTCTTTTACACTAAAATCAATTTTTAAAATTCCAAAATTTCCGAAAGAGGAATTTTATGGATTAAAACCGAGCTCTGACAATTTTATTCTTTTCCACAGTCCAAGCGAACTGTGTGTGTTAATTAAATGCTCGGATATGCACCCACGGGCAGTACTACCAACGCATAACGTAGATTGAAGCAGCTGATTTAGTGCACGTTTCCCCGGAAGTGTACGAGTTTACTCGGTGATATAATCACCATTGCAACATCCAGCTAATATATTGAGACGCCCTTGGCGTGGAGATGGAGAGACTCTTTAAGAGATGGTCGCGGAACGCCCAAGGCCAAGGGAGGGTGTCATCCCAAGCATCTTGCTTTTTGAAAATATGTTTAATGATGATCGGGAGTCATTGTTGTTCATCGATGGGAGAGCAGTCCTCAGTTGACACAATGGTAGAATTAAGCTTTGATACAAAATATTCTCCAATTCCTTGAACACAAGGTTTGTATAAAAAGTATCGGTAACCGTTTTTCCCTGACGTGTGCGTTAAATGCCAAATTCAGACCCTCGGTTAAATGTGCGTGTGATCGCAGATCGTATTGACATTGAGAAGAGAACACCATTATCACTGAAAATTTGACGATGCGAACGATCTGCGCAACAGTTGTCCCGAAGGACTTGACGGACGACAAAGAGCAAAGTCGAGTGTCTGCTTGCGAAGGCCATCTGCATCGGCATCGCGACGAATTCTGAACCCCTTAAATTCCTTGGCACCAGCAGACTATTTCTTATTCCCAAAAGCGAAATCCTCCCTCAAAGGACACCACCACCATGGGACCTTAACTGCCTTCAAAGAAATATTCACGCGTACCCTTAAGGACCTTCCGGAATAAGCCTACCGGGGAGCAGTGGAAAATCCGCTGGCAAAAGTGTGCCGACGCTCAAGGACGTACTTGGAAGAATTTTGAGGCACTGCAGCAATATCTGAATTAAATCTATTTTTTCAAAACTTTTTCCGATCCTTTTGATACAAATCATGATGATATCACATTTTATTTTAGCCATATTTCATACTTCACGTGGATACCTTTATGATGCCTCTGTATGACGATATCCATTAGTTTCACATGCTCAATGATAAAAAGGCAGAATTTCAAAGAGTCGCAAAATTGAAAGGTTGAACCGAAAAACCTAGAAATATAAAAAAATGCAATCTGACTAGTTGGTAGACCGAACGATGTCATCAGTAAATTATTGGCATAACCCGAAAGGAAGTATCCATCCCCTCTATCCTGGATACTTACAGATCATTAGCTATATTAATCGCGAATGAAGAAAGGAGGAAAATTTGGAATGAACATTTCGGTGTCCACTATAATTTCGACTTCAAGCGGAGTCATCAATTGCCCAGGGGTTTCAGAAAAGGGGATCCTGGGGGATTCCCTCACGGCGTTCAATACAGTGCACGGGGTAGGTTCAATTCGGATATTTCACCAACACGGAATTTTCCCCGAAACCGGCAAATTCCTCGCTTCGCGGGGTACCGGAAACACCGCACTTCGATCGCCCTATCGCCCACCAGAGAGAGAGAGACAGACCCAGGGGATTGGATGGGAGCAGGGTGGCGCTTCCCTCCATACACCAACCACCCGCCCCTCACTCGTGCCCCCCCTTTAGGAATCAGCGGCACCACCCTCCATCCGACTGGCCTCGTTCCCGTCGCTCGGTCGCCGGCTCACCCCAGCGCAGGCCGCCCGCGGCGGCCCCGTGGCCGTGAATGGCGAGAGCGAGCAAACGAGGGGCGGGGAGACGCCGCCATCGTCATCATCACGAAGTGGGTCATTGGTGCAGGAGGGAGGCGCTCGACCCCAGACCCTCCACGGACGCGATTGGAAGTGGGGTTTGGGAGGGGGGTCCGGGGGGAGGCGGCGCGCAGATGGCCAAAGCCTCCGACCGATGATGCACTCCGCGCACGTTGAGGTTCGTCGTCATGGGGGATTTTGTCATGTGTGCATGCATAAGCAAAATAGCACGTGCACACAATACTTGCCTATGATAACATGTGTATACGTAAGCATATCACGAGTGGAAATATATATATTTTTATCGATGACGTAGATTGTGCGTATGTGTATATATGTACACATAAGCATAAAAATACCTTCTTATGTTTTTAGCTTTGCCATTTTCATGCTGAAGATGATTTCCCCATTTATAATTAAATCAGCATATACTATAAACAGAAACGACAAGAGAACCATAAACGATATACACGGTGCGGCATCATAACCTGCTGATCTGAATGTTATTTCCACTTCTAATCAGAAAATTATGCTGCCGAAATCTCTTTAACATCTCAGGGAAACCGGCTATGTGTGCAACATTTTTTAACATGACCAAATGCATGTTAGAGCAGGTGCACTTCTCAACTGCAGGCAGTTACTTTAATTTTCTAATTTATTTGCCCGGAATAAGTTGGTTGGCCCGAAGATGACGGTTTTATCGTGGAATGTTCTCCGCCTCAGGCGAAACGTTTTTCGAATGGTAAATACCGCGCTGCCTACGAGTAAAATGGGGTCGGGGGATCGGCTATATGGTGATTTCCTCTCCGCCATTTCACACATAATATCAAAAAATTATGTATCAATTCAGATGGGATTCTTCTGTAATCCACTCAGTAGAAAGGAACTCCATCAGTGTACGAGAAGCGCTCTTGGTCCATAGCTGCTCAAATAGTTTGGTTGCCCGCAGCCGGTTGCCTGTTCATTACGGTGCATATGCACGAAACGAAAAGGGATATTGGGGTCGCGAAAGTTAATATTTTGGTTTCTAGAGTAAGAAAGAGTTTGGTGGCCGAATTAAAGCAACAGCAAAAGCAGCAGACAATGCGAAACAAAAACTGTATAAATTCAAGAAAATTGCCTTAATTCAGTCTGAGATAAGATGGAAACCATTTCACCAAGAATTTTGTGCAGTACCCGCCAAGAACATCTGGTAATATACACGGAGTTCTTATGCATAAAATTCCGAAGAATGGCTATTAGTTTTACAAAGCTGGAAGATATCTGACGCCACACCAATTGCCTCGTATGTCTGGCTAAGAATGTCTTCCTTGAGACGCACGGCCCGACGGGAGAAAGATACTGTACCATGGTTCTCGTACTGTAAACCAGGGGAGGTAGGGTTCCCCAAGGTGACACATGCAGTCAAGTTAATCATTTGTAGTATCGCCGCGGGAACATGGTTATTAGCTGCATTGTAGGGAAAGAAAAGGGACATTTAATGGGAATGATGGAAAGGACTTCATTGACTTTCGACCACTCATTTCATTGTGTAGGAAGTATTTCAATCGTTCAGAGGTTCATTAGAGGTCAGGGGCATTTCAGATGGCAGCATCGGGGATACACAAAAACACGTTCCAAAATTTTCGCGCACTGTTACTGAAGAGTGGGGGCAATACTTTGTGGAAAAAAATAGAATCCAGCAAACTGCGAAATATCAGACTAAATCATACTACTCACGTTCCAAAGGCAATGAGGAAGGCATACACACATTGAAGATGAAGAAATTGCATGAAAAGAGCACAAAATCCGCCGTTTGGAGCTAAGACATGATTTCGGCATGGCTGGATAACTACCGTAGTTATAAAGTAGAAAATAGAGGTGCTGACATCATCATGGTAAGTCAAAATTTACTTAATCGTTAACATTGATGGATTTTCCTATGGCAAAAAAGTAAATTAATTACTTTAAAACACTCAGATTAGATAATTGCAGGCAGCTCTCGTAACAAAACAATGACGGCTGCTTTTGGAATACCTGGGAATAAACGTTAACCAAGGAACTGAAAAACATTTAGGAGAAAATCCACTAATTTTTTTTTAAAATTGCAACGAGAAACGAGAATGCGTGAAGGACATGCTCGAGGCATAAGAATTTTATATGTGTACCTTCTTAACATCCCTAAGAATGTTGAGAAAAGACTCGTTAAAACTTTGATACTGAGCGTAGTTATGTACGGTTACTGAAGCAGGATGATAGAAGTAGATTGGAGGCTTTTGAAAGGCAGGTATGGCGAAGGATGGAAAAGGTGAAATACAGGTAGTCGGAAAGTAAAACAAATGAGGAAGTGCGGTGGGCGAGGAGAGGGGTTTGTTGGGAGAAATCATAAGAAGACAGGAAAAATGGATGAAAGGTGTATTGATCGGCAGTGGGATGTTGAAGAAAGACTGTAATAGAGGGGAGAATTTTAGGCAAACGAGGAAGGGGGAGGACTATGATAGTGATGTGGAACGGAATAAATAGAGGAAGTACACAGAGATGAAGAGGGACTTGTTGTAAAGTAGGATGTTGGGTTGTGTTTCGTAAGGAGATATTTATTTTGGTAATTGTGTCTACACAAAACCTACCTTAACCGGTAGATTATTTAATGTGTGCTTTACCTCGAATTTATGACCTTACAACTAAAATCACATTCTTTCGAATTCGTGTTTCTGACGCGTTCACTTCCTCGTGACTTCCAGCGACCACACACAGATTATGGACATTCTGCAGGCAGAGCCTGGACCCCGGACCCTGCTGCCTCCTTGTCTTCTTCGTCCCAAAAATCCGCACACCTTCGGATCATTTTTTACTAAAGGCGGCCCGGGGAGAGAGAGAGACAACACCCGGATTTGAACCCGGAAGCCTCCGATCGGCCGTCCCGCCGCGCGTTAGGAGGTCATGGAGCCCTCTCGGTGCAAACCCTCTTAGATCCCGAACACTCATAATTACAGGGAAGCCTCCGGTACCCGAAAAAACCTTGGACACCATTCGCAAAATGACCGGGAGTGTTGCAGAGGCATCACCGTTGAAGCGTCGCGCGTTGAAGTCTCCACTCGAAGCACCGCCGCCCGCCGTGCACCTTCTGCTGCTCCAGAAGCTTTCTCTCTTTTCATTCACTTGGACATTCCATATTTTCATTCCTCGTCATCGGTCCATGCCATATCATCTTTTTATTTCAAGACCCCGAGGCTCACTTTTGTTCACATGGCGACTTGAGGATGAGATCGGCGACGAGAGGAGCGCGGCTGGGGCCAGAATGTGGGTCACCAGGGTGGTCCGCCAGGTCGCTCGCCCCACCACCGCACCCCCCCCCCCCTGCGAGCGTCGGCGCGACCTACCTTCGCAGGTGGACGAGCCGGCCGGCCGGCTGGCTGGGAGGATGGACGGGCGGGTGGTCGACGGGGATGGAGTGGGGGGAGGGGCGCTGACTGACTAGGGGAGCACGGCATATCCTGTTTCCCCTCCCGTGCTTCCTTCTCCGTCCAAGAGGATGGAATTCGGTGGCCACAGCCTCCAGGGCCGTCATCAGGCATGGTTTTCAGGCTGGGCATGCGTTTTCAATGTCCACTGGAAACTATTGTACATCGTCGTGTATCCTCGATTTGACCACATTACAGCTCATTTGCTTTTGACGGAAGTCACGTCGTTCGGTTCCTCGAGCTTTCCTCCCCTCTCTTCAGCGTCTCCAACCCACGTTCACCCTCGGTCTCGCATGCCTACTTGACATGCTCCCTTCTACCACAGCCTGAACGAGTCCCTTTCGAGGTCTCCTCTAATCACTCATTTCTACTTCTCCGAATGAATCCCACAAAAATTCCTTTCATCATATATAGTTCTCTTCCTATCCACATCTCAATAACCCCAAGCTCGTTCCCTTTTTCAATAGACCAGATTTTGCAACCTTAGTAAGCAGTGTTCTACATCAGTGTTTCCCACTCATGACTTTTTCAGGAACGGCAATCTCTGATGTCCTAATAATTTCAGTTATTTACAATTAACAAAATCGCGAGTAATGTCGTGAGTGGGGATTACTGAAAATTATGGCGAAAAACAATCACGCTTAATCATGCTAACCTTAAACATAGTTAAACATTACTTCAAAATTGACCAACGACAAACAACACTAATATTAGAATGATTGATCTTGGGGATCTCATGCAAAGAAACTCGTTCTTTGATAACAGGTTTAGATTTCCTCAATTTAAGTCTTGGGTCAACCTCCTCAAAAAGTCTGTTCCTGTTTTAGTTTTGGACGAAAACAATCACAGAAAACTCTTGTTCAAGCAGAGCATCATCAGAGGTCGTCTGCTTCTTAAGCAGGTTCGGCAACCACTTGCCACTTCTTCCCAAAGGTCATCTTCCCCCTTTCCGCCACGCTCATCTCTTCGCTCACATCTCAAGATCGTCCAGCATCTTGGTTCTTCTCCTCTCTCCCCCACCCAACCCCAATTTATTCTCTCCCCCACAACCACGCCCTCAATTACGATCTTTAGCTAACCGCCTCCTTATTGTACACTTCAATTTTATTATCCTTTTTACCTCTTAAAGAGCTCTCTTTCCCTTATTTTTTTCCAAAACTTCATCATTTATTATACTATCTATCCTTGATGTCCATATCCCAAGCCCAAATAGAAGCCTTCTCAATTTTCACTTAACTTCGCAAATTTGCGTGAAGCGTGGAAGAGCTGAATTTGTAAAACGTTGTTATGATAAACTAAGTAGTGTATCGACATTAATAGAATAACATAGTTGGTAATCACTCACGGGGCAGCGGTTAAATTACATATTAAACCTTTTGCATCAATTGGGAAGAGGTCACTTTAGCGACGATGTAGGAAATGAATAATTTGCCCCATCTTACTACGGAAGGAGAAATCATGTAAATAAAATTAGAGAAATTAAGTGCAGGACAGATAGATTTAAGTTGCCATTTTTCCCACGAACGATAAGGGATCTGAAAAACATTGCCCAAAGGGGGGCACGCTAAGAGGGAAAGGTGTTTTGGGTCATAGATTAGGCTAATACAGACGTCGGGATTCTCTCCACCCTTCCTTCCCCATCCATCCCTAATTGCGCCAATGACCTTAGCTGTCGATCGCCTCCCATAAAAACTACTACTGGGTCAAGTGTAGTCTGGTGTGTAATCACCCCTGCCACACACTCTAGAGGTGCCTTTCAGGGTACTATGTAAATCTAAAAAGAAGTCTACTCGCCTTTCCCATTCAGTTCTTTCTTCAATTTTCATTTCTCAAATCTGGAGGGCCATTCTAAGACATCCTGCAAAAAATGTTTACTCTTTCACCATTAAACCTTCAAGAACACTAATTACTGGCGAAACCTCATTTGTTTTAATACTGTCATCTCAAAAACCACGTACTTCTAAACTAATATGAAGAATAAACACGAATTTTCCAGCCCTCAAAAACTTCCTTTTTTCCTGAAAAAAGGCATTAAGGACCCTTCGCCACGATCTGGAGAGTACATTCCACTACTACGGAGACCGCAATTCCGTGTACTGCAGGACGATTGGGCATAATTTCAACATTCGGGTTGAAGAAGACCAACGTACTTTCGCCCACAAAGACTCCTCTTCCCATTTCGCACAACATAAACCTACCCAAAACTCCAATTTCAACAAACAATATTCTACTTTCAAAAACCCAAGGAAATCTCGACATCCTACAAGTGGAGATAGTGCAAATCAGCAACGGTACTCCGTAACCGTCTAAGACGATACATTTTCGCTTAATGTTTACCCCCACGATATTTCTCCCCAATTCAGCTCCTCTGGGCCTCACCCCCCTTTTCATCGCCTGTTATGCAACATCACCCTCCCCAACTGTCTGCTTTGTAACAGTGTTTATCCTTTACCTATCATATCCCCAATCACACTATTTTTGTATTTGTACCCTGTGTACTGCTTTTCCCTAACTGAACATGACGTTAAAACGTTTCAACTCGTGTCGGTCTGCTCAATAAACGCTTTGAACAGTGGTGAAGACGACATAAGTTTCCACCCTCGTGATGGAAGCAGATTGGTAGGTTACACGCTCGACTGTTCCAAAACCGCCGCAGAAATTGGTTTTGAGTTGTGACGTTCTGCAGGTCGCGTATACGAGTTTTGACGCAAACTGATAAAACCCGTCGGGCCACCCACACAATCCGATAAATAAGTACTCCTGCTCCGATTCTGGAAAGTGAATCCCAAATAGCATTCCTTTTTGTTCAACTTCAATTTACACGATGAATACGATAGATAAGCCCCTCAGGAGCATTGACAACTTAATATTAATACGTTATTATTTATTTATAAGATATTCTGGGATGTTTCAGAGTAAACTACTTCTCAAGGGAAATGTATTAGGTGTCAAATATATGAACTACTAAAGTAATTGGAGACCAGATAGCGGTAAATGCTAATTTTTCCCTTTTTGGGGTCCGAAATGAGAGGCTCAAAAAGAAGATTTGCTTGTTTAAAAAGGGGACTACTCGTACAGTGGCAAAGTGTGTGTTACAAAGTTCATCTGTTAATTTTAAGAAAGAAAGTCCAAACCGAAATACCAAGAAACGTCGAATCACTCATTTGATATCCCGCGCTCGGCTGTCAATAGGTTCATTCCAAGTAAATTAATCAAAGGCAACACGGAACCAAAATGTTACAATGCGGAAGATAGGAAATCGCTAAGATGTCAAAGGCTGGACACCGTCATAGACAAATTCAAGTACTCATTCTTCAATCACACGATATACAGGAATGACATAATGGAACTCAAGTACCCAACTATATTAAATTAACTTGAATGCTTCAATTTTATGACTTGGTCAAGCCCAACAATTATTGTGTATGATGAATATGGAAATGTATGTGCAAGATCATTTTTACATCCAGGAGAATACACCAATTAACAACTGTGCATAAACATGACGCCTAGGTAGCTGAACTGGCTAAAGCACTCGGCCATACATCGAGGGATACGGATTCGAATCTCGGTGCAGACGAATGATTTTTCTCTTTGAAATTGTTGCATGTCAATGCATATTAGCGGATGACTCCGTTAAAAGTTCTGCTGCGACATCTCCCGCAGTTTCTTCGACTTAAATATAGCATGGCTGATTGCCTAACACCCCCCGGCACACGCTCATGCAGCAGTATGTTGAGAATTGTGAATGAAAAAAATAAATGACTTTCCATTGGTTTCACACTCTTGCAGAAGCGGATCGTTTAACAACGTATCGTAATAAACAACATAAAGTGTCATCCATGTCTAAAGGAGTATCAAGTAGTATCCAAAGAAGGCAAATAACACTCAAAATTTTGCTACTATCTAAAAATGATTAATACGAACCGAACCTGGTAAAGAGAATAGCATTTCGGGCTGGTTTCTTCAAACTTTGTGAAGCTGGGGAATGGTTTGCATAAATCTTGGAAAGTCGGGGACATTGTCACTGGATTTCGTTGACCACCCTGGGCCACCCATGGTGAGAGTTACGCTCGCACACCTCCCTTTATACAGGTAAGACAAGTACAAGTACAGATACCTGTAAGAAACTGAAGACAAAAACCTCTTGATAAATACAAAGAGATGTCATAATTTTTCCTTCCTTGAAAAAATCTAATTACCCAGCCTATTCCACGTAACTACTTAAATACTTGATTTCCTGTTAGCAATGATTGGAATGTCTCAACGGATATGACGTGAACATCGGTTTCTTAGTAACCACTCGACCATAAAAGCGTGGACCGTGACTTTGTTTTTCAAACCTGTATTTTGATCATTCTCTAGCTCCTCTGTAATTTCCCAGCTAACTCGGGTGCGCCTTGAAATTTTCTTTTATACTAAGAACGGTTATGAGCATGGCGTTACAAATGAGCCCCTTTTGCCCGTTTTCAGTTTTCTACGTCATTTAGTGAGCGCTTATTACCCAAGCCAGTTCAGGGCATCGGTGGCATAAGGGGTCGATAGTTTTAGTACTTACATGCTGCTATTTGCACGTTTAATTATCTCGCATTGATTAAAATTGCAGTACTCAGGACTCAGGTTATCACGACATCCAAGACGTCCGTGACGACAACATTAATTTGTTTTGTTTTATTGCTCCAAGTATGAAAATAAATCCTAGTTTATCTATGCTTGACCTCACCTGATTACACGAGAAAGAAATTAACTATCAAGAATTTACAGATTGCAAAAACTATGCAGAAAAGTACGTAAAGCTCATGGAATATAACAAGGAAGTAAACTCAAAAGGAGAAACCATTTCAGTCTCCTCATGGCAACTGCGCGGGTCATATAAAAAGAGCAGCATATTAGTTGCAAAACATTGCAAATCAAACCCTCAACTTCAAATGAGATTGGCAGTCCGTTAGGAAGGTTCTCGTTTCTTTATTATTTGACAGTACAACTGTCTAAATAAAATAAATCCTATGATAACTGAATAAAATCCCTGTCAAGTGTGCAGTTTATAATAAATCGACCAACAAATTATCATTTTTAAAAAAACTGACCAGAGCAATATTTGCTGCTTGCACTCCTCAACTAAATTACAAACATCTTAAGAATTACACGATTGATCAGAAATCACAGTCGTTTTACTATAACAGTGTGAGTGAAATTTGGAGCTGTGTATTTTATTATTCTGGATATAAGAACTCTACATAGACTAACGAGACGAATTATCTAAAATTATTTAAGTAGAATTTCCCCTCAAAACTGTTGATTTAGCCCGCTAAATGCGTATCTTTTTCGATCTACACTTTCCCCCTTTAGTTTGGAAAATCAAGTCGTTCCTTCTATTATTAAGGGTATATACAACTTCCGCGACGTGAAGCCTGAATCCATAAAGGTTATTAACATAATACGAATAAAGCATAGTTATTTTTCAAGTCACAATACTCACAACTGCAGATTAACCTCAAACGTGATTCCTCTCGGTCATTGGAAAACATTCATGGTAGATTTGCAAAAAAAAACTGAATCTTGTTCAACTCCGACACTGTTTTTCCTTTAATAGTAATGCTCTGACCTCGCTGAGAAGGCACTCCTACTGCATGACCGATTTCACTGCAAACATCAACATACGGCCTAACACAACATCGCTATGGATTTAAATGGGTGAAAATTTCATGATAAAAATTTTCGAAATACCTTGTTGAAGAAAATTGATTGTTATCTTCCGCACTAGTAAAGTCTTGTATTTCAGATAAGCTGCACATTTCAGAGTTAAAAAATGAATAATAATCATGGAATGACTTTATATTCCCATTTTCTCATTGCTACTTAAATTTTCATTTCAATTTCTATAGTCTTTTTCAACGTTACTTGTAATGGGAGGAGGACGTAAACAAAAATTCTATTAGCTGCCTTCAATTTTTTTCAGCTTCCTGCTAATATTTTCCACGGTTTTATATGTCGAAATTTCCAACCTCGCGCAGTCACCGAGACATACATTTTCCACAACCCCAAGTCACAAAACGCGCGATAGCAGCCAAAGCACCACGAAGAGAAATTCCGTCGTTCATAAAGAGAGCGATAGGGCACAAAAAATTGCCACGATCGCTACTTATTATTATTAAATTAAATTATTTATAAATTGGCACATCGATTTTACAAATCAATTTCAAACGGAACATTTGAAATACATTTGTTATATATTTGAATAGAAAGGAAGGTATTCAGCAAAAACAATACATTCCATCACTTATGTAATCATAATCAATATCTACCAAATTTGTATGATTAGAGAGAGTAGCAATTGCACATTTTATCAAGGAGAACAAGTGATAGTATCTTTAAAGTCGAAGTGACTCCAACAAACTATTTTATTAATAATTGTTTGAATGTTTACATCAATGATTGAAGAAAAAGAAGTACCTTATATTTCTGTCACGTTTTTTAATTCATTTAAAAGAGGATCATAGCATTCATTTAAATACATCTGATGCACTTGTTCGTTGTACTACCTCTTACTCATTTGGAGTCCTCAAATACTTATAACATCGCCAAAAGCAAACGCATCGGTTGCATGATGTAACCATTGAACTGCACACCCCTGGCATCTTCAGGCTAAAAATTTGATAAACCATAGTTTCGTACTCAAGTAAATGGACAACGGTAGTCCAGCGAGTAGAGCTTTGGAGACTGCTGACCGGAGGATCCGGATTCAATTACCGAAGGTACTTCTGCGCACCCTCAGCTTCCCCAATCTGTGTGATTTTCCGGGTACCAGATCTTCCTGGAAAACCATAACCGGAATAGGGAAAGGAACCGTTTCCCGCCCTACCCTGATTTGTGAATCTCACACGTCATCGGGCTTAGTACTGGGTGAACTCATCACCTAGCAAACCAACCTTCGGGTCAATAACTATGGTTGTTTGGTGGTTTCTTAATTATACTTCTCAATTATCTGATGTTTAGCTGAGGCGTTTAACAAGAATCGTTACATCGGCCCTAAAATATGGAAAAGAAAAAGTCAGGAAGAGTGGGGACTACAGGAGAACTACGCAATATACTAAGGCGATGAAACAATTATTATTACGTATTACGTCGCAGCGGTCTACCGGTTTGGGTGTTCGGTAGATCCTGGGACTACACACTACTCGACCAAGATACTGGCAATTCAAGTAGGTGTACATGCCAACAATTGATCACAGAAGGGAAGAAGTATTGTTTACGACCAATGAGAAGATGTATTTCTGAGCACACCAGGGAAGAAAACATTCAATAGAAATGGGGGGTTGTAACATATTCGTAGGCGAAGGGAGGGAGAGGTGGGGGGAGTAAGGTTGATGAATGAGGAAAGATAGCGGAGAGAAACCAATCGAGGTACGGGGATAATTTGGTAATATCTAACATATAGTTCAAATGCCAAATAACATCATGGCAGGGGATAAATTTAGAAGCAGCATCATCAACTCACAATCACAGATTCCCGAGGACGGATGCAGATCCGAAACACAATTTACATGTATTTCACATATTAAAATAACTCATACCTGCTATTAAATACTAATTAAAATTCAAAACAAATATTAATAGAGAAGACTGCGAAAGTAGATTGCTGAAGCTTCAACGACAGTAAAAACGATTATACACTAAAAAAAGAACAATTAAATAGGTGAGGAAAATGAAATGGGAATTTGTGGGTGCTACCTTCAAAACGGGACAAAAAGAACAGCAAAGGATAGTAACGGTGAACGTTAAGAGAATTAAGAGGCCATGGTTCACAGGGGAGATAATTAGCAGATTGGAAGAGAGACGGAAATGGAATAATATTAACAAGATATAAGGAAAAGAAAGTACATATAAATAAGTAATAAGCTTATTAGAGAGATCAAAAGGGCAGAGGAAATGTGAGAGGGGCATTTTAAGGTTAATAGGAAATTTACGAGGGTGGGAAAACTAAAAGCGCCATACACGGCCGGTTCGAAAATTGTTAGATTGCGTAGTAACTACTACCGTATCCAGCTAAGACCCGGGTTGTCAAGACGTAGTACTTGACCAAGTTTTTAAGGCGACGAAAAACAGAATGTCACGCCCCTTCACAGTTGCGCCAAGGATAGTGAGAAATACATGTATCGATATAACAAGCGATCGGAAGCTGACATAGGCATTAGAATGCTCTGTACAAACAACTCGAGGATTTCTAGTCCTCGTTCGCCAAAACCCGACATCCACTTTTACAACATCTTCGGAATAATGATGCAAGCATTGCACCTAATCGTCTTCTGTAAAATGCTGCTCAAAACGGGCGTTATAATATTGATTATCCAGCAACTGTGAGGCACTGAAGTTTTAGAACACTTGAAAAGAGGAGTCGGACGAAATTTACAAATGAGATGGAACAGATTTAAACAATTTAGAACAGGTGAACTAACTTGGAAGTTACACTGGCATAAAAACTTTTTAAGGGGACTACACATCATAAAAATACATAGTCTGTCCCAGAATTTAAGTGCACTAAATCGGGGGAAAGCTTCGAGTTTAACACAAATTTCATCTCATATCATTTCTCCATGGAAAGTGCCATTGGCGCGCCCCTCTAACAGATGTTCAGTCTTGCAGCGATCCTCAAGACTGTAACGGCCCGCAGACAATTGCCGCGGGTCTTGTAGCTTTCCCAAGACCTCTCACCATTTTTCCTGCCACAAATCGTCCCACTCCAGTCGTCCGCTTCGCCTGGCAAAATCGTTTCACTTACTTTTTGGGACAGACCCTGAATGCGGACCAGCTTTAAAAGCTAGGTAGCATTAGTTCTCCGAGTTATGGGAAAATGTGAGAGACAGATGTTACTTTGATTTAGTTGGCCACTTTTGGAATACACGACGAGTATTTTGAATCCACGGGAGAAATCGCTAATTACGGCATTTAATAGAGGCTAAGAGAAAATCTGCCAGATTTGTTTTAAAGTCAATACGAGAAGAGAGTAAGTGTGACGGGTATGTCGGAAGAATCAGGTTGGGAGCCTTCAGATTCACGAAGTGTGTCGGAAAGACAGACTTGGGGAAAGGTAGAACACACCTGCGTTTTTACCACAGGAATAAAGTAAGAGAGATACCTAAATAATTGATTTCCTGTTATCAATGATTTGACTGTCTCAACAGATATGACGAGAACATAGATTTCAAGTAGTCGCTCCTCCCTCGCACGATACCGCAATCAAAACAAAATTGAACCCACGCACCCGAATATATTTAATAAATTACTTGAATTTGATGATTTTGTCAAACAGAAATCAAAGGTTCCTTTATTAGAGCAAATATATATTTAGATGCATGTATGAATTAATATTTGTGCACATACGGATGGTTTTCAAATAACCCCCTCTGCCACATTCCTTCACGGCGCCTTGAGTAATTGTACATTACACAAGCTTACTCTTTTTAATACGAAATATATTGTAAATATACGTGGAAATAATTTTTTGGAATAAAAGAAAAAAACCCAACATTTTGCGAAGTTTCCCGATCTCACCGGGATTTTTCCGTGCGCGATTATTTCCGCAACTCACACGGACGCCAGGCGCCTCATGGGAGCGGACACTGACCTTTAAGTCCCGGAAATTTGTATTCGAGAGAAAGAGCAACACACACTCACTGGTGGTGACCGTACTTGACACAGGAACTGGCACCATAAGCAAGCTTTTTACCATTCTCGGATCTAATTGTCGCACAATTACCGAGGGATTACTTTAAATAGTCGCCTTTCCTTTCCAAAACAACATTATATTATTTTGTCCGTTTCACACTTGATTACAGTGAATATCATTACACCCTCTGCCACCCGCCATAACGTCGTAAGGGCATGAAATTTAAACGACAAGTAGGACGCGTGGAATGCGGGGAACATCTGGCGGGAGGCGGCAGAACTTACCATGCCAAACCATCCTCCGACTGTTGTTAATATCTAATGAGAGAGAAACGTGGAGATAGCCTACACTGCCCAACTTTTCACAATAACGGACCAAGGAAAATATGAGATAGCACCTAAAATTTCTCAGGACTTCTCTAAGTCGAGCAGAAAACATTGCGTTGGCTTTTCCTTGAGTTTCCTCAAATCGGCTAATCTCATCACTCAACAAAGGATGTCACGGAATATATTTCCCACGAGCAATTCCTTCCGGAGGCACAACCGTTGCCGGTCGGCCCGAAACCGGTCGGCCGCCTCCCTGGATGCTGTGGCGGCCGATCTCCCTCATCCTTCTCCGCCTCCCTCCCCCACTCTTTTACGCCTATTTCACCCTTGAACACACGCCGCCCCGGTGGCGGTCGGGGGGCTTGCCGCGGAATTAGCGAGGGACCTGCGCTTATCAAGGAATATAAATGCATACTAACTGAAGGACCGCAGTACATTTCGTTTCAAGGGAAAAGAATTACAGTATGCCTCGAGAACCCTTGCGCCCGGCTGTATTAAGTGTCCATCTGCTAACCAAAAGTTTGCAGGTTCGAGTCCCGCCTGTGGCATGGCTTTACCCCAAAAACTATGGTAGTTCTGCCCTTGTAACGCATACCTGATGACTGTCCAGGAGTGGCTTGTCCAGGGCTGACGGACCACCAGCCACGTTTGGAGAGCAGGAAAGGCAAAATTTACGTTGTTTTTTATTGCTTCCCAAGAGAAAAAGAATATTTTTAAAATATTTAATAGTAAGCCCTTGGAAAAAAATCTCCGACGTCGTGCTAAAATTCACCGCCTAATCCCCGGATTACCTGGTCACTAGCCATCCCGTAAATAAGAAGAACTAAATGCGGAAGTAGACCAACCATCTTCGTCATATTCTGGATATTTTAAAAACCACCACTGCAGAATACGAAGGGAAAAAACAAACTATGAGATGCATCTAGAAAGTAAGAAATGAATGGGCCATCGCAGCATTAAATCAGTCTACAAAGTGGAAAAAGAAAAAGTCGTAGGTCTTCACATTCAATCGAGCCCAACAAGCTGTCTCCAGATCCTATGGAAGTCATGAAATTTTTGCTCAATTATTTTTTCCACTAACGATAAGGGATCAGAATAACTATTCGACCGCGGTAGGGTCACATTCGGGTCAAAATTAGTCTGGTGTGTATTCACTCCCTGCCACACACCCTAGTGGTGGATTACCGGGTACAAAAATAACTAGTAAATAATAAATACGCATATTAAAGGTGGAAATCAAATGCATTTCCTTTCATCGTTGAAAGGATCGCTGCTGGCGCAAACCAATGCTAAAAATCCAGAAAGCAGGAGAAACAACATTTCCAAATCCCATCAAGATTTTCTCATTGCCAATTGATCCTTTTTTCTCGAAAAAAAAAAACTGGGGAAGAGAGATTGCCGGGGACATCGGCTCTCGCACGCACACCAAAACAGAAAGAAGACACGTCTCACATTTTAGGGTCCTGATATTCAATTAAGTTTTAAATTATGAGGGTCAACCCAAAATAAGGTTCTTTTCAAAAATTTATGTAACGATAGAAAAAATCCTAGGTAGTACCGAGCATTACTTATAGGTCCCGCACTGCACCCAAAGTTTTCGTAATCAAAAGTCGGCGTCGCTATAAATGTTGCTTCTGCGGTCAAACAACCGTTTCAAACAACATGAAAAATGTTTGTGATGATATATGATTTGCTATTGACACGATCATCCACCGATCAAGACCTGTTCGGGCGTCTTGAGATCATTTAGAATCCCGTCACCTATCCGAGGAGACGCGAGGATGCTATCTCTCACGAGTGTTTCGCCTCGAGGTTTATTATTGTGTGCTACACGTAAGTCTTTTGTAATCTTGGACTGTTGTCCAGATGGACACGAGGAGGCTAGTGGTTTGGCTGGTTGGGCAGCCCAAGCCATCGACAACCAGGAGCAAGAAACCCACAAAAGGGGAGCTGTTGAGTGGTTTCCGATGATATACCTACATTGGTAAACAGTGGGTAAGATAACATTGATCGGGATACCTCATTGAGACGACAGTAAGATTATGGCGAACGGCGCACACACCAACGAAAGAAGTGAGCCATAAAACTGATGCTCGAGTAATTACGCAGTCCCTCTGGATGCCTCTCACGAAGGACGACAGTCGGTGGTCAGACGTGCACGCAAAACTAAGGAAAGATTTCTCCTCCACGGGCAAACAGAACGCTTCGATGTCGCTCGTGAAAGTAACAGAAATTCTATATACAACGACTCATTTGCCGGCGTTTCATTCATGCATTTATGGAAGCCTCAACGAGACAAAAGAATACTCGATAATATAAGACTGTCGGGTATCGATGCAGAGATAGTCCAGAGGGAGATTGACCAAATCCGACCTTCCACCATCCAGACAATATCCACAATCCACAAGCCGCCACAAGGGCGAGTGGCGGATTGTGAGGGTGTCAGGGGTATCATAATGAAAATAAAAAGCATTATATGCCCACTCCACATTTTTTTCACACTGTGGTACCGTGTATTTTAACTCGACTACATTCTGGAGAAAATTTTGATTCTCTGATAAAAAAATAGCACTGGTTAAGTACGGCATCTAAGCACGAACACCTATGTATCGTGCACGACCACTCCAATTCCCTCAATCGTGTCAACGTCAAGAATTTTGTGTTGCAGCGGAACTGCTCAAAGCCGCAAACAATGACCCAGGTTTTTTAAAAAAAAAGTCATTACTGGAGATGATTCATGGGTCTACGGCTATGATCCAGAAACAAAATTCCAGTCTTCCCAACAGTCGGTTGACAAGATAAAGGAGAATGCAACGAGGCAGCTGATTACCATACCGAAAAAGGACTAGTGATTGTTTTGAAAATTGGATGAGACGCAGGGATACGTGTGTGATGCCCCAAGGGACATATTTCGAAGGGGACGAAGGTCTCAATGGTCGATGTAGGCGAATTTTATCAAAATATTGCAAGGCTGGATACTTTCCGAAACGACCTCGTTCGTGTACGTGAGTATTAGTATGCATGTGTGTATGCAAGGCGATTCCAAGAGGGAGGCTCTGCTCCCCCGGCCCTTATTGCTTTTAATAAAACCCCAAACACTGCAATACGCTTTTGAGTCATTACTTCTAAGTGCATATGCCTCCAATGGAACTTATCGCTGGACACTTAAATTATCGTTTCGATTGCCACCCAAACACCCACTGCATCAGGAACACTAAAATGGAATGCGTAGACTCGATTAAAAACCTAGCCGTTACCCTCACTCATGACCTCTCCTAGGTGAAACGCATACGGGGAATATGTGGACAAGCTAACAAAAAATTAAGACTTATTAGAAGAGTACTGGGTTAATGTGATGCTAAGGTCAAAGAGAAATTTTATATTTCATCTACATCTACATAAATACCCTGCGAGTCACCAAAAAGGTGTGTGGCAGGGGGATTTCGCTGGTTAGGCCTCATTTAGAATATTCTGCAAGAATATGGAATCCTCACGAAGTTGGATTAATTACCGAATTGGATCGCGTGCAGCGTAGAGGAGCTAGATTTGTAAAACGAAGTTATGAAAAACTTAGTAGCGTATCCAAAATATTAGAGCAGCTAGGCGGGGAATCACTCACAGAGCGATGACTAAATTACAGATTGAAGCTCTTGCATAAATTGAAAGGACGTCTCTTTAGCAGGAATGTTGAAAATGTACTATTACCCCATCGTATTACAGTAGCAGAGGTCATGTTAATAAAATTAGAGAGATTAGGCGTAGAATTGATTTGTTTAAGATGTCATATTTTCCACGAACGATAAGGCATCACAATAGCATTGTCCGACCGCAGTAGGAGTAAAAATATTCGAGTGAAAATTAGTCTGGTGTGTATTCACCCCCTGCCACACACCCTAGCGGTGGTTTTCACGGTACTAAAACATCTAATTTCTAATGAAATATCGTTTGATCGAAAATCCACTAACAGGGACAAAACACACCTAAATTGGAAACAAGAGTTGTGCAGAGATAGTATTATTGCAGTACGCATAGTCTCACCAAGATCGTTGAAAATACAGGGCACCGAGGAGGCTTCAGAGAAGCAGACGTGAAGACCGTGGTTCCGTGGCGGGCCTGACGGGCATCAAGCCTTTCTCAGGGCGATCACGATACCCTGCCGCGGGAGGCCTCTTTTCTCAACGAATGTCCTCAGGGTACTCGGAAAAGGGACTTCACAGACGAAGAAGTACAGCCTGTAGTACTAAAAACAGTGCCTCTAGTGCCTGAGTGAGGTCGCAGTGTTCACCGACACCGGGGTTTTAGTGGGCAGGTCACTCATCCCATTTTCCCCTTGATCCTTAACTAAAAACTTGATCAACTGATGAAATATGATAACAAAATATCATTCAGACGCCAGACGAAGAATGACGCCAGTCAGACCCCGAGAACTCTAGGCAGTTCTATCCGCCGAATTTAAAGTAATCGGGTACTTGGGTTCGATTTTGTTACGATTGCGTATCTTGCGAGGGAAGAAGGAATACTTGAGACTGTCTCAGTGACGGTGCCTATCACTTTTATTAATGACTCTGTGGTCGGATCTACCGATAAAATTTGGTTCCATAATAATTCTCTGTGTGTCGCAAGGAAACATAGGTGTTCTGTACCATTTAAAAACCCATTCCGGCTGTCTCCGTGAATCAAGGAGCTCTCAACCTAATTCTTCCAACATACCCGTGACGCTTTCTCACTTCTCGTAGCAAATTTGAAAAAAACTATGGCTTTTCTGTGATACATTTCCAATTCCCAAAGTATATTTTCTCATTTTTAATTCTAAGTTCCATTCCATGAGCCGTTCCGATTCCGGTTTCATTTCACAGAGAGAAGGTCGCAATCCCCTGGTGTCCTTATTTCTCTCTAAATCACCGTGTCGTCTGCAAATAACCTGTTTTCTGAAAACGTGAGCACGTATGTCGTCAATGTATATCAAGAACAGTAGGGGGTCCTACACAACACGTCCCCCCTCTGGCACTCCTGAAGCTACGCGTCTACCTGCAATGAGTTCAAACATGGACGAGTAGTTTTTGCTTTCGGTTTGATAGAAGTCCCTATTTCAATTGATCACCTCGTTAATACCATTTTGTTTTAGTTAAAGTATCCATTTTCGCGAGGGACCTAGTCAACGGATGTCTCGAAATACAATAATATAGCATCAGCTAATGTAGTTCCTTCTCTACATTTCAGGATACCATGGAGAAAAAAATCTAAATATGTTTCGCATGAACTGCTCTGACTAAGCCCGTGCCGATAACGACAGAGTATGTTCCTGTTGTCCAATTGTCCATATTATTGCTAGTGTTGATTTGTTCTAAAATTTTACTGGACACCAATTTTACAGAAATCGGTTTGTAAGTAATTTACTTGAATTAAAGATTAATTATATCGGGTTTTCTCTACAGTCAGCTTATGAGTTGCAGGTCCATGCGGTAGTGGAGTTTCCCCTTCTTACTTACAATTCCAATTTGCACGTTACTGTCGAGATTTTTACTACATTTTAAGGTCCATGGGTAAGTTAGTTGATAGAAAATGCATTTGCATGCGTGTAAGTTAAAAGGGTTTTCGAATGAATATATACGCCACTGTGGGTTTAGGTTTGCATAAATATGTTGGTTTTGCAAGTCTTTTTTTTTCTCTTTCACGGGCGGTGACCCAACACCCCCCGCCATACGCCCTTGCGGCGGCTTGCGGGGTATTACATAGATATAGATGTCAGTTTGTAGAGGGGGCGGTTTTTGCGGAAATCATTCATATGCACTAATAATTTTAGAATAGACGTTTTGAATAAAATTATTTATGATATTACCCTTATTTACGCATCGTACATCGTAAACTTCGTTAGTTCGTATTTCGCCGTTTTATGCCCGTAATGAATATAGTTGGCTGAGTCGCATTTACCTGACCTAAGGCCAAGATAATTTTGGGTTATTCTCTAAACTTCCGCATAACGCCTTGCTCTTAAAGGTAGGTAAGGCTTCTGGCATAACCTGTTCTGTTTTTGGTCGATATTCCACGAGTGTGGCACCATTGGATTGACACACACGGCTATTACCTCGGAAGAAAGTTTTACTTGCTTTTACTTACAAACTGTGTTTATGTTGATTCAGGAGATGATTCACCAGCACTCAGATATTCCAGCATCACTCTGAATAACAGTAAGTGATTTAGGTATTGGCGATGGATAAGGAAATAGGAAGTTAATAATTTACACTGTCGCTACAAACGTTCCAATTCCATTCCCGGAGTGAAGCTTCCTTTCTCTAGCCAATTTACCTTGATTTACAAGTATCTCAAAATAACACGGAAATGGGCGCATGAAAATGCCCTGCTCAAAATTTCGCCTGCTACTTATAGAATCCTATGCGTTTTCTTGAAACAGCACTAGTCTCCAAAAAAACTGTGCCTATACGATTTTCAGCACACTTATCGCTATTTACTGTCTTCATTAGAACTAATGCATATCTCTTACATTTTCTTAAGCTTTCCGTGGAGTTGCTGTATGATGATTACTCTTACTTATTTCAGCCAACAATCTGTATCTACTATGGCTGAAATGCAACTCTCTCCTTTAATTTTACTACCGCCGCGGACACATAAAATTGGAACCCCAAAGATTTATTTTAATCAAAAAAAAAAGAAATTAATCGAAAAGACAAAATTCAGGAAACATTTTCAAGCAGAATATGTATTACTCACCATTTTATAACTGGATGCCATCATTAGTTATACGTTGCTATCGCTACGGGCCGATGTCAAAACGAGAAATAATTATCATCGGAATAAACGGAAAGATACTGCTCTCCAATCAATAATAATGGCTACTCACAATTAATTGTTACATGAGTCCAAATACGTATATTATGCCTGCGTTGTTGAGTCCATTAAACCGAGTTATTTTGACTATCGCGTAAGATGAACTGTTGAGTTATATTCCGCATTTAAATCGAAAGTCAACTTTCCTCCACCTTAATGAAGTAGGGTTACTGGACCCTTATAATTATGTTATTATTTTACATGATGCAAATAGGCTTTCATTCAGAATCAATGATGTCGTTGTATTTCGATTACTTGGATAAGTTTCCTCAGTCAAGTGAATCAAAAATACATCCAATATTATTGAAAAGTAGTTGTTAGCAGCTGAAGGACTTGAATCTAGGTCCCTAGGCACGGTGCTTATTTAGTTATTAAAATGTAGCAATATCCAAGTACTTTGCCATATGTAAAATTATAACTCTTAAGGAGACATATAATCCTGAGTCTGGCAAAAGTGAAAGCCGTTAATGTAGTGCACACCCATAATTATGACGGAAAGCAGATGAAAACAAGACTAATAAAGCCCATATGCAAAGCAGTACAACGATATTCGTATGACTTAAACAGCTTTTACATGTGTTTCAATGCTTTTTTGTAATCCCCATGGTCAGTTGTACCATGTAAAAAAAATTAAAATCTCGTTAAATAAATTTCAAGAGATTTTTGAATAAAAATAATAAGTCTTTTCACGTAGCTATCTTGAAAGAAAGATCCGAGTCCAGCTAGTAAAGCTTTAATATAGTATTATCTTTTCTTGATGAAGGCAAAAAATAAAATTTTACACTTCCACACACTTTTAATGTTCTACGACCATGGTTTTGATGCTGCGCTTCATCATCAGTTGATCGTCATGCAAGCGTAGGGTATTACCAAGAAAAAAAAATTTTTTTGATCGTCGTCTTTCAGTCAGTTTTAATACTAAAACCGTTATCTCCAACCCCATTGGTGGAAACTATTCAACCACATCACCGGTTACATGCCTAGGCAAAACAGGCACTTGGAATCGTGCAATGCGATTCCAACGGAAAAAATAGCCAAATAATGATACACAAGTGATGGGTCTTCCGAATACCATATCTCAATCGACTCAGTCAGCAGGTTGACTGATGCTCTGCCGAAATGATTATATCGAATCGAATTCGTAAAACTCCATAATAACCCCCAGGGCAAGGGGACCACCACTCGCTGTCCCTCCCATCTGGAGACACTCACCTTGCCGACTCGACGCGGCCGGCTCGAAGCAGCGTATCGACCAGCGATGACCAAATGTCCGTCCTCCGCGGGCAGGCGGCCAGCACGCCTTCCAGCAGTGACTGAGCCCGGTCCACGGAACCGTAGCGGGCCTCCAACTGCGCCCATCGCCCGATCACCTCCACGTCTGCAGAAGAAGACCCACGAAACTTAAAGAGGGATCATCGGGGTGTAACGAACATTCGATACAATTGGACAATTCGATACAAAATAATTTTTAACTGTCCCATGCAGATCCACCACCAATGATGACAATTTTACCTTCACTTCAAACTATAAATTAGTTTTCTTATCTCTAGTAAGTCCAAAATCAATCGTTATTGATTACACCGTGGAATTACAAGGATTAGTACAAGGTTTGTATAAAAAGTATTGTGACATTTTTCGGAAATATATTTTATTTAAAATATTGCTACAATGCCTTAAAATTCTTCAAAGTACACCTCTTAAGCGTCGACACACTCTTTCCAGCGAATTTCCACGACTCGAAGGCTCCCTGGTAGGCGGATTCCGGAAGGGCCTTAAGGGCACGCGTGCAAGCTTCTTTGACGGCACTTAGGGTCTCGTGGTGGTATCCTTTGAGGGAAGATTTCACTTTTGGGCATAGGAAATAGTCTACTGGTGCCAATTCTGGATTGTAAGGAGGTTGGGGAATCGTCGCGATGTCGTTGCAGGTCTTCACAAACAGACTCTCGACTCTGCTCTTGGTTGCAGAAGTAGTTCTCGGGCTGGACTGCGTGAGAGACATTTTTGGCTCAACGTTTCTCTACCGTTGCAGGGAGCGTCTTCAGGAGCGAAGACGCTTCGCTCCTGAAGACGCTCCCTGCAACGGGAGAGAAACGTTGAGCCAAAAATGTCTCTTACGCAGTCCAGCCCGAGAACTACTTCTGCATCTCTCAACAGCTGCGAAAGCCTACGATCTACGATCTGCTCTTGGTTGTCCGTCAAGACCTTCGGGAGGACTTTAACGCAGATCTTTCGCATCGCCAAATTTTCAGTGAAAATGTTGTACACTGCCAGCGCCTTATCAATGCCAATAAGAACTGCAATCATGCGCACACTTAGCCGACGGTGTGAATTCAGCACTTCACGCACATGTGTCACGTGTTCGTCGGTTCTTGACGTCGACATTCATTCAGCGCGGGGTCCGTCCTCTACACTCTCTCGGCCATGTTTGAAGAGCTTGTGCCACTTAAAAACTGCAGTCTGTGATATGTTTTAATTCTTGAACACTTAGAGAATCATGCTAAGGGTCTCCGTTCCCCATTTCTTCCGTTCAGCACAAAATTTGATGGCGTATCGCTGTTCAATCGTTTGCTGCATTTTGCTCTTGCACCGATTCACTCGACAGGAGTCCACTAAAATCACGATCTAACCAAAACGAACCCTCGCAGGTGATAAGCGCTTCGCGCATGTTTAAGGTCATACTTCGCACCACCGCGCCCACGCGGTGCAAGCGCACTGAGACGTGCAGTCACGTCACAATAAAATTGTTCACGAAACTTTGTATATAAATCTTGTATGCTCTCATTCAGTCCCGAGAAGTCGTTTTTGTTTGCTAAAATGAGATATGTCCCTATCCTCCATTTTAACAAACGAGATATTACAAAATCTGGTCTAAACACTGAATGAAGAGTCGAACAATTAAGAGCAAAAGAGGAAATACCTCAAAATTAAAGAAAATTAAGAATTAAAAATGATCTATTGCCAAAAGTTTTTATAAACGGCGATTATACGTTCAAACGAATAATATTCGCCTCGCTCTTTGGATTTTTAAAAATTCTTTCCACAATTTGAAACATCAAAGAGAAGTTTAAAATTATCAATTTTTCTTGCCCGATATCACCAACCTTTGCGGTGATATTTCAGTTCTAACTTGACTCGTGTAAAAAACACGGAGAATTTCAAAATGCAATTGGTGCATCTACCAAAAAAAAAGGCGCAAAGAGTTGTTGTAAGTTCTATTGCATCGCGATTTTAGCGAATGATTGTAACTCGTGGGGGGAGGGGTGAAGCAAACGACACTCCGCAACGGGGGAGATGCGAAGAAATTCCTTGCTCCCCAAGAAACTGCACTCGTAGGTGAAACGGATCGAAGGTGAGTTGAAGGTCCCAATACTAATAACTATTCGCAGCGTCGTGCGGAGCATTGACCGCGGAGGGCTCGTTTAGAACTGTACAGAGGGTGGTCATCGCAGAATGACTTAGATGACCAAAGAGAGGCATTTAGAGTACGAGGAAGCACTTGTATCTGTATGTCTCACCCTCTCTCTTAATTTACGAGGTCTGTTCACTAAGTTCCCGAACTTCTTGAATACGGTGCCTCCAGTTGGTTATTTTTTAGTCCACTGGAAGTCGTTGCGTCAGCGGAAACTTTCCGAATAACCCGCCTTCAGCCATTTTGTCGATATCTTTTTGTTGATTAGTTACGGGCGTTAATGTGAAGAAGTGTTGGTGGAGTGCGGTTAAATATCGGATCCACGGAAATGAGCTCATTGAAGGAACAGCCTTACTCTGGTGAATTCAATTCTGTGTAACCATCACTCATAATCGTTTTTCGTATCAATTTTTTAAAAAATCTAGTGGATTTTCCCTTAAACGTTTTACAGTTCCTTAATTAACGTTTATTCCCATGTAACGCAAAAGCTCCCCACTTACTCCAAATACGGTCGTACTGAATTGAAGAACCGCAATACACGCAATTCAATCCCTTGCTTTAAAAGATGGTTGTTCTTTCGCGCTGATTAAATTCCCCTTGAATCCAAGCCGATTTTTTAGCACCGTGCGCGGTATGACTGACTTTCGGAGTTTAACGCTTTGCAGAGAAAAACTGCCAATTTCAGAAAGAATTGATATCAACGAAAAGAGAGCGTTCAATTAATTATCAGATAGCTAAAATTACTGCGAAAGCCTATGAAGATACCAATGCTTGGTGAGTGGCTGCCATTTACAAAACATAGGCCTAAGGCACTCTCCAAGGCGTTGATTGGTGGCAGACTTTCATACTAGGCGTAAAATGATTTTGCCGACACGACCACCATATCTTGGAATTTCTAAGGAGTTACTGAACGATATATACACGTATGTGTATAAATAAATAAATATATATATATATAATATACAAATAATATATATAATATACATATAATATATATAATATACATATAATATATATAATATACATATAATATATATTTTATACAACACAACTATCAAATAAACATTTTGTAACTCCCCACCTATCAACCTAATCTATATCAGGTCCCTCTTCATCTCTGTGTACTTCTTTCCTCCCTTCATCCCGTCCAACATCCCTATCCTGTTCCTGCCCTTACCTCGCTTGCCCAACATTCTGCCCTCTATTACCTTCTTCAACATTCCACTACCGCTCAATACGCCTTTCATCCATTTTTCCTGCCTCCATAGGATTTCTCTCAACAAACCCCTCTCCTTACCCACCATCTCCAGTAAAAAAGGCACCATCTAATTGTAAGTACGCCCTCCACTCTCCCGGTACGTAAAAGCGTGTAACGTTACACTGTTGACCCGTGGTATGATGAGCCATTATAGTCATTATTTTCAGGTGTATTTACGGGCGAGTCAACATGCGTGCCGGCGGGGTGAATACAAAGGGGAGGAGGGTCAACGTACAAGGCTTGCTTCCTCATTATCTCTGCCTTCCCCTTTCCCACGAGTCCTTTTTCGGGGACTCCATGCCCTCACAGCTCACCTTTCTTACGTTTGAATGGAGGGTGAACAAACCATATTTTGGTGCAATCGAGACTGCCCTGTGCAGCTTTCCCCCGCCGCCACCCACGGCTTGCAATGATAGGACGCACCGTCTTCGATATTCACAGATATTCGATGAGGAAATTGACTTTTATGCCTGAAGGATTTACTCGTTGATGAATATATTCCATGGCTCGGGTTTATTTCAAGTTTTCTCTTACGTTAAGCTGTTACCGGTTATTCACTAACTGAGCCTCTTAAGAATAGAAGCATTTCAATATCGAATTCATCCAATGAGATTCCTTATATCTCACCTTTTTCCCGCTGCTTCAATCCCTTTTACACAATGGACAAGGTTTTTTGCCATCTAACCACTGAAAGCCACCAATAAATCAAAATATTTCTTGGTAGGTACTATTAACTATACAATGTTTTTATAAAAAGTATGGGCAATTTTTTCGGACTTGTGAGTGAAGTGTGGAATTCAGCCAGTGTCGGTTACGTGGACGACTAATCGCAGATCGTAACCGTCATTGATAAGATGACAGTGCACACCATTATCACTGAAAATTTGACGAAGCGAAAGATCGGCGTTAGTCCCGAATCCCGAAGGTCTTAACGGACGACCAAGAGCAGAGTCGAGTGTCTGCTTGCCAAGACATGCCAAGTGAAGCGACGATTCCCCAACCCCTTTACAGTCCCGACATGGCACCAGAAGAATATTTCTTATTCCCAAAAGTGAAATCCTCCCTCAGGGGACACCACCACCATGGGACCCTAAGTGCCGTCAAAGAAGCTTGCACGCGTTCCCTGAAGGACCTTCCGCAATCTACCAATCAGGGAGCTTTCGAGTCGTGGAAAAACCGCTCACAAAAGGTCGTCGACGCTCAAGGGATGTACTTTGAAGAATTTTGAGGCACTATAGCAATATCTGCAATTAATCTATATATCAGAAACTTTTCCCGATACTTTTATACAAACCATGTACCTTTGCTTGAAAGCCAAATAATACCAGTAAGAGTCTTGCAAGAAGAGCTATTGATTTTGTCTTTGAGGGATTCTTTCATAAAAAAATGTAAGGGGGAAATGCCATTTATGTTAATATCGCTACGAGCGCGGAAACTCATCACTCGAAGCTAATCAGTTTCATGACTTTGGTTTGATTCAAGCTAATTTCTCTTTCATGAATATTCTTCTTATTTTACGATCATTGAATAATTTCGCGTCTACCAATAAATAGGATTAAATGATATTTTATTCGACTAAATCTTTCATACACCACTGGGATTTAATTAACGAAAAATTTAGTTCGACATTTTTACCGTTACACCATCAAAGAAACGTTTCATAGAAACAAAAATACAAGATTTCATTCGCCGACCCAGTTTTCGAAAACTTCAAGTTTAATGATAATAACACGGTCAATAACCGAAACCAGAGTCAGTGAATATAACAATTATGTGTAGATTTTTTACCTCACATGGATATGACGAAATTCCACATGGTGACGCAAGAAAGAAAGAAAAAGTGGCCCTCCTATTGTTCTTTTTCTTAGTGGATATTCCTTTCATAGTGTTACAATTCGAATCTGTCTCCATTCATCCATTTACTGAGCCTATTTATCTTCTTTTAAGCCTTACTTCTCCCTTTTGTGTGTTAAAAATTCAACTCTCCTCCATAAATCATCCTTAGCTGAACACAATCTCTATGCAAAATATGTCTCCACCAACACACCTGGATTACTTATATCACATTCAACAGCGTTCTCTCCTCTCCTTCACAGCACATCCTCATTTCTCACTTTCTGTCAATACAATTCATTTTTGCCATCATTTTCCAAAGTCACATTTCAAAATTTTTTCAAATTCTTCTTTCGTCTCCTTAATTTGCATTCACACAAAACCGAACGCAATGCGAAGTACTAAGAATCTCTTCCTCAATTTGAATGCAACCGTTTTTATCGTATAATAAAAAATCCTTACATCTTTTCCGACAATATTATCCTGTTTATAATTTCTTCTGTACAGCTGCCATTACATGTTAATACTCTATCCAAATATTTAAATGGCAATCTGTTTTACAACCCTCTCTTCTAACAATAAATTAACAGTGCTTTCTATCAAGCAAATTCTCATAGTTTGCCACATTAACATTATCTTCATCCCAAATGTTTCACCTACACTTCGAATTCTTTCCATTTATTTTAACTCAACCAAAATCGCTTGATCATCTGCGCACTCGACTGTCCCAATTTTTTCCCTGTATTGTGACGCTACTAAGAAAAACAGTACCAGCAAAAGTTGGCAAATCATCGTGTAACTCGTTGAGAGCTTAAATACTAATATATTTTTTTTACTCTACGTATACTATGCATAAGAGGTTCAATTTCTTTCTTTGAAAAACTCAACTCATATCACTCTAATACCAGGCTGACGGGACTCCTTTCATATCGCACATCCAAACACCCGTGCACGTGGAATACCCACAGCATCTCACAGAAAAGACTGGTGTATGGCGGGCCCTAAGTGGTGTCACGGCGACTTAAACGAGAGGAACCTTGCTGAATAGAATGGTTGGAGGCGTCACTTTGTGGAACCCTTGGGGAACCTTCCCGGAGAACTAATAAGGGTGTTAGGTGATGATCGAGTTTCATGCTCCGCCGTATACGAGGACTAAGTAACGACGAATGAGCTCCACCCTCACCTTTCAATCAACCTTCGGGTTGATCGCCGGTTACGTGACATCTAAGTTTGAGTGTGTGCGGGCATTGGTCCTTTTCTTAAATTTTTCGACACTTGAGGGAAATAATGCCTCTGTTTTGCAAAGTAGACAAGAGAAGCAGTTTTTAAGCGATTTCACGTTCTTTTGAGGCCTTATGAGGAGCAAAAGAGCCTACTTCAAATCACCAAAAGCTTAACCTTCTAAGAGTCTAAAATGCCGCGATATTCTGCTAAAAACAATGCACACTTGCCTTCCGCCTCCTTCATTCGGGGGCACGGCCGCCACCGCATCGCCCGGCAGTGGCGGACAGGCATCCGCCGCCGGGGGCCACGCACGGGTCGGACGTAACACTCGACCCCGTTTCCACACCCCTCCTCCGCCGCTTCCCTGCCGCCGTGGCCCACTAACAACCCCAACAGGGGAGGTGGCAGGAATGCGGGGCGGCGGATGGAGGACGCCGAGGGGAGGGAGCGTCCTCCTCTCCGGACCAGCTCGCCCGGCGTGGTCCGGAGGAAGAAGGGGAGGGGGCGGGCGAAAGGGGTTGCGCTGGAGGGCCAATTCGCAAGGGGGCAGTCCTAACGCGCGCGCGCGCGCGTCTCTGGAATTTCTGCCTCGCCATCCAAACACTTCTTTGAATAATTTTCCATTTTAATTTTCTCAAGGCTCTTCGTGTATTAATTGGTTAACTTTTAGGGATGGTTACCTGATAAATAGTTACCTTTGTTTCACGGCGAATGAATTCGGGGATCTTCTTGCACTGAAATCATACGTACGATGTCGACTGTTTACTACCAATGATTGACATTGCTGAACGTTGCTACTTTCAAGATTTCCATCCAAGCTGTTTTGGAAAGAAGAGTATGTTTGTTTCAATTGAGGACGTTGTTCCATATCCGATTATTAATAGACAAAATGACCTCATTTTAACTGACTTCAGGGAACTTCAACTACACATTGTCGTACATACTGCCGCAAAGGTGTGAGGGGGCATTAGGACAAAGAGCCTTACATGCACAACTTTTAGTTCCTATATGCATTTGCATACATATTTGCTCAGATACAACAACACTCAGACACACACATGCCTGTATACGTTATACAATAATTGACGATATTATAACATGTCTGTCTATAAGTAAATGTATTCGGACGCTCGAGTTCGATTTTGTTGTAATTACGTATCGTTCGTGGGAGAAAAAATTTGGAATCTGTGGGTGATGGTATCATGAACCTGTAAGTCAAATCTACCAATATAACTGAAGATCAAATAACTTCCCCGGGATCACAAGAAAACTCACAAGAGTCCTATACCTTTTAAAAATCCTAAGTCTTGCCTGATATCAAGAGACTTCTAACCTAATTCTTCCATCAGACCCGTCACGAGTAGATCGGTACCGTGCGAGCCACCGCTAGGGTGTGAGGCAGGGAGTGATAACAGGCTAAGCATGAAACATCAAAAATTAAGTTTTACTTAATTGCTAATTATAATATACGTATTTCTAAATAGGTTATTTAAATCATGTGGCTCATGCTTACGGCAGGCAGATGAACTGCGGTATCTAAGAGAGAATTCACTACGTATACGAGAGGAAGTACTAGAAACAAGAAGGAAAATAACTAAGGCTAGATTAGATAATGAAAACAACCTAGGCAACTTCAAGTGAAAAAAGAAAAATGTCCCCCCACCTTGCGCGGTCAGACAATTTTACTTATTATTCTGGTCCCTTATATTTCGTGGGAAAAATGACATCTTAAATCTTTATGTTCTACACTTAATTTCTCTAATTTTATCTACTTGATTTCTCCTACCGTAGTACGATGGGGTTAATTATCCATTTCCTACAAAATCACTTAAGTGACCTCTTCCAAATTGATGCGTGAGGTATAAATCTGTAATTTAATCATGTTTCCGTGAGTTATTCCAACCTAATTATTCTAATTATTTTGATGCGCTACTCAGCTCATCATAACAACATTTTACAAATCTAAGTCCTATACGCTGTATGCACGCAATCTAATTAACTAGCAAAAGCACATTGGTCTCTAACATTCACGGAACATCCCCTAAATCTTCTTCTAATAAATCATAAGTTTTTTTCTATATTGTCCACATATTTCCCGCACAGGTTTCATTCAGGAGTGGTAGCACTTTACGGGTCTTTACAGGGACTCAAATAACTGAAAATGGCCTCGCCCTCGAGGTAGGCGCCAGGCGCCTCGTGGCCGCAAGCGGGAGAAAGATTGGAGGTGAGGTAAAGTGGTCAAAGGATGAAAAAAACTGGGGTTAGCTCTTTTACTCATTTTGATGGCTAAGGCACTATTCACGCTAATCGAGCGGTGAACAAAATTCAGAACTACATGATGGTGCTAAGTACAAATAAGTCTGTATACATTTCCAATAAAATCTTTTTCTTGCATAACAGGTTTCAGCAACATTAATGCATCACAAGTATTCTGTTGCTTTCAACGACAAACTGAACACATATGTCTACAATCCTCAGAGAATAGATCTTACACGAATTCATCTCAAAAATTTAGCATCTACTGTCATTTACGGTAAATGCATTCGATCGGTTTCTTACAACAATATTTACACACATAACTTTCTCATACAAAAAGGACATGGAAGTAGATGTAACCTCTCAGGAAGAGGAAGAAACCAAAGCCCCAATGGAAATGGTTGCAGTGGATTCCTTAATTTTTTTCGCTTCACTTCATTTTAGGCCAACAAAAAATTTCAAAATGAGAATTCCTCCGAGGACAGCTTTTTTAAGTAGAAATCTTACTAGACGCATCATCTTGAATCTCTCAAAATAAAAAGTCACCACTTGCAATACATGAAAGAATAGGGTTGGAAGGACAGAGCACTGCGAGGGTGCCCACGATGATAATGAGAGCCACCGTGTGGCGTGGTCGGTGTCTCCTCTCCCCCCCTCCAGGTCTGTCTGTCGTCCTCACGCCCGTCATCCCTCTCACCCGTCTCCGACGTATGCAACCCGTTCGGGTCACTTGAGCATCCACAGTAACTCATTCACGATCGAAAGGTCGATCGCACTGTCATGCTTAATACGTCTTCACATTTTTCGAAACTTACGGCAACGGTTTTCCCCTTGGCGCTCAGTGATTCTCTTTCAGAAGTAAATACATGCAATCATATTACGAGAGCTTTAAGGCAGTCACTGTGTGAATCACTTTGAAGTCGCCATATTATTTTTCGGCCCCCACTGGGGCTGAAGGCCCCGGCACGGGGTCACGTTTCACGAAGGGGGTCTCCCCTCTCATTGGCGGTCACTGGCTGGCCAACAGCGCGTCACCTCCATCGAACGAAATGAAACATCCTGTGAAATATTTAATTACTCCATACTCAATGAATTGGGAATTATTTCTTCTTCCGGGGTTTTTGAACATTCGCATCAGCCACGAGGAATTTGTTATAAAGTTGTACTAATTATTATTATTAAAAGAAGTACTGACAGATATCTTGTTTCAGGATATTGAGTCACCCCAATGCAAACCGGCCCTGCATTATAAGGAACCAATCAGCAAAATATCTCCACGAATATTATACCGAAGGCCTAACAGGTTGAAACAATTAAAAGCTTATGAGACATGTTTCCAAAGGGGCAACATCTGTAGAATAAACCGGAGGACGAAATTGAGAAGTGGTGCGATTTTTACACTTACATGAGGAGGAAAAGTACTGTAGCAAATACACGTACGAGCGGCTTCTTAAGTGGCCGATTATGAAGGCGAAAATAAAATGGAACTAACTCGACGGAATTTAGGTTACTCGGAATAGCGTAGTTAAGAAATATTCACGGACGGTGAGAGAGCCCAGATGCAATGATGGGAAACGATCTGAGGTACAGCGTACAAATTCTAGAAAGCAAAGATAATTACGACGCAGCGCCCTGCTCCCGGAGGGAGGGTCTCCGTTGGCAACACGCTCGGCCGAGCCTAACCCCGTGCATCGCTGAGCAACCAGAGTCACCCCCGGCGTGGTGCGTAGCTGCCTCCCAAGGAGGAGGGATGACCATAAAGCGATGTGGGATACTTTCAGAACCCTTTCACGGCCGCACCTTCACCGAGATCGCCGAGAAGTGATCTCCCACTCGCGGACGCGAGTGGGAGATAACTTCTCGGCGCGACAGTGGTGGAGGCAGAGGGGTGCACCCGCGAGGGCATCGGGGGGGAAGGGCACTCAAGGACTAGGGCACCATCGAGCCAATCATGAGTTTGAGTTCAACAGAAGGTAACGTGGAGTTACGTTCGGCTTCAGGAGCGAGGGCCCGGGTTCAAATCCCGCAATATGCACCCAAACGACCCCACTCTAGCGTCCACAATACTACATTTTGGTTACCTGATTATCTTAGGAAGCCACAGGTTTGTACCCTCTTGGTGTGTGAATCGGACAAACCGTATAGGGTTCCACACGATTATGGCGGTTTGATGACTGTTTTCACACGAAGATGATCGCCACAAAAGAGTTGTCTGGACGAAAATAAAAATTATTGTGGCAGTAAAAATATTATATTAAAGCTCATAATATTAAATGCCTATTAGTTAACTTCCTTACTACTCGACAACTGCAAGCTAATATGTCAAGAAAATATATGAGCATGCATTAATTTAATTGATAGCTACCTGTTGTGCTCCTGGAAGTGGAACGTCATCATGATTTAACAGCGACCAACCACAATGGCTACGGATAAGTTCTGGAGAATATATACATGGTTCGTCCGGAAGATAAGTGTACTGATTTTTTCCCGCCGCTCCAGGCGCGCCCAGCCCCGCTCTGACGGGCTGCGATTGGAGGGGGGTATATTGGCAAGCGACGCTGAAAAAGGCAGTCGGCTCTGAGCTGTGGTGTAGTGAGGACCTCTGTTAACGCGAACCTCCACGCTCGACCCACGTCACGGAACGCGTTGCCAAAGTTTTTGGAGCAGCGTTATTCCATCAAATTTGCGGTAAAGCTTGGGAATCGTCTACCGAAACTGTCGGTATGATTAACCAGGCTTACGGGGAGTCAGCCATGTACACAAACATGATCTTTCGGTGGCACAAGATGTTCGTGGAGGGCAGAGAAGAGGTCGACGACGAACCACGGCCTGGACGCCCATCAACGACACTCACCGACGAAAATGTGCGAAAAGTTCGCGATGTACTGAACTCTGATCGTCGTCTTAGTGTTCGGATGATAGCAGAGCAGTGTAATGTGCCAAAAACAATAGTGCACGAGATTATTAGGGACCAATTACAGATTCGAAAAAATCACGACAATGCGCCGTCTCACACCGCGCTTGTCGTGTCGGACTTCTTGGCCAAGTACGGCGTGGCAACGCTGCCGCACCCGCACTACAGCCCGGACTTGGCACCACCGGACTGCTTTCTGTTCCCGAAGATAAAGAGGAGTTTGAAAGGAACGCGAAACGGGACTTTGGACGCCGTCAAAGAGGCCGTGACGACGTGTCTTCGAGAGGTTCCCGATGATGCCTTCGCGGGAGCGTTCCAGGAATGGGAACGCCGCTGGAACAAGTGTATCGACTCACAAGGGTCCTACTTTGAGGAATATTAGCTTAAGATATGTATAAGTGTAATAAATTTTTTTCCTGAGCTCAGTACACTTATTTTATGGACGAACCATGTATACAGACAGTAAACATATTTCCCTGAACCTCTCTGACATGGGACAAAAGTTTTTGAATTCTTGTTTAAATTTTCTTCTACTCTTTACCTTTTGCTAACCAGTTAATGCTTTCTAAAATTCCTTCTTGGCATTCACCCTAGATATTTTACAATCACAAAGGATCTCATTCCGTTTGTCACAAGAGATACAAGATGTTTGTGGAGATACTTGTTTTTTTCCTCAGATTTTTTCATCTTCGTGTGACATAGCCTTTGACATCATAACAATTTTCCACCTTCTGCATTTTACCACCTAGACTAGTAGTTATCTTTGATAAATTTACTTTAAAGACTGTAAGCCATGATAATCCCTATTTTTAAGCGAGGAAAAATTTCTTTTGGGCTTCTTAGTTCTGACTCCATTGAGAGAAACCTTAGCTTTTTCGGCTCTGTGGTCACTCATTACTTGATTAGTTTCTATATTTGAAACGTTTTTGGGTACATTCATTGCTACCAAATAAGAAATATTACCCCCCCCCCTATTAGGAAAGGTGACTAGTCAATGTATGGAGATCAACAGAAAAAAACGTAAAAGTTACTTGCTAGCTTTAAACAAGGTGATTATACTCAGCAAATTTATTTTTTAAACAAATACTTCATTAACTTAAACAAATACATCACCTAATTAAAACCTACATTATTTGATAATGGGGACTTTAAGAGATCCAATATTTGACCTAAACTGTCCTACACTTTAGTCTAAATAAGCATTATCATACTCGAACATACTACCCATCATTACTCAATATACTACCCATACATTACCACTCAATCAAATCATCATATAGGCACCCTTTTACCAACAGCAAGACCATATGTCTTTTCTGAGGGAAGAAGTGGGCCGGTTATTATCAAAACTTGTGTCTTTTTGCAATTCATGAAATTGCATCCCAATTGCTTATCAAGAGCTTCCCCTTATGCAAATGGATGCAAAGGTAGTCTTCCTCCATTTTACACACAGATTACCACAGGCATAAATGGAGCACACTGTGAATACACGTACATATACACTTATTATTAGGTAATCTACCGGTTAAGGTAGGTTTTTGGATGGACACAACTATCAAATAAACATTTTGACTCCCCACCTAGCAAACTAATCTATATCAGGTCCCTCTTCATCTCGGTGTACTTCTTTCCTCCCTTCATCCCGTCCAACATCCCTATCCTGTTCCTACCCTTACCTCGCTTGCCCAACATTCTCCCCTCTATTACCCTCTTCAACATTCCACTACCGCTCAATACGCCTTTCATCCATTTTTCCTGCCTCCATAGAATTTCTCTCAACAAACCCCTCTCCTCACCCACCATTTCCAGTGGGTGAGGAGAGGGGTTGTACATATACACTTACTAAGGCAAAAATAAATGCTTTAGAAAAACCATCGTATTAGTCAGATAACATATTTAAAGAGGAGGTTAATAGTTCCAAAAAGAAATATCTGCTGTCAAGCTTGGAATAATGAACCAACAAGATGCTCAAGTGATACAAAAAATGATCGAATGTAATCAATGGGTCAGTGAATCCAAATGCACTTACGTTCATGTTTTGGTAAACTCTTGAAGGACCTCCTGAGGAGCTCCCCAGCTTTCTCTGCGCGATCTGACTTCATGCACATTGTCCCTGCCTGCACCCATGCCTCCTTCCTGGTCCTGCACTTCTTCAGCATCACTTCCATCAGAGCATCCAGTTCCTGAAAAGCAAGGCCATCATATTCATATGACCACAAGGGGAGTTCACTTTGGTGGAGGGAAACAAAAAAAAACACAACATTTAGAACACTTCATTTGCACTGCACTTCAAATGACAACTTCACTAAAGTTAATAACTCTTCATCCAGTATTTATGAGATGCATCTACTTAACTGTGATGAGTCTTTTCAATATGCAGGTATAATTTATATACTTTGGTATTTTCTTTTTTTTTTCAAGTCAGTTTTATGACGCAACAAGCAGATTCAAACAAGCAGACATTAAAAGGGCTAGTAATGTGGATCAATACCATCAGTTTGCTTTGGTTCAGATCTGTGGAATGATCTGAATTCACACAAATTAATAGCAGACATGCCAACTTTCAAAAATGAAAAATCGGGAGGACATGCCAATTTCAAAAATGAAAAATCGGGAGATTTTTAGAAGTTTATCACGAAGTAATCACTTTTAATTACCACAATATTTGCATGGCACCTTAATCCCTTAATGACACTTTGCCAATTTTTAATGAATGTCACACTTTATTAACATGTTAAGCTAAGTACACAATTTGAACAGTTCATCAAGAACGTAAGAAGGAAAAATCGGGAGTCTCCCGCTTAAATCGGGAGAGTTGGCATGTCTGGATTATGTATGTCTCCGAATACATTTGTGCATTGAGAAATACATAAAATGTCATCTACGGGCACTCTTAAAATGGATTTTAGCATTAAAGCTATTTCATTTTAGTCACATAACAGTTGCCTCCAAAAAAAAATAGGCAAAAGGAAGATCATTGAAAAAGGATCACTGATAATAATTCATATTCACCATAAGACACTGATTAAAACAACGAAATGTAGACAGCTAATAATTTATTTGTTGTATAGTAAAAATCCCAAGAATTGGAATTTCCCAAATGGATAGGTTATTCCCTTGAATAACAATACAGAACCAAAATGGCAGAATACAACCCGAGGCCAACAAAGGATGAACCTTTGCCTCTCTCTATGTCACAGTGCATGGGGTTCTATAAAGGAGGCTGGACCAAAGACAGTGCCCTAAAAATCACTAATATGGCAAAGCACTTTCCCACTGAAAACTTATTGTGACATTTAAAAATATCACTTTCTCTTGCTCACCTCAATTTTTTTGCTGTCTAAATAAATCTGAAGCATCTGGAAATACACCTTCATTGAATCATTCATTTGCAGGGCATCTTGCAGGACTTTGTCTAAACTTTCCTAGAGATGAAATTAAGGACACATTAGGAGAAGAACACCAAATAAGATATATTTACATTAAGTAAATAACAATGGGCCTCTCACCTTGGTCCCATAGAGATTCTCAAGGTTGAGCAAACAAACCCAAACGTTAAACTTCTCTTGCTCCTCTCGAAAGTTGATTGTCTTCAGAGCACGTTGTGCCACAACCCTAGCCTTCTCAATTTCAGTATTCTGGAGGAATAAAGTAATAAATTACAGACACAAGAGACACTAGTTAAATAGTTCAATGAAAAACTGCAAATAAGATTAATGTTAAATGCCCTAAATTCCAGAAAAGCATGATTAAATAACTCTGATGCACGAGCTTAAAACTAACTGTAATTAGGTAGCATCCCTGGACAGACAACTGACAGTTAAAACATTTTTACCTATGCAAGTCTTCTTTTAATTACATGTAACTCTTACCTTTCCCACCTTTGTCTGAAACTCTTTGCAAATATGTGAACTGCTCTACCCATTCTAGTTTATGTCCCCAAACTTGAATGTTTATCCTAGACTTCTGATTCCTAGAGAGCCCCATTACCTTCAATTTATAATGTAAAAATAGTGTAAAATAGCCCATAACAAGAAACTTAAAAGGCTCCATTACCATTATTTTGGTCAGCCAGTGGCCATCAACAGGGATAGTAAGGGCTTGACAGCAAGAAGACATCAGTACCATAGCACTTAACATCATACAGAGTGTGATATTACGGAGTTCTTTAATGCCACCTCTTCTTGCAGCAAAGATGGGGATGAGGGCTTCACAAATACAAAAGCATTGGAAGCAAAAACATTTTTCTTAAGGGTCCATAAAAGTGTCCCACCCACCCAAGCTTACCTGCAAGTGGAATGCAATGTACTTCAGCCAAACTATTGATGAATCTGGAGAGGAGAGTACAAGGCGGTCAAAATCGTCCGCTGTCTGTGGACATGTGTCTGGGTCCATTAAGCGCTCCTCTGCCTCACGGACACTAGCCTCCTCCTGCTCCCTCTGCAGAATCCCATCATGCTGTTGCTTCTTACCCTTCTTGCCTTTATAGGCAACCTATGAAAGAGAGGGAAAAAAAGTAATTTTCAGGGTCTCAAAAAAAATATACTTTGAAAATTCAAAAACTTTTCACAATACTGTAAAACTGCAAAATCACATAACAAATTTACATAAATCTTATATTCAAATAATTTTTATGGTTCCGATATCTCTTCATCAACTGTAAGAGATGAAATAGGAATATTCTATAACCTCTTCCCAGCAAAAACATTCTTTGGATAATGTGCCACTTAGTGGTGAATGCAGAGGACTATTGGAGTGCTTAAAAAAAATCCTGGCATCCATCCTTGGTACCCGATGGACCAGATTTACTTTTCCAGATAAAAAGAGAATAGCCACAAGATGAAGTCAGCATTTACGACTGTAAGTTTTGGTCATTGCCAGTTAGCAAGAGGTGATGCTCAAGAAGTGTCTTGGTTTTCTGTCAGATTGTAGTAGGGATTAAAATATCACACACAATGATTGATAGTCAAGTGATTTTGAACAATTAAAATGGTGACTTTTAATTTGCTCATTAAAAGTTCATTTATTTAACAGCTTGTCACCATAGAGTTTTCTATACCTATTTTTACTATGCTTGTACTAGAGAAAACTTTTTAGCAGAAAAATGGCTCCAAATATCACAGGACAACATCCACGATCCCATTATACATCTTTTTACATGTATTCACAAGCTGAAAAATAAAGCGAAAAAAAAATGTCAAAGTTTATCAACACACAAATTACATTCTTAATTCATTCCAAGACGTAACTCACTACCTTTCAACAATGATGCACCATGTTTGTAGTAATAACTAGAATGTCATGGATGTTACAACAGCAAACATCTTTATGCAGTCTATAAATATGGCACATTTTATAAGAGTTTAAAATTTATCTTAATATAAATCATTCGTGTTAGAAACAAACTTCAACTCAAAATTTCCATCACCAGGATGCATCCATAAGATGCATCCGATATTTTAACAGTCATATTTTGAGGAGAAAAATTCACCTCCCGGGCACCAAAAAATACAGTACTGACCAAACATGTGATATGGTAGAAAAATTGACATTCACCTGACTGACTGATTGGTACAAATTCCTAGGCACTTCTAATATAATCTAGAGACTTCAACTTTTCAGGGTGCATTCCTGTGAATCAGATGACAGTGGGGAAAATATCTAAAAGCTGAAAATCTTTTGTTGCCTCAGTCTTAACACTGAGACTTATTTGAGGATGTAAAACCACTTGCCTCACTCTCCTCTTCCTCATCCACAGAAGACTCATCACTTGCATCGTGTTGGGTGGTGATTGCAGATGACAGGCCACGGATGTCCACATCCCACACAAACCCCTCATCCACTGGTAGTCGAGGAAGCCTCTCCCAAGCCACATCATCCAACCCCCTTCTCGTCCCCTCCTCCATGCCCACAAATGAAACTCTGGTTGGTTCCGTTATGTCCACTACTTTTCGCCTCGACTCCACTCCCTCCTGTACAGGCCCAACATCACTCCCTGGACACTCCACATCTCCACTCAACTCTCCACCACCATTCACAAATGTCCTCTCACACTCTGGTACAATCTTCTGCCTCTTGGCAGCCGATGGGAGAATGGAGGCATCATCCGGGTGACCCGGGACCAATGCTGGCCTTTTCCTCACTTTCCTCACTGCTTTGCCCGCATTATATTTGGACAGCAACGTCACCTTCTTCTTTATTAGGCCTATCATCCTCCCACTCTCCTTCCTGTTAATACCAGACAAAAAAACCAAAGGGTAATTGGGGTGCATCAACAGGTTTAAGAGGGGATGAATATTACGCACAATGAGAATTTGATGGTTGAAATGTGATTAGAAAAATGCCAAATTAAGGCAATCAACAAAATATGCAAGTATGTGTACAGTGCGATTCAAAATTAAATCAACAAAAATGTGAGCAGTACCCCTTACATAGATTAAATATTTCAGTTCAGTTCCTAATTTACACATTTCTATTGGAATAAAAAGTTTTCCTTCTTTTGCCAGTAGGTATAATTTTGGGATGTTTTCACAATAATTAGGCATTTTCCATTTCTCATTTGAAAATGAATTTTAGTGTTGCAGCATACATCAGAGGACCCTTTTTTGCATTTGTTTTTAATGAGAATTGTTGATCTTGGCTCTTTATTTAAATGAAATATCCTAAAATGGAACTACCTAGTTGTGGTGGCCATAATATATATATACTCAAATATTTTGAAGATATAAACTGATGTACTTAACCTCTAATGCCATAAAAACACTGTCCCCCATTTGCCAGGGATTCAAGTAATATTATAACCTTATCTACAGATTTTTTTTTACATATTTCCTTAAAATTCTCATTGGAATCTAGGGATTTTACTCTGTTTGAGGTCACATATATTCATGCTAATATGGTAATTGTATAATATGCCATTGATTACTTTTACAAATTTCTACTTACGGACAACATCAAAATCTGACAGAGCTATAATTATGCAAGATATAAACATACAGGATTGTATTTTTCCCATGACATACCCAGAAACGATGACCTTATGGATTTCCCCAGGCACTAGGATGGTTTCTGGTTCATTTCCACAGAAATCATTGCAGTGATTCCGCACAGGAAGAAAAATCAGTTCACCATGGCATATATTGTTGCCCTTCACTAAAGCAACAGCAACATCTCTGGTACATAACAGTATTTCAGCACGAATACATTTTCCAACAGCAAAACAGCCACCAGCTAAAGAAAAAGTAATAGATATTGACACCAAGAAAATAATAAAATATTTCTGTAATATATAACAGGGATGCAAACTCAGAACCCTGGATAAAAATACTTATCAACCATAAACCCAACATCACAATAACATTGCAAGTTAAGAATTAAAAAAAAAAGAATGCTTCCATTGTACATTCAATATTTTTACGCATTATTTTCCTAGCAGCATTGGAAAAGAAAGATTCTAATACATTCATACTAAGGGAACGACCTCGGATATATTAAGATGGCAGATGATAATGATCCTTTGTGTGCTTCATCCTCTGAGAAAATACTAAAAGCCGTTTGGGAAAGTATTGGCCATTTTTTTATATTCAAATATAACATCCCAGAATTCCATGTTGATTCTACTCCAATAGCATAGATATTGACAACAATAGTGGTCTATCTTGGCAATTGACCTTCACAGACTGGATACTGTAGGATCTCTTAAGAAATAATCCACCCTCACCATTATTGAATACCTCTCGAGTCTTTCTTTTAACAAAACTAGTGTTTGCAACAGATTTGTTGATAAAAGTTACCTTGGTCATATCAGTTATTTGCAGGAGGTTACTGATGGCAAAGGTCATTTGCACAGAGAGAGGTGGATAATCTGACCTGAGTAGGATGTTATAGGAATGGAGGGAGAACAGAGAGATGTCTAATTCAAAAGAAAAGAACCTAAAGTAGGCATTAGGATACCACTGAAAAATCCACATTTTCTTCATTTATTTATTTATTTTAAAATTTATCCATTTTATTTATTTATTTTAAAACATTGTTCACATACAGCAGTAGCTCCAATTCACAATGAAAAATAAAACACAAACATGAAAGAGGGCAAAATACAACAGCAGTGTAACAATAAACAACAAGAACCAAACATGGAGAGGGGAAATATTTAATTTGTTGACAGGTGGGATCAAGCTTTGGTGGTGAAATTGTTACATGATAAATACAAAGGATCGACAGTGTGAGTAAAAGTCCAAATGACTGGTCATTAACATCTACATCTAAATAATACCCATGAAGACATTGAAAGGGCATGTGATGTTAGGTTACCACCCATAAAAGGAAAATATAACCACATGTAAAATGAACACATTCATTGAAACTCATATCCAGAGAGGCATGTAAACATTCATGTGAAAACCTTCTCAACCCACACACATAGAAATGTACACGTATATACCATCAACCAACACACACATGGACATACCAGATTTAGCAAAAATCTATCCAATAATGTGGAAATTAGAATTGAAAAGCAAGAAGGGGAAACTCGACTATTACATGGGCATGCAACTCATAACCTCTGCACCAAAATACACAGGAAGGGAATGTGACACACTGCAGTAGGCAGGTAGCAGAGGCGTGCCCCCGACAGAGAGAAATTTTAACTGTTCCAAGGAACTGTCGGCATTGTGAATTCGGTGCAAAGGCAAAATTTGAGTTTTTACAAAGGCATAGTAATTCACAACTGCTAACAATGGCATCTGAGCTAGCTTAAATATGGTTGGTATGTTGTACATGAAATGTTGCCAAACAATCAGATCCACAGATTGTTATAATGCAAGAGATATTCGAAAAGAAAGGGCCGTTTTTCCCAAGTTATGCACTGGGCTTTTTGTTACGCTTACTGAACATAAATGATCGGCCAACATCTTTGAATGAAGTTTATGTAAAAATTTGTATGCTGATGATACAAACCAGCTACTAAAACCCAAGGGTATTGTTGCAATTTTAGCTAAAAATGCTGTCTCTGACATAGAGAACAGGTGTATTTGGAATAGGGTCAAGATAAATAGGAACAACTTTTCTTTTGTTCTTTGTCAAGAATTTTAAAAAGATTTGGCCATAGTCCATGTGTAAAATTGGTTGAATGCAGCTAGCATCACGTCACAAATACTATTATTTCTTTGCCTTTTTATTAACAAAACATCAAAATTGGGGGAGATATATTAACTCTATCTCTTCATCAGTATGACGGTCTGCTGAATGATTCTTGACACCATTAATTCCACCTAAGACTTGTGAAGCTAGGGGTATCTTCATAGGCATCAGCTGGTTTTGAAACCAGGCCCTCAAGCAAGATATTAATTTGTTCAAACTAACCATTTAAAAACTCAGATATCTTAAAAAAATACTCCACAAACAAAAAAAACTTCATCACCATGAACTGGTATTATTAGAGGTTACTTAGGGCTACATATGTAAAAACTGAAACCAGAAAAGTGAACTCATTAAGGAGTACTAACCTGCAGCCTTCAAGTCTTCCATTATCCTGGTTTTCAGGGTCAAATGAAGCTGACCATCAACATAATCCACCAACATCACCACACCAGAAACTTTGTCTCCAACACTAATGGGTTTCTCTAATAAAGCACAATGAAACAAAAAAAAAAGAAGTGACTGATATAAGTTGTTACCTTTCAAAAACTACAGGATGCAGCAACATAACTTCCTTTTTAAAAGGCAAAACCCCTTTAAAAAAGAAGTTTTGTTGCCACACCCTGTAGAAACAGTAATGGCCAAGAAAATGAGATGTCATAGGATTTCATTAAGATAGCATTAAAATTTGACCCTTCCCTTGGAAAACATTTTTGTGATTGAAAAAGAATTTGAACTCTTCATTAATTTAACTGCAGGAATCAAATATATTCATACATCTGTACACATAACCTGATGATAACTAATATTTTCATTTAAAATCTAGAAATTATAATTTGTTGAAGATCCATTCTACAATATGAATATATTGTGCAACTAGGAGTGAGCTGGTTAATTTATACATTGTAAAAATACCTGCAGGAGACAACTTAGGAAATTAGTTGACACTATGAGGAATGAAAACAACTTTGACTCAAACATGATCAAGCATGAAAAACACAAGAACTAGTGACTGAAAACTGGGAACATTTGCACTACCTTGACACAATAGTTACAATAGCAATGGGCTTCTAAATAATAATAACTAATGAAACTTGGTTTCTCGCATCAAAACTATAAAAAAACCATAAACACAGTAATCAACCCGAAGGTCGGTTTAGTAGGTGATGCAGACATGCCAACTTTCAAAAATGAAAAATCGGGAGATTTTTAGAAGTGTATCACGAAGTAATCACTTTTAATTACCACAATATTTGCATGGCACCTTAATCCCTTTATGACACTTTGCCAATTTTTAATGAATGTCACACTTTATTAACATGTTAAGCTAAGTACACAATTTGAACAGTTCATCAAGAACGTAAGAAGGAAAAATCGGGAGTCTCCCGCTTAAATCGGGAGAGTTGGCATGTCTGGTGATGGTAGAGCTCACCCATGTACCAAGCCCGACAGCATGTGAATATTCACACATCAGGGTAGGGGGGCCAGTCCTTTCCCTGTGCCGGTCATGGTTTCCCAGGAAGATCTGGTACCCAAAAAATCAACTAGCTTGGGTGGAGCTGCAGGTGCCCAAAGTGCCTTGCCCGGGAATCGAACCTGGGACCCTCTGGCCAGTAGTCCAACACTCTACCCACTAGACCACTGCGACCCACATCAAAACTATACTGAATCAAAAATAATTTTATTCTCATCACAATACTTTGAAGTTGGGTGACTGTTTGCACTAGGCGAACGGTGACATAGCTCAGATTTTGATGTGTTATGTTTTCCTCAATTACTCATGAATGCAAACTTATTCCTACTTGAGTTCTACAATAATGGCCTTAAAAGTTCAAGAAATGGTGGGAGATACGTAAAATTCTGGATGGTGACCACGAAGAGAAGACTTAAAAATAACAAATAAAAATTGAGTTTCTAACTCAACTATTTTTTAGTACTCACTGGTTTACAATAGTCCCTCATACATGAAAAAGCAACTATAATAATGGACACTGCCCACTCCAAGTCACCATCTGCAACTCATACCTGAGAAGTCTATGTACTGTACATGTTATGGATAATTCTCCTTTTCTTTAAGACCCTTCTTTAAGCCAAACTGCTCTCTGACCGGAAGAAGCGACCTGAACCCCCTCCCTCATGTATTCTCTCTACCCTTCCCCTGAGAATTGCATTCTGAAGATAATGGCCTGCCTGTTGAAACATCAACCATATTCCTGAGTATCATTTTATTGTGTTTCCATGTTTAGTTCAGTATTATTTTATAGGAGAAAATAAAAATTTGTGTACCAACTCCTTAGGGTCATAGATCGTAGGCTTTCGCAGCTGTTGAGAGATGCAGAAGTAGTTCTCGGGCTGGACTGCGTGAGAGACATTTTTGGCTCAACGTTTCTCTCCCGTTGCAGGGAGCGTCTTCAGGAGCGAAGACGCTCTCCTCAGGAGCGAAGACTTTGCTCCTGAAGATGCTCCCTGCAATGAGAGAGAAACGTTGAGCCAAAAATGTCTCTCACGCAGTCCAGCCCGAGAACTACTTCTGCAACTCCTTAGGGTTTTGAATTTTTTAGTTAATTTCTTCAGAGTTTAGGCATCATCAGTATTCATCAAATAATTTTAGAGGTTGCCATAGAATGAGAGTAAAGTGACATCCTTCATTGAACTAAAATTACAGCTAATTTACAGGTATATAAACAAAAATCACAGTAAACACAAAAAAATTTCAGGATATTTTCCATGATCTTTCATGGGCTTCCAAGTTTACCACAGGTGTGGCCATCAATGTGTGAACATAGATATGAACAAACTCTAATTAAATAGTAAATTTACTAATACACTATCTTGGAAATTTAGGCATGGTAAATATTTATTAAATATTTTAAAGATGGAAATGACAATTCACCGCTAGAAAAAGTAACACTGATCGGTTTAAGGCCACAGTACATGATTTAAGTTACGAAATTATTAATTAATGCTCAGATAATATAGTGCAAAACAGAAGCATATAGCAAGCATAAATAAGTTATCACCATGCTATAACTCACCTTTGTAATGATGAAGCATAACGGTGGCTATGGCGGATGGCTTCACCTTCCCCTTCACCCCTACTATCCGATGAACCTCAATACAGGCTCTCCCCAAGCTACATATAGACTTGACTGTTCCCTTCACCATCTGTCCTTCCACAAATTGAGCCAAAGAATTTTTTCCGTCAGATTGCGTATGCTCACGTATATAAGCAACAGCAGACAGGTAACTTTTCACAATATTCAGAGAAGGCTGTAAAAGATAAATTAAAACAATCATCATTTTTCAATTAAAAAATTCAGAAAACAAATTTTAAAAGGGGTGCAAAGGCTACAAGAATATTATTCCATAATCATGAATCACTTCAAATAAATCCAGAAATTACGAAAATACAATAAAAAACCTAATATTTACAAATTAGAGGGGTCAGCTGGGTAATGTGAACATTTTAGTGAAAGAGAGAAAATTTCAAAACCTTAACTTGATGATTTACAAATTAAACATTTTGAAAGCTAATAAATCCCTCCCAATGGACCACTACACCCTTGATATGTTGTAAGGGCTCATGCATTTGATAACTCAAGGGGTTTTGCTGGAGCTTCCTTCAGGATCCAGCCCTAATTCATTACCCAACACTAAAATAAACCCTTCTCTAATGCTGCATACTTTCTATCTCCCTTCATTCCAAATAACAAGCCTTTTCATTTCAGCAGGCAGATTTGACAGGATGATTTCATCAAGTTACATTCAAGATTTTAGTAGATCTCATTTAGAAGAACCCATGAAAAAGACAAAGAGACAAGTACAAAATACAAATTAGAAAGAATGTAAGGGAAGGTATTCAGGGGTAAGGAAATCAAAACTGAATAGAGAACCCATCACAGCATTGTGACGATTATTTAAGTTATCCTGGGATATAATAATGTGTAAAACATCAAGGAGACTTTTAATATATTGTCCCCTCTACCACATCACCTTAACTTTAATTTTACATATGTATTCTCTAATCTTCTAAAAACGTAAATTTAACGTTTTACTGCAATAAGAACTTCTCTATTTCTTACCTCTAAATCATAACCATTCCAAATTTCTGATAATTTGGTAGACAAAACCAGCTTCTGCTCATCTGACTTCAATATCTTCCCAAAAATCAGTCTATGTGCTGCATATATCTGCTTATTGATTGAGAGCAAATACTCATCGCTAACAAGCTGAAAGAAGAATTATAGAAAAAAGTTACAGTAAAAAAGTGTAATCTAACAAAATAATAACAATATATCTATGCACATGCACCAACCACAATTATTAACAGAAGATATGAATAAACCATAAAGTACAAAAACTATCATATGCATTGGGATATGAATTACAATATTCCACTCCCATTTAATTTCACTTCATAATTCATAATATAAATACATATCCTCTCATATAAGTAACTATTAGTATGCATGTAAATTGTACAAAAGCTGCTACAATGTCTGTTTACAAGACATGTTATATCAAGTGTACCAGTATGAAATGTGGATTTCAGACACCATATAAAGATTTAACACTTATTCCATTTTGTTGAGCTATCAACAAGTGTCAAATGTGCAAGAGTGATAAATTGAAAAATGTTGTGTTGCTGTGTTCAATATTTCAAAATTTATACCAAACAGCATTTGCGGACACCATTAATTTTTTGTATTCATTTGAAAAAAACTGCTGCTGAATTATACCGATAACTTCGAGAAGCTTATGGTGAATATGCTCCTTAGCAAGATACCAGAGAACGATGGTTTTGGTGTTTCAAAAGCGGTGACTTTGATGCTGCAGACAAGAAACACAGAAAACCACCAAAAAGGTACAAATACAGGTATGTGGAGTTTCCAAGCACTGTTGGATGGAGATGATTCACAAAAACAACTTGCAGAGCAATTGAGCGTTAGTCAACAAGCTGTTTTCAATCACCTATGAGAGATGGGAAAGATTCAGAAGACCCATAGGCAGGAGTTGAACTACAGGCAGATGGAGAGGCACACCTCTCCATTTACTTTTCAAAAACATGTGAAATAATGCTCTTACAAAAGTATCAAAATGCAAAAATAAGCCATTTTTGCATATTATTGTTACTGGGGATGAAAAGTGGATTTATTTTGAGGATCCCAAGTGCCAAATATCAAGGGAAAATCCAGGTGCACCATCCACATTGACCTCAAGACTGAGTCACTTAGGCAGAAAGATGATGCTCTGTGTTTCATGGGACAAGAAGGGTATGGTCTATTACGAGCTGTTAAAACCTGGTGAAACGGTTAATACTGAATGCTACCAATAAAAATTGTTCGATTGGAACAATTTGCTGCTTGAAAAAAGACTAGAATACCAGAAGAGGCAACACAAGGTCATTTTTCTTCATGACAATCCTCTGTCACATACAGCAAAACCGGTTCATGACAAGTCGGAAGCACTCAGCTAGGAAGTTCTACCCCATGTGGCTTACTCACCAGACTTGGCTCCTTCCAATTACTACTTCTTTGCACCAATGGCTCAAGAACTTGCTGAGCAGCATTTTGGTTTGTGCAAAGATGTGAAAAAAATGCCTTGATTGATTGTTTGCGGCAAAAGGGAAAGATTTTTACCGGCGTTGTATCCACAATTTGCCCAAAAGATGAGAAAATGGCTAACTAGCAATAGAGCATATTTTGAATAAAGCTCTTTTTATTATTCTTCTAGATTATTTTTTGGAAAAAATCCACATATCATACTTGACCATCTGGTATATTTCACGGTTTCCTGCTGTGCTCGGTGAAATTGATAAGAATTATTGATTACTGTTCATATGTACTACGAGTAAAACTGGTATGGAAATGGTCAATTCTTTGAATTATATATTTAAATTCTTAAAATTATATGTTTCTTCTCATTCAAATCTGTCTGTGAAAGTCAATAGAAATTGCAAGTACTTCTAAAATTTTACTCCATACATTTTCATGATAAAGATGGAAATCCTCATGGAAAAGATGTAGACTTCAAACCAATTATGAATACATTACTTTTAAACATGGGTGGTGGGAAAAGGATGATGCTACAATGGGTGAACAATTCATTAAATTTGGGATCAAATCCTAACACACAATTGAGGAACATTTATGCTTTCCTTTTTGTGACATACACTAAACTTTCGATATTATCTGTCTGCTCATTGATGCAGAACGAAGCAAGAATAGTTAGAAAACACAGATAACCAAAATACGCAGAAAATATGGTCATGATATAAATGCATATGTACCGAGTCTATCCTTTTTCATCCCCACGTGGTTAATTCAAGTTTTTTTAGCAATGGAAAGTATATTTTTTCTGTTTTCCAGTAATTTTATAATGGTGAAATTATGGAATTACAAGCACACAGACTTATCTCGACGCTAACAGCAGGATGTGCTTTCCTTGGAAAGCTAAACAATTATATAGCCAGGAAAAAATAAATGACTGGCAAGAGACAAACTATTTAAAAGGATCTCTGACATGGATTTATATTCTTCGTGTGATACTGATAAAAATAATGCAGTGTGGATATTTAGTCACGCATTTGCAGCATAGCTAGACAGTGTACTTGCTCATTTTAAAGGAGAATATGGAAATCTCCATTTGTTCCATGGTATCTCATTTCTTCCCTATGCTTTGAATATGAATTGCTTTGGCATTGAAGCCATAGTTGTAATAAAACTCTTAACACATAAATGGCCACCACCACATTGTACGTTCCTTAATTTTATTTCAAAAGCCACATCCCATTTGACCTATGTACTTGCTGCATTCACAGGTTATTTTATATATATTGCTCCTCTCCCTTGTCTATTAAATTCTATCTTAGTTCCGGGAAAGTTTTCACAAAGATGTGGGTGTCTAGAATGTTATCATAAACTTGTCCTTAGGAAATATATTGGCTATTTGGTATGACAAGTTGTTCCAAAAGGGAATTTTCCACCATTTGCAATTGTTGGTACTTTGAGCCGATTGGAGGGAAAACCTTTGGCTGAGAGCTAAATTCAGCTGTTCCCTTGGAATAGTTCAGAGTTTCTCAGAGTTTTTCACTACAACCATTGTTTACTGCAAATGTCTTAATGGTTCTGCTTTCTTGGTCTCCATGGAGTCTTGCCATGGGGATTTTAATTTTTAACTTGCTATTTTTGGAGATTTATTACAGGTTCCCCCACCATAAATATTATATGAAAGCACAAAATCATTTCTACTTTATTTACCTGGAGACGATATAGCCACATTTAAATTTGGGTCATGAATGAATAATTTTATTTATGGAATATTGCAAGCTTATTTTTTAACATATACAAGAATAGGTCACATTTCTTCTTTAATGAATGTGTAAACAAATTAACTAAAAAGAAGGTCTATCAAACTACCCCCTGAGGGTACTGGCCTAACCATTCACCGAATACATAGCTCCTCAGTACATCCTTTTCATATTCCCTGAATCTTCTCTCATTTTAAGTCTCCTCAATAAGAAAATGCAAAATAAATATGAATCAATGCAAAGAGAGACTTACATGGAAAGGCACGAACATCCTCCTCATCTGGGGTATGGGGGCCTCTAGGAGGAGTCCCTTGGCAATGGCCTTTGAGATGGAGCATGGAATCACAGAGCCCTCCCCTAAGGAACCACCAACAACCTCCTTTGTCGACAAATCCTCACCATCATCACTCTCATCAACGCCCACCCCTTGGCTGGACATGTGGCTGAACTCAATTGCTGAGTGCCGCAGTGAGAAGATGAGGATGCACTGCTCACTTTCAGCTTGGTGGACTGCGAAGAGGACAGCGGAGGGAACTCTGTCACCTGGCTTGTAAGTTGCCAAGAGGCATTGGGAGAGGGAGTGACAGTCCGAGAGGTGTGCAGCTGGGATAATGCCTCTTCTTTGCTTCAGTCCCTTTTCTTTGCTGCCTGCCTTCTTAATCACCTTCACCACCAGTTCCTCATCATTTACCTCGGTGACCTTGAGAGTAAACAGCATGCCCACCCTATACAAAGAATTATATGATAAACATCAAGTATGCAGTGAGTACGACAAGGAAAAAGGTGATATTTGCGGAGTAAATTGTAGTGAGAATATGGTGGATGCATGCTCTTTAGTAAATTGAGTGATGAAATCAAAACAAATCACATGACAACATTCTCAAAAGCAAACTAATGATATTTTTACAGGCCTTCCTATTCTCTTTGGTCCAGGAATTTCTGGAAAGTGATTATATATGCTTGTATATGCTCTTGTTGATGAAACCATTTTACCTGTTAATGACATACCCTATATTATGTATGTATTACATGCTTTAACCTCCAGACAAACATTATTATTGTCCTTTCATTGTTCATTGTGCTGTACCAACTGATTGCTAAGACATGGAGCACATATCTTCAGGGACTCCACATTAAATGTCTAATCCCTTACTTTCTCAAATAAGCCAATGAATAATAAGTATTAAATTCACCAAAACTAAGTTTCTAGAAGACATAATTGGTTAAAAAATTATCTTTTCATAAAAGACCAACGTGAAAAAATTAACTAGATTTATGGAAAAAACTTGAAATTTAGCCTGTATAGGTGTTTAGACATCTTTTCTCTAATGCTGAAATTAATACATTCTGGCAGTCACAAATACTTAAGTATTTTTCCAAAAGTAGGATCTGTCAAATCCAAGGAGCACAATTAAATTAAGTAAGTGGCTTCCAATACCTGGACAGAATTTCAGGATCTCCTTCTGTTTTGAATTTTAGGCTCAGCTTCAACCTATGATGAAGTGAATTGAAACCAATCACACGACACCTAATAGTTTGTCCCTCAAAAAATTCTTCATTTAGACTACTCAACTCAGAACTATGTCCAGTATCATCAATGGAGACAAATCCCTAAATGAATGAAATAAATAACAACAAGAATAAGCCAAAATGGATGAATACATTAAAAAAGTGCAAGCAGTTTTACTTCATTAATATTTCTATTAACAAACAAATGCCTTACTTTGACACCATTATAGAAAACCACCACCAAGCCAGCATCCAGAATTTTGAAGATCGTGCCATCAGCAATTCTCCCATTCTCAGCATCTTCATACTCATCCAATATAGGCAGCTCTGAATCCACAAGGGATGGCTTGAGTGTTAGCAACATATTGCCTTTCTCTCTTATGACTTTCAGCACCTTAAAAACAGAAACACATTTTCATTTAGCCGGATACCCAATAATAATGGATCCACACTTTACAATGGGTGCATATCACCATACATTTGCTTTACTTGTACCCAAGAACTTGAAACCATCACATATCCTAGCTTTTCCATTTTTGGCAATATTGATTGATTGAAGTCTTCTGGTTAAATTCTTCTCTCATAAATATGACAAAGTTGTCCATGTATGCTCTTCCTTCCACTTTTTCCTACTCTCCAGTAGTTGAGCTGAGTTTTTATTTATACCTACAGCATTTTAATTTCTTTTTATGCCTTTTATGTCTATAAATTAACTATGCCTAGATCTCAGTTATCTTAATGGACATCATAATCACTTGCTATGCCTATTTAACTGCCCATTGCTACTGTGTTTTTTCAGGAGAGAAAAGGAATTTGTTAGGTAGTTGTGCCCATCCAAAACCTACCTTAACTGGTAGATTACCTATCCTAATAATAGAATAACTATCTGTACGATATATCTCGTATATTCTATAATTTCATTACAAAAGTGATTTTCAGTGCATTCGGAAACATTTATACGTAATTTTAATGAACAACTTTGTCTTGAATTCAAGTTCTGACCTGGGACAAGGTCAGAGACTTCTTTCCCGTGAACCTAAGACTCTGATCACAATTACAAATCTAAATTATATACGAAAAAATGCAATCATCCTCTCAACATAATATCTTCCCACTCAGTGCATGATTTTACCATTGCCTGGATATATGTACTTTTATATGTAATTCATTTCTTAATTTCAGTTCAATTACTACATAATCTATCCCATTAAATGAAGAACACACTGTATTTTCCACTGTTCAATGGATGGGAGTTAATATGACTGTAAGAGATTACAAATGGTGTAGACTCCCTTAATATGGATTGATTTCACAAAAGATAGCCAACCTGTATGGGTTTCTTTCCACCACCAAGTCCAGAGTAATAGGGAAATATTTCGGATAGCTTGTTACAATGCGAACAACTTAAAGTCATTCATGAATACTATGAATGATAAAAGTGGAAAAACAAAATAAAAGTGGCATTCATAAGTTAACTTGTAAAGACTGTAGTGCTGTCTACATAGGCCAAACAGGGAGATCATTAAAAAGCATGAGCGGAGGAACATAAAGCTGATTTAGGAAATGTAACCTCACACAATTTCACTTCGCCAAGCATCTTTGGGAAGAAAATCATGGATGCGATTTCAACCAGGAACTGATACACCAAATGGACAAAGGAAGGAGGATACACAAGAAGGAAGAGCTAGAAATCAGAAATAATTTGAAAAAGGGTTATTTGGTCAATAATTTATTGTTTGAATACCTCTCCCCAATCCTGGAGGCACCCCTTTCCTTCACAGAAAGACCTAACTACCCCTCCCCCCACTAACTGCCTTTCCTGACGTTTAACATCCCTTTCCTCCTTCTAATCAACGCCGATCACAACCCCCAATTCTTTCCCCTCCTTCCCCCTTCTCTCACCCACCCCTTTCCCAACATGAATAGTACATAAATGGACCGTTGATTTCTACCTGATGATGATGCCCAAGTGTTGAAACTAGTTCAACCAAAATAAAGAACAGTGGAAAAATACACTGTGTTCTTCATTTAATGAACATGAACTTCCACAAATTTGAGCCAGAAACCATCAAATCCACCCCATATTAGCTTATCTACCCTTTTGTATTCTCTCATAATTACCGATTATCCTGACATTACATATATCTACATGCAAGGTAACATAATGATAAATGGAAGGAATTAAAAGCATTAGTTTTTGCGGAATTTGAGTATGAAGTGGTGTGAATGGCCATTAACAATGCTGTCTATTGATGCCACTGAGACAGTACTTCAAATGTATGCCAATCCTCTCTGTAATATATATTTCCTTTAATTTAACCCTGCTTACAAACTGCAGGCATCCATTTTTTTTATTACAATTCTGTAAGATATTTCATCAGTAAAAATTGGAAATACTCCGATATAAATACAAGATGATCTCTTTCACCCTTCACTGACCATTGCAAAGCATATGAAACTTTCTTAGCTGTAATCAAAATACTCTTTTAAAACATTCTTTCCTCCAGATGTCATCTTACGAATTTGTCACTGGGACCCTTAACGGAAATTAGGTTTTATTGTACACACTATCACAAATTGTACACACAAAAGAATGATGCAGTTTTGGTTTAGGGTCAATATCAGCAGTATCACACTTAATCCAATAGGCACATAACAATTCAGTAATAGTAGTAGTAGTAGTATTTAGGAGAGGCAACCGACAGCTAACATCATCAGCGTCATTAGGATGAAAGGTGGAGAGAAACCCAGCATTAGCCTACTCTTAATGAAAGGCACTAAGGGGTCCACAGCTTAACGTCCCATCCGACGGACGGCGTACTCACTCAAAGCACTCTCCACAAAACACCTCAAATAGGGATCAAGATTCCACTGAAAAATATTCAACACTACTAGGATTACAACCTGGGCCCTTTGGGTGGGAAGCAAGTATGATAGCCACCGCACCATCTCAATCCCCCCAATTCAGTCATGTCCAGCCATGGTCACCCTAATATATTCCAGAGATGTGAACACACAGAAAGAGGGAAACACTCACCCGAGCCTTCACTTTCTTCCCAGGTGGGAATCGTTTCTCTGGATGCTGGATGGGGAAGTCTGCTAGCTGGGAGATTGGTGCATACCCCTCCAAGCCATTACTGTTGCTCACTCTCACCATTAGGCCATTTCCCTTGAGAGCCTCCACCGTCCCCGTTACCTTCATCCCAGGCCTCAAGTCGGCCACACTGAAGTACTCCTGAGCCAAGATGCTCCTGTCCAAAGTAGAATGTAAGCACATGAAGTTGTCCATTTCAGGGGTTCACATTCCATTTGGAGGTGTGAGTGTTGAGGATGGAAAATGTGAAGTGAAAGAAAGAAAAACAAATGAAGCAGTGCCAGAGTGCTAGCTATGGTGGGAGAGGAGAGAGGATTATTGGTAGAAATCAAGGGAGGCAGCGAAGATGGATGCAGAGTGTTTTGATTAGCAATGGGATACTGAAGACTATGTTAGAAGGGAGGGCATCAGGCAATTGAGGAAAGGGAAGCAATAGTAAAGGCATATTGGATGGGGTGAAGGGATATGAGAAAAGATTTTATTTATTTATTTATTTATTTATTATCGACTTAATTGGGCGAGGTTGAGACTTAATAGTCCCTTCTTCCACCTGTAAAGATGAGAAGGGATATGATAAAGAAGTATGAGGAATTGAAGGGAGACTTACCATAATGTCAGATATCAATGTGTGTTTTTATTAGAAGTAAGTAAATGTATTGCTTTATCAATTGTATAGAAGTAAACAAAAAATACCGGGACCGTAAACTTGAGGTTTACGGTCCCGGTATTTTTTGTTTACATTGATTCACGACCATAGCTATGTTCCTTGTATATTTAAATTGTATAGACTTCGTCCATCCAAAACCTACCTTAACTTGTAGAGAACCAATTATAATAATATTTATTAGTTAGGCAGGTAACCTAACAGGAAACAGACATTATATTCTGACATGTAATCTAACTTAGGCTTTGAAACTGGCCTTGAGCAAACATATTTCCAGAGAGTTCAAAATGCAAAAAGCCTGAATTTCATGGCTTCTAATGAAACTTCAAGATGAGCATTCCTCTTTATGGACTTTTTAAAACTTCAAGCTTGACCATTTGCATGAGGAAAAAAGCCATTAACAATTAAGATTCAAACAGATACATACAAATTAAATGGAGTTGTTTTTGAAAATCTTACCTTTGGGATGAGCAAATGAATAAGTTTTCCATCATATCCTTGCCGATGATTCGGACATCTACGCTCATCCCCACTGAGAATAGCTTCTTTACTTCCCCAGGATGCATTTCCTCTCCATCCCTCAGCTTCCTCCTAGCCACAAACCCCTTGTGCTTGTTGCCCTTGCCTAGGCCAATCACCAAACCTCTCCTGGATGCACTTCTGACTATGCAATTCTTCAAAACCTGTCCAACTTCAGGTGCACTTTCGTCTTTAGTCCCAGAGTTTGAAAACAAGCTGTGGTTCCCTAGTGTAAGGCTCAAATAAATCGTATTTACCAAAGGCATTGTGTATAGGATGCGTGCATGGCAAATTGCGGCAATCTTTGGTGGAGGGTCTCCAACATGATCTTGATGAACATATCCTTTTAAGTTAAGGAATTCCACCATAACTCCATCACCAATGTTCTGAAAAATGGAAAACAATAATGCACAAAAACAATGATATGAAGCATTACGTCACTCAATACTGACCAAATTATAATACATCAAATTAACAATGATACTAATGTACCAGTTAATCCCTCATAATACAGAAATCTGAAAATTAATGTTTGTTTGGGGGGCCAATTATGCCAAGAGGACACCAGTTATGGGATTCTAATTTTTTGCATAATTTAGGGTAAAAATTCATGAAGTAACATTGGCTAGGTCCGATTTGGATGTATTTTTCTGAAAATTTCTGAGATCAAAAACCACAACAAATTTTTTATGCAAAAATTTCTTTTTCACACACAGATGGCAGCACATGTTTCACTAATAATTAAGATTTCAATCCATTCACTATGAGGAGGAGCAACAATAAATGAAGCATCATTTATGTAACTATTGCATCATATACAAATGAGCATTATGATGTGCCAGAAGCTGGAAAGATGCTTTGTACATTGTGGACACTGCCATTAAATTCAAGTCACGGATTATTTCATTAAAGATTAACTTTTCAAGTGCATATTTTATTAGGTAAAAATGAAACTGCAAAATTCGATGATCTCAAATAATATCTTTAACAGATAAATTTTAAAAGCCATTAGTTCATTTTTTTCAAATTCAGTATTCATTATGCCTGGCAAAATATTTCTAACTGTTTACCTACCTGGTGCCTATAAGTCATCACTAGGATGTGCAGCAGGAGATGATTACACACTAGGCATATAAACTTGAGTTCATCTTAACTCTTTGTTACAATATAGTTTTATAATATAATAATTCAAATAATGTAGATTCAGTTAACTATAGGTTCATGCGTCATGGTATTTATTTAGAGCTTAGAGCTCTGGGAAGTCATAAGTATGCACAAGCCTTTCCACCACATCAAAGATGCACATAGTCCACTCAAATTAGTATTTTATATTTCTGTTACCTATTCTTCATAACACACTTATTTTATTACTAAGGACCTTAGGCTAAATTTCAGCAAAGAAGAATCTTTTAAGTTTAACTTTAAGTCAGATTACAAGGAGAGACATAAAAAAGATTAAAGATTAGGATTGCCTGAATTCCAAGAATATCCAAAAATTTAATACACAACTATGTCATTGTGGTGAAATGCCTCTCAGTTGAAGTTTTTTTTGATTTCTGAGGCTGGAAGATTAACAACAATAACTTGTCCTTGGGTTCAAATTTGTCCTCAATTTCTAATAATTTATTTTAATATATCAATCCATTTAGTTCAAATATTTAATGCTAGTGGCTATGATTCCATTTCCACTGGAGAGGATATTGTTAAATAAATTTTCAGAATGATATCAATGATATCTTTTGAAATAAATTCTAAATTTTGGGACGCAACAGTCCCATGGATAGACCTCTTGAGCTACTGACCGGAAGGTCTGGATTTGTTCCTGGGTAACACCACTGTGGGTTCTCAACTCTTATCTATATATATCTATATATATCAACATGGTAATTGTCCACCACCAATATACTATTGGTAGGGATGATTATACACCAGCCATCAAACATCATAAATTAAGCCTTCTTCATTTTTAGTATATATATTTCTGTCAAATTTTCTGATTATGTTTTGCATGGCGTGGAAACATGGTCACTGAAGAATGATGGTAGTCGTAAATTGAAGGTTTTTGAAGTGTTGGTGTGGAGAAGGATGGAGAAGGTGAATTGGCTGAAAGGAATACAAACAAGGAAGTGCTAGGTGTGGTGTAGGAGTATAGAGGATTGATGAGAGAAATCAAATGGAGGCCTGAAAATATGGTTTCAGAGTTCTCCACAAACAAATTTAATTTGTACAAAGCTTCTACAAAATCACATGCCCACAGACAACACTGAGATAAAAAAAATTGCCAATATACATTAAATGACTGACAACACAAATTGCATTCAGTTAGAGTTACAGTTCTAAGGATAAATTGGTCTGGTGATACCATGGATAAACCACAAAACCACAAAGTAATATGTACACAGATAATCAAAAGTTTACTTTTTAAACAAATAAATTTTTTTCAAACAGTAAATGTAATTTGCTGTTTGATAAATCGCAGAAATAAGAGAAATTATTTCCATAACCATCAAATGCATTTTTCATCAAACAATTCTATTTGGGAAAGAAAGCCATTTATATCCTCCAAGAATCAGCTTTATTGAAGTACAATGCATATACCACCAGGACTGAAAGTTGAGAAATACTGGTCGGCATCCAATTAATGAAACTTGTACTTGTTGTGTATCTACATTACACATTTCACTAGCGATATAACAAAATTGAATTTTTTCACAATAAACCATGTGAACATGAAAATTCATAACATCTCTTTAATGGGCAGCCCCCATATATTTGCATAACAATGAACAGTTCAGAGGTAATATTGCTCTGTATCCTGTGGAATACATATGTAATATTCCTTCACATAAATGTTTGGCGAAAATGGAAAGTATCAACTTACCTCCACCACAAGACTTTTCACCAATGTCCCTGGTGAAAGAGTGTTAATATTCAAGTTCTGATCAATTTCAGCAATTGAGTTCATGACTTCCCTGGGATCTACAGTAACCTGGACAACAGTGCTTGCTGGAGATGAATTGTCAACCTTTTGCATGGAGCACAGTAACACCTGGCCAATTCCTGTAATGTTGGAAAGAAATTATGATCATGCAACTGTATAGGAGGACATAACTGAGAAATGATGAAAACAAACAGAAAGGATTTGAAACTTAATTGATCTCTCCTGACTCAGGAGAAATAAACCAGGCATTTTTCTAAGTGCAGGCCCTTAATTTTGATTTTTTTTATTGTACAGTTGTCTACCAAATTAGGATAGGTTAGGGTTTAGTACTCTTAGGCTCTAATGAACATGACCTAAAATAACCTTAGGTCCCATGCTACATATTACAATAACTCATCCTACATACTTTCTATATGCATTAATTCTACCCTAAGTGCCTCTTCTTTTCCCCCCTCTACTTTGATATCCCAGCATTCCTCCTTATATTTCCACTTTCAGTATTCCATGGCCTAATTACGGATCTAATTTCCCATTTAATTATCTATGCGAGGATAAAACATGAGCATCTCATAAAAAGGGAATCCTGAAATAGGTCAATTAATCAGCTTGGAAATTTTGGAAGGAAAAATTACCCAAAAATTATGCTGGGAAGAATAACCTCAATATCAGATAAATTTTAGGAATGTATTTTGGAAAAGTGAGATTAAAGTCATGACCTCACATTTTGTATGCTTAAATACTTTTTCATTCTATCCAATACTATTTTTCCCCCTGGGCATGGTTTACAAATCATGTAACCTAGGCCCAATGGTTCATCCTAGCAGCATGACAAGGTTGCCACTAATTGGCGAATTCCAAGTCCCCAGATTTTTCCTGGTATTCAAAGCAATAAAATTATGTTTTCCATTTCCTACACTCAAATCTACATTAAAGGCACCATAACAAATATTAGAGTAATTCTGAGGGAGGAGTGGGTGATGGAGGTACGACAAGAAATCAGAGGGTGGAAAAATGAGGAGAAGGGGGCTATATGGTCAATGAGGGTTGGTTGGATAATCAGAGGATTATGAAGGGGGGGGACAATAGAAGGGTATGGCTGGAGTACATGGTTGTTTATCGGATTAAAATGTGCAGAGAGTAAAGGGGAGGGGTGGGAAAAAATTTGTTAATTGCAGTGTTACACTTGAGTTGGATGAAGCTCTTATAATTTCCATCTCTTCAAAGACATCCAAGTTTAGACCCTTTGGGCACACTATGTTTAACATTTCTGGAACGAAGTCTCCTCTTGTGACTATGGACTTTTAAAAGCTTAGCAAAGAGAGAGGCTCAGCCAGAATTTTTAAAAACAACTAATATGCTATTGAGCCCATCTTCAGATGTTTCTGCCAGTATGAGCAATATATTTTGCATTGCACTCATTACATTTTAATTTATAAATTTTGTTTTAAAATAAATAAAATTGTTTTTAACAATTCATTCTGAGCATCTTTGCTATTACAGAGAAGTTAGGAAGAGGTCAGAGTTGTATAATATACTATTCTTAGGGAGGTTGGGAGGTGATCTTATCATTTGTCAGAGATGTTGTTGAGAAATCAAAGGGTAAATAGGTAAAACTGAAATGTATAATTTCGTAATTAATTTGATATAAATCCATTATACAATAACATACTGAGAAAATCTTTTACATTCCACATATATCTGCTCTGCCATGATCCAATATCAAGCTTATTTAAATAGAATATGCCTAGTATCAGTATGATAATGCATAACCCAGAAGGCCATACAAGGAGCCTAAAAACAATGACACACATTGCATAATATTAATGCAATGCAAATGTGACAGTTTCACCAAAAATCAAGAAAATCATATTCTAAAAACATTTTCTTCAAACTTCTTCCTGTACAAGCATTCAGAAGCAAAATGTTACTAGTTACTCACCTAATTGTTTTCCTCCATTGAACTGACTGATATAGTTTTTGGCCTTTTCTGATTTTAAGAAAGCGGTAAGAGACTTTATTCCAAAATCTATCATGTAGCCATGGTCTTCAACACTTTTTATAGCACCCTGGAGAACCTGTTAGCAGAAAGAAATGTTGAAGTTCATTTTCTATGAATTTGCCTCTGGTGAATTACCAATTTAAAACACCTACAACCCATTACAGGCACCATAACACTAACTGCATTAATGAATGACTGAAAAAAGACAAATGAAAACATTTTTATTGATAGGTTGGATTGATTACTAGATTGATTCTTAGGGGCCAAATTTTATTTACATAGCTCTTAATAGTTTTCATTTCATGGACTCCGAATTTAGAAGAATTCTCAATGCACTGTATTTCCTAGGCATGCTGAGCAAGATTCTACTTGATAAGATTACTTGATACTAAATGATACAAGTAGGTATCACACTCAATAACCAACCAATCTTCAAAAAATTATATAGCAAATTAATCAGAATATAAGGATTCCAGAAAAAAAATACGTATGAAACCTTAAATGTCTGCTTTACGTACAAAAAATTCTTTTATTAGCTTTTAACATTTTTTGGAGAAAAACTCAATTATTAAATTCATTATCATCAAAAAGGAATGAGATAACTCTAACATCTCATATATTCTAGAGATCCAAAAGATATATTGCTCCATTTTCAAGAATAAAAATGATGTGCCTAATTCAGAAATTATGGGCACTCTTGTTAGTTTTGACAAAATGGCTACAGGATCAGTATATTTTGTAATATTCTCAAAAACTACGATTTCTCAAAACGTTGTCCAAAAACTATTTTGTGGAGCTAAAAATTTTAAATAATAATGGCTTTGCTTTTTTAATGTATGAAACATATGATAGTGATTTGGGAATGGAACGTAACGGTATATGGTGGTGAGGTAGGGGCCTATGGTTTAGGAACACAGAATGATCGTTAGGAAGAAAGAAAAGAAGTTTTACAAAAGACTAGGTCCAACCATAATAAAAACTTGGTTTACATGTCACAAGAGATGTATGTAATGTTGAAAATACCTTGAGAGATGTCAGTTGAGACTATATTATAATTAAGTGAAGATTGAGGAAAAGCATAATTAAATCTCACATTTTCAGGGAACTGATGGAGGATTCAGATCATAATTTAGTGCTAATGAAGCATAACTTGAAAATCAAAGGGATCAAATGGGAAATATGGTTAAGAAAATGGAGTGTGGAAGCAAAAACTGGGACAATATGATAATGACAATATGAAGTACCATGAGACAGAGAAAAAACTGATGGTTGAGGAAAGGGGGATGAGTACAATAGAAGTAAGATGTGAACATCACGATAAAGCCACAAACAGTAAATAAGAAGCAAGGAAGCGAGAGCAAGAGGCTTGTTGAACAGAATGAAGAAAGATAGAATGTAAGCAGACTTGAAGAGTTTGTTCTCGTGGGGGGTTATGTTGTGTCTATGGCAAGGCGGCTTAGGTTGTGTAGCAGGGTTAAGAATTTTCATTCATACAAAATATGTACAAGAATACTAAGACGATAAAACATTAATGATAGAATACCAAAACTGTAACAAACTGGACTCTCCCAGCCGATTTTGATGGATTTAGAGAGATTTTTCACGCAAAGAAAACCTTCAAAAGAATTGCTATTTCAGAAAAGAGTAACAAAAGATAAAATTGATGAGTCATTTAGACTACCTCAAAGCTAACAACTTATATACAATGATTGTGTTTAATGAACTGGCAGGGGAGTGTGCATTAATGCAGACAAGAATAACAAATATAAAGTTGTTATATGTAGCAAATATAAAAAATACAAAATATACATCAGATGCTACATTTTACAAACCAGACTACATCATTTTAAAACTAACTGTTATTGCTATGACTGGTAAATCGTCGCTAATGTATATAGACCTCTCGAAACTGAATATCCAGGTGAAGGCTTTGAAATATCAATATTAAATTTTTTGCCAGTTTAGAGCAATATTATGGGATGTAGCAATTTGAACTATTAGATCATGGAAAATACTCAAAAGAGTATATTTATAAACGGCTTAATTACCAATTATTATCTCATGTTGGTTCCATATGCACCAACACATATCTTAATGAAAGTAATACAATCCCAGATTTATTCTCAGTTAGTGACATGATAAAAATATCTAAGTATGGGCCATATTTCAGAAGTTTCCTTTCTGTCAATGACATTGTTTGTATACACTTTATAATCCAAAACAAAAACCATCAAAAATGTTCTTGTAGATTGGATATTAGTCATTTCAGTAATTACACCAGAAAATCAATGCAAAAGGAAAATAACAAGATGTAAAGATAGACTAATCCGGTTAGGCATGAAGTTTTCATGACATTGGAATAACTTTATATTGTTACAAAATGCTGCCTAACATATGCATTTGGAAAATTTGTTACATTATTATTATGTTCACCTAAACTCTCTTTTTTGTCATAATAATTTTACGTAAATTTGTTCTTAGGGGACTACACTGTCCCAGAACATTTAATATTTCTATGATTATGAAGCCTCAAGCCTTTCACTACTTGAGATATAGATTTTCAATAAAAAACTAGAGACGTAATAAGGTTGACATAATGAAATCTATCAGTGTAATATACAGAAGATATGCGACTCAAGCCATATTGGAATATGTTGATGCTGATGTTGGAACGATATTCAACTGAAGACCACTTTTGTTCACATACATATTTATATGGTTATAATTACCTTACTTTTATGTTGGAGCTTGATATCTATCATGGGTGGTGTATGCCACTTTTAGATAACTTTTTAATTGTCATATAAATGTTGTAAAATTTTAATTAGGAATGAAAATATAAGACTAACTAAACTAAAAAATAAAAAGAACGAAAAAATACTAACCATTCCACTCTTCATCAGAGAATGTGAATAATTAAAATTAACGCATGCTGGATCTAAGGTTAATTCCACTTTATAACCATTCTTGTGTTCACGCTTGGTGATTTTTTGTACTTTTGCTACAACAAACTGTCCGGGTTGGAACATCTCCTTCAAATCATAATATTTCTGAAAGTAAACAATACATTAGAGATTTTTTTCACAATTTACCGACCCAAAATATTCCATTCCCAGATACCTACCTCAGAAACTTCTTTCTTGTCTAACAAAGACCTAATAATTTTAGAATAGGATCCAGATACATTTGCAATCGTCACCTGTCCAACCAGACGGCCTGGTAAAGATAGACGAACGTAGTAGTCGGTAACACCGATAACACAGCCAAGAAGTACCATTCCTTCGGAAAGAGACTGCAAAAATGTGCGTGTAATGAATGAATACAATTTGGGCGAAATTATAACACAAAAGGACAAATGAAAACTTACACGATAACTAAGAGGTTCAGCCACGAGATGCTCAGTTCGCTCTAGGTCTTGCGGCCTTTTGGCATTTTTCTTACTCTTAGCCTTTTTCTTACTTGTATCAAAAAGCTAAATGATGAAAACAATAATAATCAGTGGTGTACATAAAACTCAGTAATCACAACATGAAACTAAAATATTCTTTCACCGTACTTGGACTTTCTTAACTTTCCGTTTAATTTTCGTTTTGGCAATCAACTTTTTGCCACCTCGGGGGAAGCATCGTTCTTTCTGTATCGCCATTTATTCAAATAAATTAGTGTATAAATGGAATAGCAATACAGATCTCAACTTTTGTTTACAATTGACCGGCCGACACGTTCCCACAAGAAGATGTAACGATGCACACCACGTGACTTATACTGAACTGAACTTGGCCCACGGAGTCCCACGGCCCACGACTTCTAGCGGCCGGGAATGCTATGAATTTTTCAGTCATACCAACATACACAGTTTCATGAAGGCGTTTCCTGCACGGCTGTAAACGATATAACTCAGTAAATCTCCTTAACTATCATTTATCTCACTATATTGGACACAATATACTCAGCAATACTCTTTGTAATCACTAGCAATTGTAACACCGATATTATTTACGTAGTATATGATATACGGTCCTAGAAAGATAACTAAACTTAAACTAGCCCAAGCGGTATGTCATCTGTTATAGAGAAAGGAAAAACTTTTGGGATAATATCTCCAAAACTAGACATTTTTTCTCAAATCTGGCGTAATCCAACGTGTTTGTAAAATCCACCTGGAGGTCGATGTGGATTCAGACGTGTGATAGTCAGGGAGGGAGGGGAGAGAAAGATAGGGAGGGGGCAGACCAGGAGGGTGCGGGCCAGCGCCGGACGGCATGGTGCCTAGTGGCGGCGTTCTCTAGCTGACAACGGCGGTGGCTCCTATTGACGTCAACGGTGCCGTCAACCGTGGATATGAAGAGATTCTGAATTCCTGCAGGGAATTGAACTCGGAAGTGAAGCGGGTGGGTGGTGTCGAGGAGGATGATGTGACGCTCTCGATCTGTAGCTTTGTCCTGAGGATTAATCGTGGACCTCTGGTATGGAGCAGAGTGAAAGACATCAATCAGAGGTTGCGTGATTTCTGCAGGTATATCGGGGCGTCCTTCGTCGAACCTCAGCCGGCGATCCAATCGTGTAGCAACCCCCTGAATCGTTCTGGTGTTCACTACACGAATGAGGCCGCCAGGTGTGCAGCGGATAGGATATGTGAGTGCTACAGGGTTTTTTAGAGTAAAGTGTAGTTCAGTAGTGTTAAATAATAAATTCTTCTTTGTCAAATTATGTACCTTTAAATGAAGTGAGGTTCAGTGCTAGCAATAGTGTATTTAACATGAATCAGATAGCATCAGACGGAAAATTTTGCAGGGGATTCAATATAAATAAGAAGACGATCCTTGAAAATTAAAAAACCGTAACATCAAGGAAACATCTGTGTTGGTAGTAAATTGCCGAAGTTTAAAAATCACAGAATATCATCTAGTGGGAGGTGGTTCATAGTATTGTCTATTCGACATTATGCTGCCAATCCAAGGAGAAACATTCAATTATGACGAATAGAAAATCCAAATAAATGAGAATAGTTATTGATGATCGGTATCAAACAGCATTAGGAGATAATATTACTTGGACATGCGATCATCTTAACAATTATGGTGGGCGTCTTTTCAGTTAATAGGAACCAAATTACTTTGCCCATATCTTTGAATAGAGAGGTTCTTATATTTTCCATCATAAATCATGTGGATACATAAGGATAAATAAATAATAACCAGGTATTCCAAGGATGATATATTGAAAAATATTATGCGATGTATCTAGATATGGGTGTTAACATGCAGGAAGATTGGATGGTGCTCTTTGCTTAGGGTGGGAATAACGTAACGTTTTGGGAAATGAAAAGGTGACAAACGTAATGATGAAACTGTAATAAAAGCCATTTATAACTATATATTAAAATAAAAGGTGTTTTAAAAGAAATAATCATGGAGATAAAGAGGATTTGAGAGGTGGGTAAATTGACGAAGTGGTAGGAGGGTTGGGGGGTACTTTCGGGGGTGAATTTGGGGGTGAGATGGTGTGTGATTTTGGTGGTGATTTGGGGGAAAACTGGAGGATGAGGTGGAGGGTGAGTTTGAGGAAGAGGTGATGGAAGAGTTAGGAGGTGGTTTTGGAGGTGATTTGGGGGTGAGTCGGAGAGTGGGTTTGAGGAAGAGGTGGCGAGTTGGGTGGGTGGGTTGGGAGGTGGTTTTTGCCTTTGCCTTCGTCCTCTACGGGTTGTGTTACTTCAAATGCCAACAGGAGGATCAGTGAAATGGAGATGCTCAACCATGGATTTTTCTGCTGTGTCATGGTGCCAGTTTTGAGGAGGAGAATGGTTTGCCCATCCTGGAATTAAGACTGAAGGGAAGGGAATCAAGGACATGGAGATCAGCCACAAGTATGATCAAAGCAGTTGTGAGAACCACCAATGACGTCATATTTGATCATTGTTTGAGGTTTAATTAAGTGTAATAAAAGAAGCATTAATAAGTGTTAAATTTTGCAGTGCATAATTATGTAGGGATTCATTTATTAAATAATAAAAGGGAAATAAATATTTAGATTTCTTTAAGTAACAATTTATTAGTAATACAGTAAGTCTACTACTTGTATTGCTCAATGCTAAAGGCTGAACAAATTTATTCATACCATACCTAGTTATTGTGATGTAGAAATGATTACATAAAAATTGTAGCTGAAGGCTTTTGTTGAGCAACCTAGGATGTTATATGGAATTGGTGGTTTTCCTTCTCATTGGGACAATTCTGTTTTGCACCTGATCTCTCTCATTTTATTGAAACATTGCTATGATAAACTTGGCAGCGTATCCAAAATTTTTTCGCAGCTAGGCTGGGAATTACTCTCGGAGCAAAGGTTAAATTACAGATTAAATCTCTTGCAAAAATTAGAAGGACATCTCTTTAGCAGTGATGTTGCAAATGTATCATTACTCCAATCGTACTACGGTAGGATAGATCATATCAATAAAATTAGAGAGATCAATTGTAGTTCAGATGGATTTAAGACATAATTTTCTCCACGAGCGATAAGGGAACAGAATAACACTGTCCGACCGGGGTAGGGCCATATTCGGGTTTTAATTAGTCTGGTGTCCATTCACCCCCGTCCACACACCCTAGCGGTGACTTGCAGGGTACTAAAATAAATAAATAGACTTAATTTAAATATACAAAGAACGTAGCTACGGTCTTGAATCAATGTTTACAAAAAAATTGCCGAGACCGTAAACCTGATTGGCACTAAGTCATAAGTAAAAATAAGAAGAAAAAAATACAAGTAAGGGGAGAAATAGAGAATACACACTAGGTTACTTGGGTGTGTTTGAGAAACAGTGACCCACGTATACCTCAATCACACAAATGCCAAAATAAATGGTGACCGAGTGGTTGTAAGTTTCTTTTATTATTCATTATTTTTATCATTTATTTTGACTTTTGTGTGTGATTGAGGTATTCGTGGGTCACTTTTTCTCAAACACACTTAAGTAACTCAGCGTGTATTCCCTATTTCTCCCGTTACTTGTATTTTTTTCTTCTTATTTTTCCTTATGACTTAGTGCCAATCAAGTTTACGGTCTCGGCAATTTTGTTGTTTACGAATAAATAGACACTAAGAGCAAACGCGGGACCAATTTTACCGAGATTTTTTCACACCTAACGTTTCGGGCAAAATTTAAAACACTACTTTGATATCCGTACTAAAAAGAAAGACTTGTGCTTTTCCATAAATTTTATTGTATGGTACAACGCGTTTCACCGACTTTGCGGCATCATCAGTTATAAACTTGCTAAACAGACAGTGCCAGAATATATACCCTCAGGGCAGAGTGGGGGCGGGGAGGGGTGGAGGGCCTGAGAGGGGTGGGGGCCCTCAGGTGCGTTGAGGGGTTGTTTTGACCAATTCCAGGTTGGTTTCTCGGAGAGGAGTGGGGAAAGGTATGGGAGCAATTACTCATCACAAAGGGTCGTGTTAGGGTTTGCCAAGTGCCTTCTTATCTCTAATTGCTCGAGAGCGTCTGTTTTTAATGCCTTTGGGAGCACGTGTAATATCTCAGGGACAAAATCACTGCTGTGGTCGATTTCCAGTAAATGCTTGGCAAAGAGAGAGTTGGTATTCGATCCCATTTCTGGGAGATATTTCCTATAGGAATTCAAACTGCCTACCCACCTCACTCAAAGTAGCCTTCTACCCACACGTAACCCTCTCCAAACTTCTAGCCAGTGGAAAAGACACTCAGGAGAGCCTTCTCAAATCAGGTATTTATAAACTGAAATGCGAGGATTGCAAAAGCGTTTATGTCGGTCAGACAGGTAGGAATATTAAGTTACGAGTCAAGGAACACGCAAGGTGTCACAAGGAGTGAGTTTAAATATGAATCGAGAGAATCAAACAATTGTCTTCATCGGTTTCCCATAACCAGTGCTCACCTGATCTTAAAAACTAAAGTTTTTAATCATAATCAACAAATACGTTAAACGCGACAGGACATATCGCTATGCATGTTAAGTGCCAACGGATTGATGGAAATAAGAATTAGGTGATAATAAGTATAGGCGCAAATTTAGGAATAGCGTAATCAATGCGCCATTTCTCAGGAGCAGTTTTTAATTACCTAGGAAGCTAACTAATAGCAGCAATTATGACATTCCCCGTTCTGCAAAAAAGTTCCATGAAAGCGCCGGTAAATGCTTCCATGTGGTGGAATATCATGATTAATTAAAGCTGGCAATTTTCCACAAAATAAAATTTTAATACGACCGGTTTCGATGTAACTACATCATCTTTGTAACACAGAGTGAGGTGTTTGTTTTCACCTGATTCCACTGTTCACGTTCACGTCACACGACGTGGAAAGGAGGAAGTGCACTTGAGACATCAACCACTCACTCGATTAAAGAAAGGACCTCGTCACTCAGTGCCAGTTATGCAAACCAATCTGTCCATTCCCTCCGGCAGTGAACTGCTGCGTCAACACCATAATAAAATTCGTACACAATTAAAATTTGAATAAAGTGGGTAGTCTAATATGTAAGAAGACTTATCCTACAGCTCTTTTGCGCGTGGTAATCAAGTATCTGTATCAAGTTCCGCGATAAACTTAGTAAGACTGCCACATAAACACACCAAATGGTAAAGGTTACGTACATTCTGGAATTACGCCTATTATTCACAAACCTACGACTTTTTTAAACGTATCTTAAATGGCTGACTTCAGTTGGATACATCTAAAAACCTTTCAATGCTTAATTTTATTACGAAGAGCCTTATCTTCCCTCTTCAATAGTATCATTCTACATGGCGATAACACACAACACGTTCTCTTACCATGATTAATTCCTTTTTCGAGTCCTAGCTTTACATTAACAGTCATCTCCCTGTTTTGGGCAGTTGAATGCAGTCACCTACTTCAATATTACGTATGTGATTTTCAATGTAGTAGGCTGAGTCCCCAGGAACTTCCAACGCTGGCATCGCTGCGCCGGAAGTTGCTGAGGACGAATGGCCTGAAAGGGTACGAATTCGTGGTCAGAATGGAGTAAGGTTAGTGAAGATCGGTGTCATCAATCTTCGGAATCAAGGCGATTCAATCCCCCCCTCCCGTTCTTTTTAGAGTATTTTAAAATGTCGCATTACCACGTTGCGCGAACATTCTAAAATCCATTTCGACGGGAAAAAACCTATCTCAGTCCATAGTTGGAATACTCCGCAAGCGAAAAAGTTCAAAATATGAATATTTCGTACACTCTTTACAGAATTATCGCCTTATATTAGGTGTGACTTAAGAGGAAAAGATAAGCGATGCATGGAAATTTAGAAAAAAAAAATGGGAAAAAAACGAATTAAAAATACTTTTGAAAAAATAATAATCAAGTAAAATGCATATTGAAATGAAATAATTTACTTTGTAACTCCACACACTTTTGCGTGTAGAATTACAAAGTAAATTATTTAATTTCAATATGTTATGTAAATTCCGTAAATTTACGCCTGAGACAACAAATTTCAAAAAGTTATATGAATTTCAAATCGTGAATGAATTTTTAATAAATGTAAAATGAACACTATATGCTGTCATCTGATACATGTCTGCTTGGTTTTAAGACCAGAAGTGAGAATGTTTATAAGAAATGAAAGGCTCCCATTAACATCAAGTTATAAACTGGTATAAACCATATCATGATGAAGTGGAACCTGTTCGTGCATCTGAAGTACGTTCCGCAAATACTCGCCAAAACAAGCGGAAGACATTAGCCTCGTCCTCGAATTTGCTTCTTTACGTCGACCATCTTATATTGATATGCTTGGTGAAAATTCGTTTCTATGATTCTGTGAAGTGTTCCCTGCCTACCTGGATCAGATTGAGAAAGAGCTGATCGTTGATTGATTTGGTTACACCCAGACATGGAAAACTATAGCGCACAGCAATTTGATGGTAATTGGCAATATATGAAGAAAATTTAAACGTAGTCGAACGATCTATGTATGAGAACATTTTCAATGTATTGAGTGCGTTTTTTGGTCATAAAACATTGAAAGGAGAATTTGTCCATACAATACAAATATCGAGTTAGTCGTGGGATGGGAATTGTAATCTTAGCGAGCGGTTACATAAATTAAAATATTAGATATACGGGGATAGATTAGGTATACATTTATAATAGTGAAAGGTCTTTAGAAGAATTAGAAGAGTGTTTTTTGGTGGCGGTAATTGAAAATTACGAAAGAATAAGGGATATAGCGAAAATTGAACACTACGTTAACCAATGCTGCAGTTTTAGTTTAATATAGTATATTAACTTGTAAGCTTTTGCATGTATTATTATAAGGTAATCTATCGTTTAAGGTAGATTTTGGATGGACACAACTACCAAATAAATATTTTGTGACTCGTAACAAAACACTATCCAGCAACCTAATCTACATCAGGTCCCTCTTCATCTCTGTGTACTTCTTTCCTCCTTTCATCCCGTCCAACATCCCTATCCTGTTCCTGCCCTTTACTCGTTTGCTTAACATTCTCCGCTCTATTACAGTCTTCAACATCCAACTGCCAATCAACACGCCCTTCATCCCTTTTTCCTGCCTTCTTAGGACTTATCCCGACCTACGAAGTACTTCCTCATTTGTTTTCCTTTTGGTCCATTTCACCTTCTCCATTCTTCTCCTCAACCGCATTCCAAAAGCCTCCAATATACGTCTATCTTCCTGTTTCAATGACCACGTTTCCGCGCAACACATAACTGCGCTCTATATAAAAGTTTTTACGAGTCTTTTCTTAACATCCTTACTCAATGTCCCTAACGTCAACTCCCTCCTCCTTGTGAAAGCCTCTTAGTCTACTGCAATAATTTCCCTTGTGCTCCCACTACTTTGGTCGTGTTGATCAAAAACACTTCAGAGATATATAAACTGTTCAACCTGTTCTAGGTTTTTCCCTCTTATTTAATGTTTAGCTTAGCCTTTTTCTTTCTGGAAAATCGCATAACCTTTGTTTTATTAATATTGATTCTCATCCCATATTTATCGAACTGAACCTCCAATTCACTCAGCAATGTTTGCAATCCCTTGGCTGGCTGAGCAACTAATGCTTGGTCATCAGCAAACCTAACCGATTTTACGAATTACCCTCCGACTTTCATTCCTACCTCCAGTTCTTCCCATGCCTCTTTAATCATTTCCTCCACATATACGTTGAACAGCACCGGGGATAATGGGCAATCCTGCCTTACACCTCTTCCTAACACTGCCCATCTGGACACTCCGTTCCCCACTCGCACCTGTGCAGTCTGAGATATGAACAGGGTCAGTCTCCTGTCCTTTTAATCTATTCCTATTTTCTGTAATATACTCATTAGTTTTTCCCAATTCAATCTATCAAACGCTTTTTCGAAATCTACAGATACAGGCAAATACGTCCTGATTGTATTCTATATTCCTCTCGATTAGTGATCTCATTACTGCAATGGCATCACGCGTACCTCTTCCCTTCCTAAACACAAACTGATCCTCCCCTAAGTAATCATTTGCCTTACTCTCTATCCTTTTGTTGATAGTCCTGAGAATAACTTAAGCTGCGTGGGATATCAAACTTTTTGTTCTGTAGTCCTCACATGGGGTAGCCTTTACCTTTTTCGGAATAGGAACTAACACTGATCTCACAAAATATTCCGGCCAGATTCCTTCCTCATAGATACTACGAATCAGTCCATATTGGTCCTTCTTCCCACATTTTCCTAAACATTTCAACAATTCTACAGGAATGTTGTCCACCCCCACGGCCTTGCTTGCTTTCATCTCCTTTAATACCCCTTCTATTTCATCGTCGAGTATGCCTGGACCTAAGCTATCTTCTTCTACGTCATGTTACTTTTCTATGTCTAACCTTGTCGGCCTAAGTTCTTTACCATGCAGTGTTTCTATACATTCCTTCCATCTCTCTTGAATCTTTCCTGTGTCAACTCTTATCTTACCCGACTTATCTCTAACTGTTAGGACAGATCTTCCCTTCTTATTTCCCGATAGTGAGTTAACTTTGGTGCATAGCGCACCGATTTCACCCTTCCTCTGCAAACTTTCCATATCCTCACACTACGACTTCAACAATGCTTCTTTTGCTTTATTTGTGGTCCGTTTCAATTTATTTTCTAACTTTTTGTGCTTCATTTCGCCTAAATCTGTGTTTAAATTCTTCTATCTTCTACTGGCATCCATCTTTGCAATCATCTCATCCGTTACCCATGGTTTCCTTATCCTTTTCCCGGGAACGGTTCCTATATTGCCTTTTGTGACTTTCGATATCACTTTCTTGATAAATTCCAATTTTTATTCGATATTACTCAGCCCTTTACCGTCATCCATAATTTTCTCTACAGCCTGACGATACTCCATCCTTGATAATCCATTAAATTCTTCTACATTCCATTTTCTAATCCGCCGCCCCTGTCTTATCTTTTTGAAACGGACGCTACATTTCATAACAACTAAATTGTGGTCAGAGTCCGCATCCTCTCCCGGTAAGCTGTGCCAATTTATCACACTGTTCCTAAACCTGTGCCGAACCAAAATATAATTTATCTGATACCTTTCTGAGTCACCTGGAATATTCCATGTATACCTACGCCTTTTAAGGTGTCTAAATCAAGTGTTGGTGATGACTAACCCTTGTATCCTGCAGAACTCAATTGCTTTCCCCGTCGTCATTCGTCGTACCTAAACCGTAATCCCCCGCCTCATCATCACATCTTCCTTCGCCTGCCATGGAATTCCTATTCCAAATCACTATCAAATGTTTCCCTGCAGGAACACAGCTTTATGTCCTCTAACGAATCGGCACCTGAACAATGACCAAGTTCGTCGGTTCTCCTTTAATTTCTACCAGTAATATTCTATCCATTGCTTATTCTATGTTGACTATACTCCTTCCTACCTCTTTATCCAATATTATGGCAACCCCTCATTAACTCTCGTCCCCGTCGCTGTATATTATTCTATAACTATCACTCTAGTAATCCCCGCTATCCTTTTATCTCACTTCGCATAAACCTAAAATATCTATATTTCCTCTTTTCATCTCTCGCTTACTATTCTCTTATTTTCCTGTCCTCAACACTGTCCTATCATTCCAAGTACCTATTCTAACTAATTTTGTCTTCTTACACTGTGTCTTCTGTCTAGATGCTGTAGGTTTTCCCTTGCAAGGGTATCATGGGATGACGATCGCGGAAGCCTTGCCTCTCCCGCTGCCGGGCCCGACACACGGACGATTGGGCCGAGTCCTGCAGTTGCCAGGACTCAATTTCTCTCTTCTGTCCATCATTGTGCTTGGGAATAATAATTGAGTTGTTTCCCCTTCCCTTCCTCAATAATATTTTTAACGTGACACCATCACTCAATGGCCGCCCCACTAGGGTCAGACGCCTTTGCAGCCGCCTCACTGAGGAACAGACGCTGCGTGACTACCTTTCGTCTGGCTCCTAACCTTCGACCTATCTGGCATTGGTAACCCTACCAGGAGCAATTATTATTACTCCCGCCAGCACAGCTCTAGGGATCATCAGAACGCACAAGCCGTTCCACCATGCCAAGGTTGTAGTCCATGGGAGGGTTTTACATTTATGTCTTCAATTTATAACTCTTTTGGTTTTTTTTCTATATAGTTCCGACGTTTATAGTAGAAATTAAATCATTGAATTGAAAAAAATTTGATCATCTCATTGTCGATTCATCTTATTTATGCAAAAAACTCAGAAATTTGTCCAATGAATCTCAAAATATATAAAAATGGGATATTAGGAAAATCATGTCTTGTCTTGTTCAGAAAACCGAGGAATAATAATACACAACGCTCATTTGGTACATAAAGTAATAATAATATCAATTACCGGTGGTAATTTCGATGTTTGAGCAAGTTCATGGCATCGGTTCAGTATATCGATCAAGTGCTAGGTTGACGATTTTTGATCATAAGAAATTACATTTTTTACATAGATAAAGAAATATTGACTGTAGGAAAATGGCTACGGGTTCGGATCCCGGTCAAGTCGAATGATTTTTGCACTGTGAAATTCCTCCATTTCGTAAGTCAAACTTTTGGTTTCTTAACACAGAAAAATTATGTGAGAACCCCAATAAAAACACTTCTATATGGCAATATTTCGCGCCAATTTTTGATTTGAAGAAAGGTTTTCATGGTTCTTGGTTGGAATTATAAAATCATAGAGAAGATAAGACTGACATTTCTTCTCCCTGAATTACACGCGTGAATCGCGCTGCCTGGCGGGAATAATACCCAACTAATAACAATACTCCGGCTAAATAAAACAGTTTCTGGCGTAACTTGGTTGAAAATCTTCATACTGACTTTTAATAATCAAACCACTTTACTTTTCCAGAAAAAGTAAAGTGGTTTGATTATTAAAAGTCAATACTCTGGCTGTTGGAGAGGCACTATGCTTGCCGTGTTGTCCACAAGCCACCCACTGTTGCCTCGAAACATTGCACCTGCCAATTCCTGCTGCTCCCAGAGATCGAGCGCCAACACATGACATGTGCGTATCCCGTGACTTTGCCTCCGCGTCCGTACAGTACAGCGCGGCTTCGGCACTCGCGTGAATTGCTTGCGTCGACACAGGGACAACGCGTTCACCACTTCGCGTTCTAAAACTGGGGTAAACCGAAACCAACTGCTAGGGCAAATACATCTTAATCTGCGCATTAGCCTTCTCAAGGAAGAGTGGCAGGGAGTGTTATTTCACAGCTACTACTTTCACAAACACACATGGCACAAGGCGATCCACCGAAAGAAAACGTGGAAGGGGGGCTTAACTCACCATTCATGCTACATTCGTTATTCTCAATACGAGTATTATACTACCAGTAACTTCTCCTCTGACTGCACTCCAACCCCTCCAAGCGTATTAAAAAATAACCAGTTGGTTATTTTTTAATACGCTTGGAGGGGTTGTGTCCTTAGAAACTTCTTCAAAATCCGCCTTTAATCACTTTGTTGGTTAGTGAAGGCCGTTTATGTGAAGGGGTGTTCGTGGAGTTCGGCGGAAACTCGGATCCACGGAAATGGCTCCTTTGAAGGAGCAACTTTGTTCTGTGATACTCTCCTTCACGGAAACTTTTGAGTTGATTGCCAAGGCTCGTGGGGAGGATGAAATGAAGCATTCCAGGTATTATTTTCCCGGTTCAAAAAGGGGCGGCAATCAGTGAAAGACGACGAGAGTTCCGGAAGACCATGGACGTCGACTGATGATCCACAGGTTGAGAAAGTGAATCCCTTTCCTTCGAATCGAAACGCCCTCGCGAATCGACGCTTGACTGTCAGAGAACTTGCGGAAGAGTGTCGCATCTAGATTGATTCTTGTTATGTAATTCTGACAGAACAATTGAGGATGCATCGAGTAGCCACCAAATTCGTTCATTGCCGGATGACAGCAGACCAGAAACAACATCGAGTTCAAGTTACTAAGGAAATGTTTGATCGAGCTAAAGAGGATGAAAACTTTCTGTCCAGGATCATAACAGATGACGAGTCATGGGTTTATGGATATGACATCGAGTCAATCCTGCACTCTTCACATTGGATTGGTGAAACATCCCTCCACCCCAAAAAAACTCGACAAGTTTGTTCGAATGTCAAGGTGATATTGAATGTTTTTTCAACGAAAAGGGGGTTGTGCATCACGAATACCTACCTAAAGGCTAGATAGACAACACGGGGCACTACTTGGGGGATATGAAACACCTAAGAGAGCGAATCAGACGAAAACGGCCCGAACTTTGGAAGAGCGGCGAGTGGTTTTTTCACCACGCCAACATGCCAGCTCATTCTCATCTTAGAATTCGTGATTTTTTACCGCGGTGCTTCCCCGCCCATCCTATTCATAAGACCTGGCTCCATGTGACTTTTCCCTGTTTTCTAAACTAAATACCCCGCTGCAAGGAAAAAGATTTGCCATCATTCCTGATATAGAGAAAAATTCGCCGGAGGAGCTAATGAGCATTTTGGATGAAGCGTTCCAGGACTGTTTCAAAAAGTAGAAACATCGTTTGGACAAGTGTAAACATTGAGGAGGAGACTATTTTGAAGGAGACCCTGACCGATAATTTGTTTGTGAAGTATTTTTTACTTAACTGAACTTGGCCCACAGAGAGCTAGCCCACGACTACTTAGCGGATGGTGATGCTATGGATTATTCAGACATCTACTTAATGCACCGCAAGCCGCCATAAGAGCGTGTGGCGGGAGATGTTAAGGCACAATCCGTAATTAAAGAAAAAAACGCATGCAAAAGCCACAAATGTATGCAGTCCACAAACAAAACATTGTATACATTCATGGAAAAACCGTTACACCCCACCCACATACAAACACACAAACTACCAACTAACATGCACACACGCCTACAGATACACCTAATAACTTTTAACTTTTACAAGCTGCAATGCCTTTGTGTAATGAACTCAAAGAAAACTAAGGAAACGTTCAGGTTCATGCTACCTACTGAGGAACAATAGTTACCAACACATTTATTTTACCAAGTTCCTAATGAAATTTTCCTTAAAGCAATTTATCGCTAATTGAATTGGAACTTGCGAATTTTTTTCCGGGTCGCAAAACATAGCATTATCATTGGGCTCATTTACGTACATGCGTGTTACATGTATTTGTATAGTCGTGGACTAACAATGAGACCCAAGTCTGGATTCACTGAATGGTCACACGATGGCTCCTTAAATGACGCGCACGCATTTCTGGAGGGGCATGCAATTGGATTGTTGGCTGGTGGTCTTGGAGGCAGCTGTACGTACACTCAGCACTCAAGCTTTCGGCGAGTAAGGGAGCGGTTAACTGCAGGACTCAGTTCCTCTCCAGTTGAAAGCCCTTCGAAGATGCGCGAAATGCGAACTTCCGGAATTGAAATGGGCTAACAATTCCCTCCGCCTCCTTTTCCATCGTCCCAATTCGACTTCACTCTCTCATGCGTGAGGTCTCCCACTCAATAAACCCCTCTAGCTTCCCCCGCCTTCCCCCAAAGTCCTCCCCTTACTTGGCGGTGGGCATTTGGTCTCGCCAGTTCGTTTTTAGAGCCGGGATGAGCCAGTCGTCGAACAGATGGGCTATTCTCTATCCCGGAGTTCTTGGAACCCGCAAGAGCATATATTCAAGCTACTCTGGCGAAGACTAATCGATCGAAATTACGGGCAGCTCTATATCATTGGTGAGTAGCGATTTAAAACAAGCCCCCCCGTGTAAACATGCAGTTGTAGATTAGGCTTCTTCATTAGCGTGTTCAGTTTCAAATTCTGTTCAAGTTTCTAATTATCGGGTTTCGATTATCTAGATCTTAGGGCCTTTTTCCAAAATTAACGGTTGCATGCTGGTATGTATGTAGTCAGCCTACAAAATTATTTTTAAATGTGCTTTCTCTTGCTGGCATGCGTATATGCATACGCTGAACAAAGGGTTGAAGTACGCGGTAAATCCGATATTTAGCTTGCCTTATTTGTCGTTGGTTATTGCCCTGGGGATGGATTAATGACGGTCCTATAACTGCAATCGCGGAGGACCAGGATGGTGCGGTGGGTGCCAAGGCTACCTCCACCAAGAGGGTCCTAGTTTGAATCATAGAGGTGGCAGGTATTTTTAGTGGTGTCTTGATCCCTACGATGAAGGTCTTTGTGGAGAGCACTTTGAGTGAGTACACACCGTCCGTCGTTTGGGCGGAATTCCCGATTTGACATGACATCGGATTTCGGCCGCCTCCTCTAAAATTACAAATAATGTCCATCCTCGGCAATACTGAGATTGCAATCACGACCTCGGTAGTTTCCAATTTTGTGTGAACCTACATTGAAATTACATTCTGCGACGTCCGATTTTTCGTCATTGCAGACACGCCACAATTTATAATGAGATTACCTTTTGGTGTAGATGGATGGTCTAGACTGCACTGATTCCATCGCGTGTTAAGTGGATAAAAATTCAACCTGAATTTTGTAGATCATTCCTTAGTATGCGACGGTGGCATTCTATTTAGTATCGCGCTCGCCATTCAAGCAGAGAGGATGTGCGCTCAAATCTAGCGTCGGGTTTGTGAGCGATTGGAAATTAATTCCCAGGAATCCTTTTAAGGAAAACGAAGAAACCGTCCAGACGCTTTGGAGCTCGGTGGAATTAGCCACCAATTCCTTAATTTTGTCGGTCTTAAAAAATACTATTTTGGAATTTGTTTCTCTGCAGATACGCTTCAGATGAGGTCACTCCTAGACTGAAACATAACAAACTTCCCATGTCACTTTATCTTAGGCCTATTGCAGGAAAATCACCCGAATAAATACACACCAACATGCACACCACAGGCAGCTCAAGGAAAAATGAACTGCCTCATTTCCATTCCTTAATTTTAGCATGCTCTAATTTGCCAAACATCTTTGCAACCAGGTGTGAGGTATTTTGTCAAATGTTATAATCCTACATGCCTTAGGCCTTTGTGAGGTGATCTGCACTCTCATATTTATAAAAATCAATCTTTGTGCTGATCATTGTGGTTACTCATGTTTAATCATTTGTTACTTGTATTTTCAAATTATTTTTAAATTTGACTTTTATGTATCATGGACTTGGGTGAAACCATAGTACATACTAAGCTTATGCTTACTGGGATGTTATTTTCATTTTATTCAATTGCATTAATAAACTCATAGGGTGCTTTGATATACCTCACCTAGTAATAAGATGAATTTTTGAAATTTGCTAACAAACAGGATAATAATGGGGGCCAGTTCCTTTTCTGGTGCTACATTGTGGTTTCCCAGGAAAGATCTGGTACCTGAAAAATCCCACAGCACGAATGAAGGGCAGAGGGGGGTCTCAAGAGGCATCATCTGGAATCACATCCAGGCCCCCAAGGCAGTAAACCAACACGCTACCCATTGGATTACCTCACCCCCTGTTTAGTTTGTGTAATATATTTGGAAATGAGTTAAGTTAAACCAAATTAAAATAACTTCAGTAAAAGCAGAATTAGCTTCAATTACTCACCTTAAGTTAACAAAAGTATATTTACCTACAGTAAATGTTCTGCCAAGAACTTGATTAATTTCTCTAGGAGATAAATAAATCATTGTGAAAGCTAATGAAAATTTAAATTACTCTAAATAATGTGATAGTGTCATATTAAAGTTGCTCTTATCATTCTCTTGTCTCATCTTTTTATTGAAAGATTATTTCAATAAGAATCACCTTTTGCAAGGTGGATTAATTATTGTCAATTTTAGCCTAGTTCCTTCTTTTGAAATGTTTTTTGACACAATGTCAACATGAAAATAAATTAAATCACCAAAGATTACTCAACTATGTAAATTTATAACACTTTCATTTTAAGTGAAAATATCGAAGTCTCAGCATACTTATGTACTAGTTTTGCAAAAAGACATGTCTTAAATTTATTCATGCCATATTGCAAGAGAATATTGATTTCAATCTCCACAAGAAATAATTATTGGTACATTCAATACCAAGATTTTAGGTCTACGTGTTTAATAAACCGGTTCATGGAACATTGAGGTTAATAATCTGCCTTTTGAACAGCACACTATCACTATTTGGCACTGTACACTATTTGGTTCCTGCACAAGTCTCTAGAGGTATTAAAACTAGTGTATCATTCTACTTTTTTCTCCTGGGGCATCATATGGAATAGTGTTCTGGGGATCAATGGGCATCTTGTACAAAGTTATCTTCAACCATATAGACCCTTTATCAAACAATTTAATTTTTCTTGCCATTCCTTCTATGTAATATATATTTGCCATGTCTGTCTTAGTCATGAATAATATCCATATCTTTCATGAAAATGGCAATATTCTCTCATTTTCAACTAGAAATCATAACATCCCCATTAGTTATCATAAATCAGCAATTTCACGTAAAACCCCAATGGTAATGGGTGTAATAATTTATAACACAATACCAAACTCCTTCCACCTCTCTTGTCCTAACCCTCCACCCTCACATCCCCTCCCTGACCTAGGCGGGCTTCATAGTCTCCCATTTCTTGCTCGCTCTCCGTCACTTCCCGTGATTGCATCTTCTAGCTCCTCATTCCCTTCATTTCTCCTTCTCGCCTTTTTGCCTACATTGCTTTCTTCTGTTCCTGGCAGCCTTCCTTCTCTTCAGCGGGACATGAGTGGAGTTCTCTGGAAGCATTCTGTTTGTCGCTGTGGAGGGAGGACGCCAGAGTGAAGGAAGATTGAGCCACTCCAATGGGCCAATGGAATTAGTGGACGCTGCCAAATGTATTTCAGGTGAGCTAAATGAGTTTCACCAATTCTCACTATTGATTTATAACTTAGTAATCGACCCAAAGGGATTTTCGAAAGATGATGATAATTGTAGAGCTTGCAATGAACTATTGTATCCTGCGTGAAACTCTAGAATCCAGCAAATAGGAACATTCAAATCATATCTCGGACCTATAATATAATTTTCCTCAAAAAATATTTCTATTTTAATTTTAGATTTCTTCAAATATATTGACCAGGATTTCATTCAGAGGATCACTTAACAGTATGTAAAATTTCAGTTTGCTATACTACCACATTGCATCATTCTATTAGGAATATTAATGTATGTATCAAATGTTTGGAGCAGTTACTTGGCAAGGAAAGATTCAGGCAGATCAACTGCTCATTCTTCTCTTTTCATGTACTCAAGTTAAAATTCGTTCTAAGTGAAGTTAATTAACCATAGTCAAGTTATATATGTCATTTAAAACTGATTCCACTTAATTATGACCTGGTAATAATTTGTAACTTATACTAATTCTTACATAATATCAAATTTTATAGAATGTTTTTGCGTTTTTAGTTACTAGCCAAATAACATAAGTTCAACGAAGGAAATCAGTTTGGTGTGGCAGCTAATGTATTGGTTTCCCATGCTGAAGACCTGGGTTCCAATCACAGCGGTGGCATAACTTTTCTAAGATATCCTGATCCCTACTTGGGTGCCATATGCAGTAGTCCATTCATCAAATGGAGCATTCAGTTGTGACCTCTTGGCGTCTTTCCCTTATGGTAGAATAATGCTGACAATAATGTCCTCTCCCCACCTCCATTCCCAGATTGATATCATAGGGCATTTATTCAAGCACAAATGAAAAGATTCATGAACTTCTACCTGAAATATTGGTCATGGAGATGAACCTACTATGTGATCCTTGTTTTATTCAAATGATCAATGAGGCTTCAAATGAAATGTGTCAGATATTTCTATAAGGTCTGAGATGCATTACATCCAGTGTGCCTATCTGTGTAAGTTTTGCAGCTTCTTTTTCACCAGAACTCCCATCAGCCCAAATGAATGTACTGAGCTATAGCTTGTGCCATGGTTTGTACCATTCCACCATCCTTATATTACTATGTGCGAAGTATTTTCACATTATTATGCCATCTTCAGGTACATGTGAGCACATTTGAACAAATTTGCCTACTACTACAGGAATACAAATATAGATTCGCGCACAAAATATAAGTGGGATAAGTGTAGTTGATAAGTATTTGATAATAATCTTGGGAAAGATTTTGTGGAAATAATTTTAATTAACAAATCATAGACTGTGAATAAATAAAAATTGAATGAATTTTCATGATGTTGCGTTTTATAGTAATTGAAAATAGTGTTCCTAACCAACAATTTAATCGGTAAGTGGTTTTTTCTATGAATAAAAAGTTTCAATGGTAAATTACTTTCATATAGGCATTGAACACTTTAGAGAAAAAAATTAAAAACTCTGTAATCATATCAATCTGCATTATAAAATCTTACTTTTCTTACTCTTAGTCGTATTTTTATCTGGACCAAATTCACTTAACTATCTACCATCAGGTTTTAATGTGATACACAGAAAAAGTAAAAGTATTAATAGTTCAACTACACAGATCCACCAAAATGGAGTTTTTTTTAACCAAATTTTCCTAGTTCCGTAAATTATTTTTGAAGTTTTTCTTCATTGCGTTAACCCCCAAATTTCATGTGGTAGAATGATACTTTTTTTAATCAAAAAATCCCCCATACCTCCACTCCTCCCATTGTTGTACTTTTCTAAATTTGTACTTCCTATCTAGAAATAATATTGATGGACCTCAACTCTTACCCCAGGCCTAGAATGGACGATACTTCGGAAGAAACTAACTCCTATTCATCGTCAGCCTAACTTCGGTGTCACTATTAGCTGCTCTCAGCAGGAAGAAGCCACATTATGATGTATGCTCAACCGCATGAGGTCTACTGAAACAGAATAGGGGACAGGGAAGAGAGCAGCATTCACACTGCAATTAGTGACATAAGCTATTTAAAATCTTTATATATTTTATCCCTTCTGTGAAAATTTGGAGATATTTGACTTCAAGATCTTTGCAGTGCTTCTATAAGTAGTAGTAAGCATTATATGTAGTTAGTGGGATGTATCAAGCCAAAAATGACTATTAGTTCTTCAATTAATTGAAAACATTTCATTTTATTATTAAAATTTTGAGTTTTTTTCTCTCTCAAATGAATCTTTCAATCAGAGAAAAAACTTAAGTCAATCTCATAAAGGTATTTCCCTTAAACTGGTTGGATGAGAGTCAGCTAATGTGCTCTGTGAAATGAAGTTTCCTTTGAACCTTGGCATAAATTTAAGTTAGAACACAGGTAAGGTACTGTCTTTGTCTTTACATTTATTTAAAAAAACACAAACCTCATTTAGGGATTGTGGATAGGATGTTTTCTCTTCAATGAGTTCAAGGATGGATGGAGCACTTGTTCTAAGGAATGAAGGAGCTAGTTAGGGTGAGTTATTTTTAGAAAAAAGTTAAAATAATCAAAGTATGTATTAAATTCAATGGCCTTCATGGACCTTTAGTGAGATGTCAAGATGATATATCTAGTTTTCCTTAGTTTTCACAGTTTGAGTTTTCACTTCCATTAGTTGGTGGGCATCCTCTGTTGAAAATCATAGCTTCTTTGTATGATTTCTGTGGCTTCTACAATGAGTTCTAGTTAGACTCGGCTCTCAATGGTCATTAATGTTGCCTCTCCAAATTACATTTTGAGCAAAGACCACACCGCACATATTATGCAATCACCAACAAAGAGATTTGCTTGTTTTTTTCAATCCTCTATTGTGTTATTGCAAGTGAGTTAAGTTCTGTATGAATGGACAATATGACTTGCTACATTAACCCTTCACCTTGAAATTGCTTCCTGGTATGTTTTTGATTATAAAATTCTTTAGATTAATTGCAAAACTGCGTTCAGACCAGATAGACCAAAGCAGTTGAAAACCCAGGATGGCTAATTCATTATTTCCCAGTCGTTGCCTAACCCTCGGTTACTGCAATTAACACTCTAAACCCCTCAGTTACCTATTTTCACACCTCTGTATCAACCCCAGCCCCCTCTCTCCACTTCTTTCCTCAAATCTTTGCTTTTTTCTTTGTACTTTCCTATTTTTCATTACCTTATTTTGCTCAGTCATTTTGTCTAAGTCAGTCAGTTCACCTGCTGCAGAAATTCACCGAAAGGTAATCTAAAATGAAAAAGATGTTTTGTCTTTAAAGTAATGTTTCCTGGAACTCACCTGTCTGCATTGAAAGCAGTGACTAATTATAGCTTACTACTTTTGAAATTTCACCATTATTAACAAGCTCCACTCTTACATTTATGCAGACTTGCCTGGAGTGAAAATTATTATCCCCTATCTGAGTTGAGAAAATTCTTTGATCTAACTTACCCAAAAGGTTATCATTTGAGTTAAAAATCAGTTGTCTATAGACCTTAATAATCAGGTTCTCATGGACCCATGGATTGTGACCCCAAATGGGGCTTTGAAGGGTTTTATGTGGGATTTCCAGCTGAAATATACTAAAACTAATAGTTTTTTATCAATCAGGATTTCAATCAGCATCATGGTTTGAATGATATCATAATTTAAAATATTTGATAAAACCAACTAAGACAATCCCAATTGCAAAGTTTCTGTCACTCTTAAGAGGAAAGAGAGTTCTTAGTTACTCCCAATAATACTCACCTTGGATGTATCCTCCAAAAGTGTTCTTAAATGTTTGAGTACTGAAGTGTTGTTTTATTTGAATAGCTTAGGGACTGAGGGGCATGACCCAAGTTATTTTGGTATAAGGCTGAATGGATAAGGCAGAAGGGAAGGTTGAAGACTTGTCAAGGGACTTTGGAGGGACCAAATGGGATGCAGTTGGCAAGGCACCTTCACTATTACTGGTTATTTTTCTCCATTCTTTCCATTTCTTTCATCTATTGCATTTCCTGTCTTCCCTAAGCCCTTAATCACCACAATACATCCAGGGAACGTTTGTGAAAGACGGTAGATTGGTGCTGTTTGGTTTCACATCAATTTGATTACTGCAAGGGATAAGATCATGATATATTTTCATAATGACTCTTTGCCAGAGAAAAGCTTTGACTTAAGATTTTTGATATGCTTGTTGGGAATCATGAAGATAATTTCAGTGAACAACCTTGTTTCCCTGAATACTTGTAAATTTCCTCTAGGTTGGTCATTAAATTAAAATGTCCATTAAAAAAATAAAGGGTTAACCTACATAGGCAAGAGGGTATTTGTAGTAATTAAAAAAATTATTTGCAATTGGAGTTAAAATTCAACAAGGTCTGATTTTGAATTGAATTGCCATTGTAGCTTTGAAAAAGTGATTTCATGTTTATGACTTGTCCTTCAACTGCTTCAGGATCCTGATTATTGCAGTATAACAGTGGTAAAAGCCAGCAGTTGTAGCGGTCGCATGTGGACAACATTCGTGGCAATGGTCGTGAATGTTTTAAGGAAGTGGGTCTCATATTGATTAAACAAATCCAAATCTATGATTGTTTAAAATATTATACCCACTGTTGAAAGTGCTCAATTTAAATTTATTTTCATCCTTGTTGAGAACATAAATTTCATGAAAGTGCATGAGTTATAATTAAAATTTCTTCACTGGAATGAACTCTTAAACATTCAATACATTCAAAATGCTACTTAACAAGAGTTATATAAAAAGTGGAAATTTTGATTAAAAATTCAGGGGCTGACTAAAACCTGAGATTAACCAAGATTCAGGCATATATGGTGAGACCCTTCATATTGTTCAGTGACAGGAGCTTCAGCCAAGGGATATTGCAGATTATTTCATGTGAACCTTGGATTACTTTCTCATGTGATACCTCCAGAAGGATATAAATGTCATTAAAATGGTAATGTTTGCTACTTGATTAATGGCAAATATGGTAACTATGGCAATGCTAAACTTCATCTGTTAATCTTAGTGCCATGCTCTATCCAATTGGTCCCAAGTAAGAACAAGGAGAGATTCTAAAATGTATATTCAAAAATTATAATAGATAATAATGAATTGGAATGAAGATTGGTGGACTTGTATGGGGTTGAAAACCGTTTCCTGTAACTATAATTTCTACTTTCTGCATGAGAAACTGCCTCATTGATAGAGATCTCCTTAAATTAATAAATATTATTGGTGCCATGTGAAATTCACACAACAGGATAATAAGATAGAGCTAATTCCATTATATGAGCCAGCTTTGGTTTCCCAGGAAGCTCTGGTTCACTGACAAATCGCACATGTAATCAATCATTCCATAAGTCTATGAAGAATTTAGAATTAACCAGTTTTTTCAGATGTGCTCATTTTTTATTCTAAATTTTGTTTTTAATCGTCATAAAAGGTATTGTTTCAGAAACTGAGTTAGCTAGCTTATACTAATTGCTTCCAACATTTGTGATAAGTGCTAAATATTCACCCTGCTATGATGGTAATGGAAGAAATCAAATGAACATATAATTGGGAGACGTGGTAGTCCAGGAGTAGTGCTGGACTGCTGACTGGAGGGCCCAGGTTCCATTCGAAGCAATGCCTCTAAGGCAACCTCAGGTCCACCCAGTTTTTTTTGGAGTACCAGATCTTCCTGGGGAACCATAACCAGAACAGGGAAAGGCACTGACCCCCCTACCTTGAAGTGTGAATATATCACTCCATCAGGCTTAGTGAACTCTATCACCAATAACCTAACATACATTTGGGTTGATCAGTGAATTTTTGTTTTATATCACGGTGGTGCCTAGCATCCAAGTATTTAGTAGTTTTTCATGACGTGGCTTAATTATTCTTTTGTTTTGATTTTCAATAGATGTATCCGTTTGATGTAATCCAATCTTTAACATGAAACATGTAAATAAAGATTTTTCTTATGTATTTGTGAAGTAATGAAATGTTTTAAAAAATTTTTGACATGCACCCATTCATTTTTTACTTAGGGGAAACCAGCTGCAACTGATAAACCAAATAAACAGAAATGTAGGTAGGTGCTTGTGGTTGACAATGAGTTTCAGCTGATTAAATTCAAGTATGATTTCATGTGTTAAATTATTCAAGATGGAAAAACAGTGAACAGACACCAATGAGTTTATTGCTATAATGTAACCATAGTGAAGAATCAGCTATTGAGTGGCCCTTTGAAATGGCCCTTTAATATCCATGAAATCCAAAGAGCCTTAGTCACTCTCAAATGTAGAAGGCTTACTTTCATTTGATCTTTATTTAAAATGTCTTCCAGCTAGCAGTTGCATATGTAGGGATAAAGGTTAATGCCCTTCAATCACTCTAAAGGCTTTTTCTCTCCTCTTTTTTCCACTGTAGTTTCTCAAGGTCCAAATTCTTAATCTTCAAACTGGATTATTGGATCTGAATTGTGCAATGAAATATGAAGCGTGTTGATTACATTTTGAAGTAATTTAGCATTATGCAGTCTTACTTTGAGTCACATGTTTTGTTTTAGCAAACAAGTTCCCAAAAAATCCCATTAAATTAAAATCCCTCCATTGGTATGAGATATTATCTAATTCTGTAATTGTCAGGTAAATTTGGCCCAATAAATTAGTTCATCAACAGTAACCAAATTCATAATCCTAGTTTTGTCAGATTCCATAGAAATCAAACCTACTACTTGATTATAATTTTTTTTTCATTCCTTCGTATCTTATTTTTAATTTGATTGCTACATTTTCCTGTTTCTTGACATTGGTCTAATAATAATAATTACATTAATCTGCCGGTAAAGGTAGGTTTATGATGAAAACAGATACCAAACAGTACAGAAACAACATCCTTGCCCACCTAACTAAACAGCCCAACATCCAACACTACAATAGACCCCTATTCAATTTATATAAAATCCCTCATTCCATTCAGTTTAATGTGCCTCTACTATTACTATACCTTCCAAGCTTAACTCTTCTCCCCTCCATTAATATTTACAATGCCCTATTGCTAATCATAAAGGTCTGCAGCCACCTTTCCTGCATAAGGTTTCTCAGCAATCCTCTCACCTCTCCCATGAATTGTAGTACTTCGTAGTTATGTCTAATAATATGCAGTGGGCAATTCATTACAATCTGAATTCCCTATGCCTGTGCAACTAAGCAAATGAATTTTCATTAGGTTTTTATATGAATACCATTGATAATTAAACCTAAATAATTTAAGACTATGACATACTAAGTAATGTTTGGATAGTATTTAGTAAAGTCAATTTTCTGGCACAATTGAAAGCATACGTAATAGTTTTTTTCTTGTCATGGTGTAAGAGAGCTAATTACTTCAACTTTTTACAAAGACAAAATATTCTGCGACCATTTTTAAATGTAATACATTTGATTTTGGGTGAAAGCCGAAGAAACTCGATTGGAGATGCAGAAATATTATCCCTGAAGTTGGTTTTGTCATAGCCAAGGAGTTTTCAGAAGTAGATTTGTTTTCCACATTGTTTAATATTAGTCTAAATTGACATTTTTGTATTCTGCATTTTGTAATCAATAAAGGTTTTGAATATAATCTTGCATTAATGATTCTTAAATATAATTAATCTCAACTACTATGACTGCAATAATGAGAAGGTAAAAGTTGCATACACTGCAGTGGATAGAATTGCATTAATCAACCTCGTCATTGACACTATGATGAGAACAAGTCGGAGGAATTTTTAGAAAATGCTATTATTGATTAATATGCAACTGTTTTGAATGAAACATAATTTCTATACTTCACAACTGGCAGATTTTATTGAAATAAAAAATACATCAGCTAAAAGATATTGCAAAAATTAGGGTTGCCAACCAATTTTTTATTTGAGCAATATTTACTTTTTAACTCGATAATGATTAAATAATACCTCGCTAATGTTTATTTAATACCATGCTAATATTTAAATGCGTTATATTCTATAAGAATATGCTGCAAGTAATCTTTAGGGTGCGTCATATTTTGTTTTAACCGTGCCTCAAGCTCGAAGGAAACCTATTCAGCCAAATACGACATTCGCAATGCACATTGTATGACCATGTAAAAATTGAATTTCGCAATTTCACGTTGGTATCTCTAGTGGGAAAAGGATGTATTAGGATGGTCTGGCATTTGAGGAGGTCTCAACTAGTGAAAGCATACGCCATCTGTTGGCTGGATCCTCAACCAATCGTTTAATTAATTTTTTGCTCGTTAATTTGCAATAATTTGTCGCAGGAGATTTTGACGGTAGGTTCAGGACGCCGCAGGAGATCTGGAAAACAATTAAATATTGAATATGTTTGTGAGGAGGGCTGCCATTTTTTCCGGGGCCCCGCGGCCCGGCTGGAAAAAATGGCAGCCCTCCTCACAATAATATTCAATATTTAATTGTTTTCCTGATCTCCCGCGGCGTCCTGAACCTACCGTCAAAATCTCTGGTGACACTTTTGTGCACATTAGCGAATCAAAAATATTTTGCAAAAAAAAAAATTTCGGCCGCAAAAGGGAATCGATGTAACATACGCTATACCTATTCCCACCTCCGCAATCCTCCTCTTATCCCCCGGGCTACCGGGTTACTTGTGAAAGTGTGGTTTGGAACTTATATTTATCTTGCAAAACCACGGACTTTGTCGTTTTTTCTGAAAATTAGGTCGACGAGCTCGGCAAGGCTCTCCGACCTGAGGATCCGAGGCATCAGCCTGCCTCGACCGCTCTCTCGCCTGGCGAGGGGCTCTGGACTTAGAATATTTTTCGCTTGGTGGACTCGGGACTTGAATGTACTCGGGGAGGCTTGGCAGCTCACCTTGGGCCCCGCGGTACTCCGACACGGCTCGTGAGCGGTTGGCCATCCATGGAGCCACTCTTTTTTTGAAGCGCGATCCGGTTCTTGGAAAACATTCGATACCATGCTTTTTCGCATGTGATAGACCAATTAACTCTAATTGTAGGACTTCGTTCAGTTTGGTGCGTGACGTCATTTTTGACCCGCTGCGAGCAACTGTAGCGCATATGTTTATCGTAATCACGAATTACTTTGGAACAATTTGACAATATTTTAGGCTGCCAACGTACGGATTAATGCATTTTTTTTTACATTTTTCATATGCTATGAATTTTGTATTTTATACATATAGCATAGCTGCTTCTTAATTATTTCATGCTGTTCATTAATTAAATAATGCCTCTTTCACGTTTTATTTCTGGAAATACCAACATTCCATTCAAGTTAACTATCTACTTATAATTGTTTTAATTCATAAAGAATTGAATGACTCGCATTGCCGAATGCGAGTATGGCAGAGGGTGTAAATTCAGACAGCTGTTTTTTTTATATTATTAGAACATATTCAATTTAAGTAGCAATTCAAATCAACATTTTCATTAAGTTATTTATATGAAAAATATTTTATTTTTAGGTGAATTCCTGCGTTTCTCATTTTAATTCTTAAGGAGCATATTATGACAAAATTTGTCATTTGAAAGTTACACAAAGGAAGGATTTAAAATTTAGACAACATTCATTATTGCTGAGTTTCTCTTTATTACTCATGAATACATTTTTCAATATACATCTGTATTAGAAATTGCATCAGTATTCCAAGAATCCTTTTTTTTAACCAAAGAATTTTACTGAAATACCCTCGTAGCCACTGTCCACAAAGTTAGCGGTGGAGGTGTTGCAGCCTATTCAAAGGTCTCATATAAGGCAGACACCCACATGAAGTGCACTTCTTTAGATGCTGACAGCACTGTCCAATTTGGCACCAGCAAGGAAATGTACACCTTCATTCAGATTTCTTTTTGAGAGAAAGCTTGCTGACCAACCTCTATTTCCATGGATGCTCCTCTTCTCACTCAGTATAAGCATCATATGGAAGACCTGAGGTAAAACAATTGAAATATGATTATAAATTTTAGTAATGTGGTTTTTTTAAAATACTTTTATGATGTTTTAAGCAAAAATATAAATACTTTGTTCAAAAGGGCAAAAGAATTATACACTGGCTTAAGTATGAAAGATTGGTCCCCCTTGAAAAATTAAAAAACGTTGAAACTTTCACGTTAAATCTACACAACATTGAAATATTGGAGAAATTAAGCTTTAATTAAAATGGAAATGATTTTCATACAAATGGAATTTATGTGATACATACAAATCATCCAGGACATTTTATTAGAAATTATTTGATAAACACTCATAGTTCACTCAATTTCAACATTTTATTCATAGTAGTAGTTTATAGGGGAGGCAACTGACAGCTCAGGTGATTTGCGCCATTAGGCATGGACAGAAAAGAATGAAGGGTGGAGAGAAACCTGGCATTGGCATTAGCCTGCTCTTAACCAAGGGTGCCATAGAGTCCTCAGTGTAACGTCCCATGTGACGGACGACATACTTACTTGAAGTGCCCTACTCATGGCACCTCAGGTAGGGATCTGTATATCACTGAAAAATATCTGTCACCGCCAGATTCTAACCTGGGCCATCTCAGTCCAACTGGGCTCTCGGACAGCACCATATTCATTTGTCGAAAACTATGAGTAATAGGGAACACCTTTAAACGAAAATATCTGTGATTAACAATTGTTAAGAATGGGAGAAATGAATAACTTCAGATCATAAGTCAATTACCATGTAATAAATTTGAGTGTTAAATTCATTAATATGTTTGTGCATGTTGATCAAATGAACTTTCTTAAAGCATTTATATTTCAAAGATTTCAAAATATAATTAAATATTGTCATATGAATGTGGAAATTATAATTTAAAATAACAATTCAATGTCTTTTCTTTCAAGATAAGGGAGATGAGGTACAATGGAACATGAGGCATCATGTTTTACTGCATCAAATATGTTTATCAAATGGAAAGTCCTTTGGATTTATAATTAAGTTCACAACATATTTTTACAGACTTATTAATGGATTCTTATTTTTTTTCTAAAGGAGCTCCAATCACTGCTTAGCCTCCCCTGCCACCCTCCTTACCTGCCCATGTGAGCTATATATATAAAAAGGTGACCAAATATGAACCAAAGAATGAAGAAATTTGAGATGTGAGAATTAGAACAAAATGAAAGAGGAGCGTGTTTTGGGTGAGTCCAAGGCAGGAGAGATTGGAAAACAGTGAGGGTAAACAGGGAAATTTCTAACCAGGTATCAATCATTACACCTGCCTTGCTTAATATTCTTTAACATAGGAAAGTAGCAGTTATTTAAACAAAATTTTGTTATTATATCATCACTTAAAACAGAGCCAAATGCCAGTGGATAAGCATGCATCAGAAGCTTATGAAATTGTATGGAAATGGGAAAAAAATCAAATAGAAATAAAGTTAAAAGAATAAGTTTGCAGCATGGTAAGGGAGGTGGGAGAAGTTTTTTGGAAATAATTTGAAGAAATCTGGAATTATTGCAGGGAAATAAAATACTCTGGAAATAAAAATACAATTAGTGTGATGGAAGGGAGAATGCTGGGTAAGTGAGGTAGAAGGAAGTAAGTTAGTTTTATGCTCCAAAGGTACGTCAACAGCTTAGGTCATTTTGAACCACTGTCGATTAATTTTAGAAAATAATGCATCTAAGTAAATTTAAAGGCATTTTAGATTGAAAGGTAGAATAAAAGGAAAGAGTTGATACTTTGGATGATTTGAAAGTAGGTGTTTCACCTGTGTGGTGGGAAAACCTGACACCTGTCAAGCTGTGGTAAACACAAATTTTTTTTACAAAAGTAAATTAAAGCACATCCCAGGAGGAAAACCACTAATAAACCTCAAGACCAGAATGTCTCCATCAATGAAGAACGTCATTCATGGGAGACATTTTTTTAATTATCTGGTGAAATCAATAATTACCTAAAAAACAGAAAGAATGAAACAAAGAACTTTACAAATTATAATTCGGCACTATGAACTTTCTTAAAAAACATGTGCATATGAAATCATGCAATAAAAACTCTGCATTCAATTACTTCATGCAAATGTTTTCACAACGTTTGATGGCTTGTGTTTTTATTCCCGGGTTCTCCATCCATGTAGGTTGCCTTTCGGTGATGAGTTTTGCTGCCTGGATCTTCAGGTCAAAAATACTTTTCAAAGCATTCTTGTCCACTTTAAATATGGCTGGTAGTCGAGTACTGCCCACTGATTGAAAGGTCCGTTTTTATGCACTGTTGAATGGATATCCATCGTCAATATTGATATTTCTTGGTCTTGGACAATAAAACTTTGAAAAAAGCTTTCGACCTGAAGATGCAGACAGGATGACCAGCAAAACTGTTATTACCAATAGAATCAATGTGGATGAAGATTCTGGAAATGCAAAGACAAGCATTACAATTAATGAAAAATATTGCTCCATTGGAAGGAAATTTCGAGAGTTTCACTTTGAAACCACAATTTAACACACACTTTGAATGAATTTGGTTATATGTTTTAAATTGTATTATATACATCCATAACCGTTGGGGTTTTACATGAAATTGCTGATTTATGATAACTTATGTGGATGTTATTAAGAATTAAAGCTGATTCTGATTTTACTGACATCTTATTTTGGTTTATCTTATTCAAAAATATTACACACAAACTAAGCAGGGGGTGTGGTAGTCCAATGTCATTACCATTAGATACGTTAGTTTACTCGCCTGGGGACCTGGATTTGATTCAGAGTGGTACATCTTGAGACTCCCTTCTCTTTATACATGCTGTGGGATTTTTCCGGCACAAGATCTTTCCTGGGAAACCACAAAGTGGCACCAGGAAAGGAACTGCCCCCATTATTATCCTGTTGGTTAGCAAATGCCAAAAAATCATCTTATTACTAGGTGAGGTACATCAAAGTCAACCTATGAGTTTATTAATGTTGTTGGATAAAATGAAAATAACATCCCAGTAGGTATAAGCTTAGCATGTACTATGGTTTCACTCAAGTCCATGATACTTAGAAATCAAATTTGAAAACACTTGGAAAATCAAAATAACCAAATGATTAAACAAGAGCACCCACAGTGATCAGCACAAAGATTGATTTTTATAAATATGAGAGTGCAGCTCATCTCAAAAAGACCTAAGGTATATGGCATTAGAAAGTTTGACGGAATATCTCACCTGGTACCTTGTTGCAAAGATGTTTGACAAATTAGGGCATCATGCCCAAAATAAGGAATGGAGAGGAGGCTGTTCATTTCCTTGTTGTGCCTGTGGTTTGCATGCTGAACACCTTAAAAATAATAAAATTAAGGTGAAGCTGAGAATTTCCCAAAGTCACCAGGAATCAGGCCTTGCCCTTCAAAGTTAAACTGAATTATTATCTAATCCGTTGGATACCACACCTCCCAGAAGAAACAATTGCATACTAAATTTACATCGTAAGATTATGTTAATTCAATGATGAAATTATAAAAATGACTTTTCAATATGCAATAGGATATCAGCAATCCTGCATCATTTGGATAATAACAAATTGGGTTTCTTTCGTTACTTTTTTATAGTTTTTCCAAGGATGTAATGCTTTCAACATGGGCTACTCTACTCTAAAAAAAAGAATTTGAATCTGTAATTGCCTCTTAGGTGACATAAAGCTGATAAATTTCCTAGTCCTCTTAATACAAAAAAGTCAACATAAACACTTTATTTGGCAGATACTACATATTTAAGAAGTGGTCTCAAAATCTTTTCCACCACCAGAAATTTGTGCCATATTTTGGAAGTAAGTTTTCACTGTAGAATGATTTTTTAATTAAGTAAAATATTAAGCAATAGAAGGTAACAATGCTTTTAACTAATATTACTAAACAATAAAACTAACTTGTAAATAATATATTAGTTCCTCAGAGAATAAAATTTTAAAGTTGGTTTGGAAGTATACTAAAATACAGCCACAACTTCTCAACCTTGTCAATAAAGAATATCCGACACCAAACCCTACAATAAATCCTTCCATTCCACCCAACATTCCTTTTGTATATTCCAACGGTCACCTGTCTTGACTAACGTTCTCCCAAAAATAATAATGGGGGAAACTCCAATGGCCGTAACAAACAGTCGCAACTCTCGTCTGACTAATTGCTGTGTTGGTTTTCCGCGGGAACAACAAAAGAAACCAAACAATCTCTCAACCAAGAATACCCTCTGAAGTGGTTTACGGGAAATTAATTCACGCCAGGGACCACACACAGCCACGCACACACTATCCTGTCTAGAATCCTTCACGAGGTTGTGAGACCCCGTTATAGATTCTTGGTGGAAATGATATGTGGAAATGTATTCCTTTACGACGCTGTAGGGAAGACCCCGTTAAAGGTACCAGGATGTTCTACAAGTACACACACTGTGTCTATCCACAAGGGAGGAGCACAGACCATTCACACACACACTAGCACTCAAACGCGCACACACACACACACTCAATGGGCCCAACTTCTGGGAGAATCAGATCTGCGGAAGATCGACAATATTAGTACTTTCAGGGAAGGTGGCCGAAATCCGATGTCATTAGCGCCATTAGGGGTGGATGATAAAGAGAGGAGAGAAACCCGACGTCGGCAGTAGTCCACCCTTAGCGATATGCGCCAAAGAGACCGCAGTTTAACGTGCAAAACGATGGACGTTATCGAGGGGATCGAGACACCACTGACACCGCCCTGCCGCCTCCAAGATTCAAACTAGGACCCTCTAGGTAGAAAGCCAGTATGTTATCCACCGTACTGTCCCGATCCGCTGTTATGACATTCACGGGACCATCACTAATACATCCCTAGGACAACAACCAACGACAATTGAGCCAAGCGTACGATCGGATTTACAATAGACTTCAACACTTGGCTCGGTGTATGTACATAAGGATGGCAACTAGATAAAGCACATTTCCAAACAATTTTTGCTTGCTGACTACATACGTATCAACATGCAACCGTCAATTTTGGAAAGTGGGCCCAAGATTTAGGTAATCGAAACTAGAAAATTAGAAACTTGATACTTAGAACATGTTTATGAAGAAGGCTAATCTACCACGGTAGGTTTGTACGAGGACTTGTATGAAATCGCCACTCACCAATGATAGATATCTGCCCGTGATTTCGATCGCTTAGTCTTCTCCAGAGTCCCTCGATGACATGCCCTCGAGGCTTCCACGAACTCCAGGCCTTCGCTTCGATCGTCTAGTTCATCCCACCTCTCAAGCGAACTAGCAAGACCCAATGTCCGTCGGTAAAGGGGGGGGGACTTTAGGGGGAAGGCGGGGGAAGGTAGGGGGGTTTGCTTCGCAAAAGAGGGAGTGAAATCAAATTGGAACGATGGAAAAGGAGGCGGAGAGAATTGTTAACCCATTTCATTTCCGATTTTTCGCGTATCTTCGCAAAGCCTTGCACCGGAGCGAACTGGAGTCCAGCAGCTAACCGCTCCATTCCTCGCCGAAAGCTTGAGTGCCGTGTGCACGTACTCGTACAGCTGCCTCCAAGACCACCAGCCAACAATCCAATTAAGTGTCCCACCAGAAATGCGCGCGTGTCATTTAACGAACCATCGTGTGACCATTCAGTGAATCTAAATTGGGTCTCATTGTCAGTCCATGACCATACAAATACCTGACGTGACACACATGTAAGTAAATTAGCCCAATGACGATGGTCCGCTATGCGACCCGGAAAATAATTTGCACGTTCTAATTAAATTGGCGATAAATCGCTGCAAGGAAAATTTCATCAGGTACTCGGTAAAATAAATGTGATGGCAAATACTATTCCTCAGTAAGTAGCAGGAACCTGAATATTTCCTTAGTTTTTCTTTGAGTTTATTACACAAGGGCATGGCACCTTGTACATAACGGGGAGGGTGGGTTTGATGGAGGGTGAGAGGAGAAGGGGAGGGAGGGTTGAGGCACAGGCGAAGCAGCATTGCCAATCCCGCCTCGGAGTGCGATGAGTCAACTGCGTCCCATCCGACGGACTGTGCAGTACACAGGGATATCCTATGGTAGCATCAAATTCATATTTCATTGTGGCTATCATCTCCGAGGTTGATCTCAATCCCCCTACCCACACGCGGGTAGGGGGATTAAGAAAACTCATACAGTTATTCTGCCTTTCGTAAGAACGGCGACTAAAAGGGCGTGGAGACGTACGCGAAAACTAACACTATAAAAGAAAGGGATACTTCCAAACAGTATATTGGATTTACTCTCTGCGTATGGCCATACCATCCGGCCTGCGATCCACGTGGGTGTTTGCTGTGCCTGGAGACCCGCAAGTGAGAGAAGGGGATCCCGGAGGATGAGCGAATTGGTTCTCAACCCGCTTTTGGAAGTCTGGTATGGACCAGGGGGTGATAATCCTCTTCCGGCCTGAATTTCGTGAAAACCGGGGACTATCCACTCCCAGTCAATTGGCATTCGTCACGTTAATATATTTTGAATGAAGATTGGAACTGGGACCTATTGATTCCGAAATTCTTTCAGTTGGTCCTCCAAAGTCATCGCTTCGAAAACCGAGCATAACATTTCTGAATATTCCAATGAATGATACCAAGAACGGAACAAAACAATCGTGCTTTGCCCATTACAAGTTAATCAAAATCAGAATTCGCAATGTATTTTCAAGTGAGAGTATACTGGTCTGAATGTGAGAGCATAGACCCATTATGCTCTCACATACCCTTTGTCCACCGACTAGAATACATGGAAACAATTAATACACTTCATTACGGCTTGTTAATCAAAATTCGGATCGACGGTAGTTCAGGATGACACATTTTGTCGTTTCAAAAGCGGGGGAATTGAGGTCAGAATATTGCTAATCATTTTCGGTGAAACTTTGTAGTTAAAACGAGGCGAAGTGTATCCCTCGGCGCCATAACACAGTACATTTCCTAATCCTGGCTAATTAGGCTAAATTAGGCTAATTTCCATGTTTAGTTATGCTGGTATATTTAATCTAAATATCTAAGTATATCTTATTTAAAATCATTACTTCCTCGGTGGCACTACTGTATTCTTAACGAGAGATGATTGATGACATTTGGTAATTATCTTAATTTATTAATTTAATTTTTTACTACAGAAATTTTATGTCATTTAGTATATTTTACAGTGGTAACGTTACCACCTCTCGAATATCCCTCCAGGTTTATCCCTTTTAAATTTATCGAGTAGGTCTAAATTTATTCTGCAGTGGAGGAAATACTTTGTTTATCATATAAAGTCGTGGTTTTTTTCCTAAGAGGCGCCCAGCCATCTCAAAGACTGTCAGCGCATACTTTTCAGCCTGGGAGCAAGAATTACGTAAACCAGAATACTAATATTGACGAAGAAATGGCACTGCGGTCGGACAATGTTATTCTGATCCCTCATCATTCGTGGAAAAAATAACATCTTAAATCCATCTATTCTACACTTGATCTCTCTAATTTCATTGACATGATATCTCCTACCGTAGCCCGATGGAGATGATAATACATTTTCGTCGTCACTGCAAAAGAGACGTCCTTCCAATTTATGCAAGAGATTTAATCATTAATTTCACCTTCGCTCCGTGAGTGATTTCCACTCTAGCTGCTCTAATGTTTTGGGTACTGAATACGCTACTAAATTTATCATAACGACGTTTTACATACAGACCTCCTCTACGCTGCACGTGATCCAATTGGCAGTTAATCCCACTTCGTGAGGATCCCATCTAATGGCTGCATATTCTTAATGAGGCCGAATCAGCGAAAGGTGACGTTTCTCTTTGACCTTTTCATCACATTTACCTAGTGATATTCTAATAAACCCTAATTTTTTGTTAGCTTGCCCACGTTTGTGTTTCACCCAGGAGAAGTCGTAACGCCTAGGTATTTAATCGAGTCTACGCAATCTATTTCTGTGATTTATAACTACGCACTTACGAGGTGAGATGTAAGGATATCGGAGATTACTGGAGTAATAGTTATAGAGTAATTTAAAGCGGAGGGGATGAGAGCCGACGAGGGGTTGCCATAATGTTGAACAAAATGGTAGGAAGGATCGTTGTCAACGAAGAGCAAGCAACGGATAGGATTTTAATCAGGTAAATCAAAAGCAGAACCGACTAAATCTGTCATTGTTCGTGGATACATGTCACCAAGCAATCATAAGGAGGAAGAAGTCGATGGGTATTCGATCTGTTAGAGGATATAATCGGGGATATTCCTGGAGGAAAGCATTTTTTTGATGGGGTATTAGAATGCCACAATAGGCGAAGGAAACGACGGTTATGAGGTAGGCTATTTCGGTTCAGGTAGGGGGAATGGCAGCGGGGAGAAAGCAATTGATTCTGCATGAGACAGGGGCATGGATCAGCAACACTTAGTTTAGACCCCCCAAAAGACGTAGGTATACATGAAAATGCTGGGTTACTCTGAAATGTATCATTTTTATTATATCATATTCATATTATATCTACCCTCCCATGGACTACAACCTTGTCGTGGTGGAAGGGCTTGTGTGTTCCGATGACCCCTAGAGCTGTGCTGGCGGGAGTAATAATAATTACTCCTGGAAGGGTCACCCATGCCAGATAGGTCGAAGGTTAGGAGCCAGACGAAAGGTAGTCCACGCAGCGTCTGTTCCTCAGTGAGGCGGCTGCAATGGCGTCTGACCCCAGTGGGGCGGCCATTAAGTGATTGTGTCACGTTAAAAACACTATTGAGGAAGGCAACGGGAAACCACCTCAATTATGATTCCCAAGAATATTAAGATGGGCGCTATAGATAATATGAGTCCTGGCAACTACGGGACTCGGCCCAAGAGGCCGTGTGTCGTGCCCGGCAGCGGGAGAGGCAAGGCTTCCGCGGTCGTCATCCCACGAAACCCTTGCAGGGAAGAAATAACTGCAGCAGGACAGAAGAATCAGAAGAAGGCGAAAGTAGTTAGCATAGGAACCTGGAACGTCAGGACAATGTTGAGGAGAGGCAAATTAGAAAATATTAAGCGAGAGATGGAAAGAGGTAACATATATGTTTTAGGCCTCTGCGAGGTGAGATGGAAGGATAGCGGGGATTACTGGAGTGACAATTATAGAGTAATATACAGCGGCGGGGACGAGAGCCAACGAGGGGTTGCCGTAATTTTAAATAAAGGGGTAGGAAGAAGCGTAGTCAGCATAGAGCAAGCGACAGATAGAATTTTACTCGTAGAGATTAAAGCAGAGACGACGAACTTGGTCATTATTCAGGTATACATGCCTACGAGCAACAACAAGGAGGAAGAAGTCGATAGGATGTATGATGAGTTAGAGGATACCATCGCGAGTGTTCCTGCAGGGAAACATTTGATAGTGATGGGGGATTGGAATGCGACGGTAGACGAAGGAAGAGATGGTGGTGAGGTGGGGGACTATGGGTTAGGCACGAGGAATGAACGCGGGGAGAAAGCAATTGAATTCTGCAGGAGACAGGGGTTAGTCATCACTAACACATGGTTTAGACACCAAAAAAGGCGTAGGTATACATGGAAAATGCCAGGTGACTCAGAAAGGTATCAGTTAGATTATATTATGGTTAGGCACAGGTTTAGGAACAGTGTGATAAATTCGCACAGTTTCCCAGGAGCGGATGCGGACTCTGACCACAATTTAGTTGTTATGAAATGTAATGTTCGTTTCAAGAAGATAAGGCAAGGGCGGCGGGTTAGGAAATGGAATTTAGAAGCAGTAAATGCATTAACGAGGAAGGAGTATCAGCAGGCTGTAGAGAAAATGATGGATGACGGTAAAGAATTGAGTACTATCGAAGAAAAATGGGAATGTATCAAGAAAGGATATTGGAAGCCGCTAAAGACACTATAGGAACCGTTAACGGGAAAAGGATAAGGAAACCATGGGTAACGGATGAGATGATTGAAAAGATGGATGAGAGAAGAAGATGGAAGAATGTAAACACAGAGTTAGGCAAAATGAAGTACAAAGAGTTAAAAATTAAATTGAGAAGGGCCACAAATAAAGCAAAAGAAGAATGGTGGAAAACGCAATGCGAGGATATGGAAAATTTACAGAAGAAGGGTGAAATTGGTGCTCTATACAGTAAGGTTAAGTTATTATCGGGAAGTAAGAAGGCAAGATCTGTGCTAACAGTTAAAGATAAATGGGGTAAGATAATAGTTGAACCAGGAAAAATCCAAGAGAGATGGAAGGAATATATAGAAACACTGTATGGTAAAGAACTTAGGCCGACAAGGTTAGATATAGAAAAGGAACATGACGTAGAAGAAGATAGCTTAGGTCCAGGCATACTCGACGATGAAATAGAAAGGGCATTAAAGGAGATGAAAGCAAATAAGGCTGTGGGGGTGGACAATATTCCTGTAGAAATGTTGAAATGGTTAGGGAAAGGTGGGAAGAAGGCCATATATGGACTGATTCGTAGTATCTATGAGGAAGGAATCTGGCCGGAAGATTTTGTGAGATCGGTGTTAGTTCCTATTCCAAAAAAGGCAAAGGCTTCGTCATGTGAGGATTACAGAACAATAAGTTTGATATCCCACGCAGCTAAAGTTATTCTCAGGATCATCAACAAAAGGATAGAGAGTAAGGCAAATGATTACTTAGGGGATGATCAGTGTGGGTTCAGGAAAGGAAGAGGTACGCGTGATGCCATTGCAGTAATGAGATCACTAGTCGAGAAGATTTTAGAATACAATCAGGACGTATTTGCACGTTTCGTAGATTTCTAACAAGCGTTCGATAGAGTGAATTGGGAAAAAATAATAATGCGTGTATTGCAGAAAATAGGAATGGATTGGAGGGACAGGAGACTGATCCGCAACCTGTACATGTCTCAGACTGCTCAGGTGCGAGTGGGGAACGGAGAGTCCGGATGGGCAGTGTTAGGAAGAGGTGTAAGGCAGGGTTGCCCATTGTCACCGGTACTGTTCAACGTATATGTAGAGGAAATGATTAAAGAGGCATGGGAAGAACTGGAGGTAGGAATGAAAGTCGGAGGGAAATTCGTAAAATCGGTTAGGTTTGCTGATGACCAAGCATTAGTTGCTCAGTCAAGGGGTTGCAAGCATTGTTGAGTGAATTGGAGGTTCAGTGCGATAAATATGGGATGAGAATCAATATTAATAAAACAATGGTTATGCGATTTTCCAGAAAGAAAAAGGCTAAGCTAAATATTAAAATAGGCGGGGAAAAAATAGAGCAGGTAGAACAGTTTACATATCTCGGAAGTGTTTTGGACCAACACGGTCAAAGTGGTAGGGACGTAAGGAGAAGAATTGCGCTAGGCAAGGAGGCTTTCTCAAGGAGGAGGGAGTTGATGACGGGGACGTTGAGTAGGGATGTTAAGACAAGACTCGTAAAAACTCTGATATGGAGCGTAGCTATGTACGGCGCGGAAACGTGGTCGCTGAAGCAGGAGGATAGACGTAGATTGGAGGCTTTTGAAATGTGGGTGTGGAGAAGAATGGAGAAGGTGAAATGGACCGAAAGGAAAACAAATGAGGAAGTACTGGAGATGGTGGGTGAGGAGAGGGGTTTGTTGAAAGAAATCCTATGGAGGCAGGAAAAATGGATGAAAGACGTATTGAGCGGTAGTGGAATGTTGAAGAGGGTAATAGAGGGGAGAATGTTGGGCAAGCGAGGTAAGGGTGGGAACAGGATAGGGATGTTGGACGGGATGAAGGGAGGAAAGAAGTACACCGAGATGAAGAGGGACCTGATATAGATTAGTTTGCTAGGTGGGGAGTCACAAAATGTTTATTTGATAGTTGTGTCCATCCAAAAACCTACCTTAACCGGTAGATTACCTAATAAAAAATATTATATCTAGTCATATTATAATCTGGTTAGAAAAAGATTTATGAACAGCGTCATCAATTTTCACAGGTTCCCGAGAGCAGGTGTTGTTATTTTTATAAAGTGCAGCGACCGATTCAAAAAGAAAAGGAAAGGTAGGCCGGTTAGGAAATGGAATTGAGACGCATAAACTAGATTGACCGTAAAGGAATATCAGCAGGTTGGATTTAAGAATTTTTCAGAGAATATTAATATAATATGATGACCTTCTACTGAAGCTGATACTCGAAAAGGAAGAATAGTGGAAGAAAAGAAAATACAACCCTGTGAAATATCTCCAGTATCACTAAATGTAAACTTCAAAGCCTCTACATTTCTCACTTGCTTGACTCATTATGACATAAACGGAACTTAAAAAGAGAGTGATCAAACGCTTGGGTTACTGTTGATTGGAAATAAAATCTCAGAGCAGCACATTGCAAATTTCAAATTCTTGTAGATGTTGTCAATATCAATTTAGAAGGATCTTTAATTCAACAGGCAAGCCATCATTAGTCACCTGTCGTGGGAAAGGCGGGTCTTGAATGATTATCTAAAATAGTTAGTGGACTTTTTTAGTTAGTTAAGCCGGTCATGGACAATAATTATGCACGATTTCGTAGCCTTTGTTGAGGCTAAAGAAAATTTTTATTTATTTAATTTATGACTTACATTGTTTTAACCTAACCCTTTTTATAAATTTGGAATTTAGATAGAATTAGGATGACTTTCACTGGGCCTTCTGTCGCGATGCACGCCTGCGCCGGTGAGTGCGTGGCTCTATCGCTGCGTCGGAGAGCATCGTATTGAGCTTCGGTCTAAGGTTGACGGGAAGGTTGCTCTTCCGCAGAAGGGTGTCACCCTGGACGGAGTTGTGAAAACTCGCCACGCTAATGGGGCCGCACGGATTCTTCCGAATGCAACATGCGGCGGACTGATCGAGAGGCCACGCGGAGGCCGATCCTTTGGTGGGGGAGAGGTGCCATTCCGGAAACCGGAGGATTGGAAGATTTTCTCACGCAGCAGTGCATTAAACACGAATCAGATAGCATCTGACGGAAAAGTTTTGTAAGGAATTCAGTATTAATAAGAAGACGATCCTTATAAAAAATAAAAAAAACAGCAATGTCAACGATTATCTCTATTGGTAGTAAATTGCGAAAGTTTGAAAGACAAAGTCTATCATCACGCGAGAGGTGGTTCATAGTATTGCCCAGAAGAATACCCGACATTGTGCTGCCAATCCAATGAGAAACATTTAATTATGACGAATAGAAAATCCAAATAAATGAGAATAGTTATTGATTATCGGTATCAAACAGCATAAGGGGATAATATTACTTGGATATATGATCATATTAACAATTATGGTGGTCGTGTTTTCAGTTAATAGGAACCAGATTACTTTACACATATCCTTGAAGAGAGAGAAGTTCTTATGTTTTCCATCAATAATAGTATGGATTCATAGCAATCATCAATAAATAATAACCGAGTATTCCAAGGATGATACATTAAAAAATAATAACTGGATCGAGTCATTGTATTTATCAATATGGTGTGGACACATTATTCTTCAAGTTGAGTTTCGCTTTCGTAATAGCTTATCGGAATTGGTTTGATGCTGGTAAACAATACCGAAAGCGGACGATAGAAAATGGAAAAAAAATGTATGCTGTTTTTTAACTGACTAGGACCTAATTATCAAGGCCGCTGTACAATTTAAAAGAAATTAATAATTGTGCTTTATTTCCTTTCTAGATGTCACAGAAATCTGTCAAATTCAACTTTCGTGGTTTATTGTTCACGCGTTCGTTAGTAATTTGTGTGTATTTAATATGAATACATCTGCGTAAAACAATGAATTGTAAAAACAAATAATCCAATACAATCGTTACCAAGGCTACACTTGCATTGTATCAATTATCCAAAATGGGAAACTTAATCTGTAAGTTGAACAAGAGTTTTTACCCAATTCCGTCATTTGCTCCCTAACTTGGTAACAAAGAGTTGATGTTTGTTTTTGTCTGATTCCACTGTTCACGTGACACGACATGGAAATTAAAAAGTGCTACTGAGACATGAACCACTGGCTCTATGAAAGAAAAGACCTCGTCACACAGTGACAGTTATGCAAAAAATCTGCCAAAGAGTATTGAAAAAAAAGACCTGAACTGAAGAAAAAGTTGAACTTAAATAATCTGTTCATCCCCAATCGTTGCCTTGTGAATCTTGAGTGTCTTCATAAGACTTGTCTTAGATGAGGTTATCACTTTTTTATTATGGCTCTCAATGGTTATATCTGTTGTTCTGAGTGACTCAAAATCATTTATAAAACCATGCTCCAGAGTTAATTAAGTTCCCTTACTTCTATGGTATTGTTTCCGCTTGTCATTAGACATTTGATTCTCGTTGATTTTTCGGCCGCCATCAACCGAGTGCCTCGGTTGTTGTTAAAGTTGGAGTCGTTACCATTGGATTTGAGGGTAAAGCAATGGATAAAAAATGTTCATGCAGGTAGAATTTAAAAAGCAAAAATAGGGAATGCATTTTCAAAAGAGGCGAACGTTATAGCAGAAGTTTTACAAGGCAGTGTTCTTCGGCCATTACTCTTCCTAATTAACGTAAACGATCTACCAAGCAATTTACATTCCTAATTACGACTCTTTGCTTATGATTGCATTACAAAAAGACGGGTAGACCATGTAAATGACCGCGTAATACTACAAAATGACATCAATCGCCTTGATGAATGGGTTACAAATAATAATATGGGCATTAATGTTAGTAAGAATATAATTTTTTCAAATAAAAAGAATGCACAAAGGGATATTTACACCTTCTTTGGAGAAAAAATTCCGTGTAGCAGTCATTGCAAATATTTAGGCATTTACTTAACTAGGGATCTTGGGTGGCGATTCCAAGTAGATTATGTGACACGGAAAGTATTTAAAGTACTTCATTGGGTAATGAGAAATTTAAAAGGAAGTAGCGTAGCCACGAAAGAAAAAGCATATAAGGTACCGGTTAACCCTATTCTAGAATATTCGTCCATAATGTGGGATTCATATGCGGTGAGACGTATTAAAAATATAGAAAATGTTCACAAAAGGGCAGCAGAGTGGTCTATGTACTGGGAAGGTACAAAAGAACATAGAGTGTGACGGAAATGTTGGATATACTGAAATGGGAGAGTTTGAAAAATAGAAGAAAAAGGAGTAGGTTCTGTGCAATTTTTGGAATTGTTAAATATGACGAAGCTTGGGAAGATTTATGGAAAGAGATAGAAAAACCAAACTTCAAGGGGAAAACTGGGAAGGCGACCACAGAAAAACCTTCCTTTTTAAACAGAACTCTAGTTGACTGGAACCAGCTGCCTGGAGGTTTGTTTGAACCCTTTCCATCCAATTTTAGGACTTTTAAAAATAAGTGTAAAGCAATCACTGGGTGATAAATTTCTTTGATCAGTGACTATTATACCATGGTACTTCTTCTCTTATAGGTCTAAAATTCATGGAGAAATCCGATGGAAATGGCAACGATAAATATGCGGTTTTCTTAAATTCTTTCCGGGTAACCTAAATATTGATCGCGGATGCACTGTGTTATGGCGACCAGACATACTCCTCGCTTAGTTTCAAGCACAAAGTTTCACCGAAAATAATTAGCAGTATCAAAATGAAATACACTATGTTATCCCACATAAGAGCTTTATTGTACGACCCGGGTTTCGTCGAAGATCGACATCATCAGGTACAGAATATTTCCAGTCTAGGTTTAAATACATTTTCAAACTGTGAGAGGGGGGGCTGCAGGGGGAGAGGGAGGTTTGCAAAAATCGTTAGGAGGTGATTGGGAAGAGAGGGAGAAAGGGTTTGGGAGTGGAGATGAGTGTCCAACTTGGGAAGGTACGGCGGTTGACGGTGAGGGTAGGGGAGGCACCACAGGTGGTAAAGCACCTAGGTACTTACCTAAGTTAAGGAGGGGGGAATGGGAAGAGTCTATAACATCATTAAGGAGAATATTTGGCCCGGACACATTTCTTAATATTTCGAATTTCTCTAAACAGTCGAGCTTGAGTCCCTTACTTTCCAAGTGTAAAATTTTAGGCCTAAAATCACTCTGATGTTCCTCTTCAAGGAGGTGTTTCGCGAACAAGGAGGCGGGGTTCTTTTTGCGTAAACACGCTTCTTGTTCCTTGATCCTTTCCTTGAATTAACGCCCTGTTTGGCCAATATATATGGCAGAGCACTTGTCACAGTGTAACCTGTAGACCCCAATTTTTTCCATGATATCCACTCTATCTTAATTAGCAGTATTCTGACCTCAACTCTCCCGCTTTTGGTACGACAAGAAGTGTCACGCTGAAATACCATTGATCCAAATTTTGATTAACAAGCCGTATTGAAGTGTACTAATTTTTTCCTTATATTCTAGTCGGTGGACAAAGGGTATGTGAGAGCATAATGGGTCAATGCTCTCACATTCAGACCAGTATGTTCTCATTTGCACAATACACTGTGAATTCTGATTTTTATTACTTTGTAATGGGCAAAGCACGATTGTTTCGTTCCGTTCTTGGTATCATTCATTGGAATATTCAGAAATGTTATGCTCGGTTTTCGAAGCGATGACTTTGGAGGACCAACTGAAAGAATTTCGGAATAAATAGGTCCCAGTTCCATTCTTCTCTCAAAATATATTAACGTGACGAATGCCAATTGACTGGGAGTGGATAGTCCCCGGATACCCGTTTTCACGAAATTCAGGGCGGAAGAGGAATATCACTCCCTGGTCTATGCCTGACTTCCAAAAGCGGGTTGGGAGCCAGTCGCTCACCCTCCGGGATCCCCTTCTCTCACTTGTGGGTCTCCAGGCGCGGCAAACACCCATGTGGATCGCAGGCCGGATGGTATGGCCGTACGCAGACAGTAAATCCATTCGACTGTTTGGAGTATCACTTTCTTTTATGGTGTTAGTTTTCGGGTATGTCTCCACGTTTTTTAGTCGCCGTTCTTACGAAAGGCAGAATAACTGTAGGAGTTTTCTTAATCCCCCTACCCGCATGTGGGTAGGTGCCATTTCCTTATGTAATAAACTCAAAGAAAACTAAGGAAATATTCAGGTTCATACAAATTACTGAGGAATAGTAGTTGTCAACACATTTATTTTACCGAGTTCCTGATGAAATTTTCCTTACAGCAATTAATCGCCAATTTAATTAGAACGTGCAAATTATTTTTCGGGTCGCTTGGCGTTAGCATCATCATTGGGCTCATTTACTTACATGTGTGTTACGGCATGTATTTGTATAGTCATAGACTAACAATGAGACCCAATTCTGGATTCACTGAATGGTCACACGATGGCTAGTTAAATGACGCGCACACATTTCTGGAGGGGCACGCAATTGGATTGTTGGCTGGTGGTCGAGGAGGCAGCTGTACTTACACTCGGCACTCATGCTTTCGACGAGGAAGGGAGCAGTTAGCTGCAGGACTCCAGTTCGCTCAAGTGCAAGGCTCTGCGAAGATAGGCGAAATTCGCCCTTTCGGAATTGAAATGGGCTCAAAATTCCCTCCACCTCCTTTTCCACCGTCGCAATTCAACTTCACTCTCTCATGCGCGAAGTTTACCACACAATAAACCCCCAAAGCCTCCCCTCCCCCCCCTTACTTACCGACCGGCATTTGGTCTCGCCAGTTCTCTTTAAGAGACGGGATGACCCAGTCGTTCGAAACGGATGGACTCTTCTCTATCCGGGAGTTCTTGGAACCCGCAAGAGCGTATATTCAAGCTACTCTGGCGAAGACAAATCGATCGAAATCACGGGCAGCTCTATCATTGGGGAGTGGCGATTTCATACCAGCCCACGTGTAAACAAACAGTGGTAGATTAAGCTTCTACATAAACGTGTTCAGTGTATCAATATTCTAAATTGTCAGGTTTCGATTACCTAGATCTTAGGGTCACTTTCCAAAATTGACGGTTTCATGTTGGTACTTAAGTAGGCAGCCTACAAAAATAATTTGAAATGTGCTTTTTCTAGGTGGCATCCGTATATACATACCCCAAAACCTTGTATCAAATTTAAGTACAGCAGCCCCATCCAATTCCGTTTGGAAGGGCTACAAACTTCGGCTTGAACCATACTCATTTGCTGCGTTTGCCATGGTCGAACGTACCCGCGCTCATTGAAATCACTCCCACCCTTCCACTTATTTCCCCTCCCATGTGCGAAGCCATCGGATAGGTCAACGTGAAAGGACCTCCACCCCGACAATCTTATCCCCCCCCTCCACCCTCATCGGCCAGCTCATCTAGAGTAGACGAGTTTTTCCCCTCTTTCATTTTTGTTTCCACCTCTCTCGTCCTAACCCTCCACCCTCTTATCCCCTCCCTGACCAAGGCGGGCTTCATAGTCTCCCCTTACTTGCTCCCTCTCCGTCACTTCCGGCGACTGCATCTTCCAGCTCCCCATTCCCGGCATTCCTCCTCCTCGCATTTTTGCCTGCATTGCTTTCTTCTGTTCCTGGCAGCCTTTCTCTCGTGCGGGACATGAGTGGAGCTCTCTGGAAGCATTCTTTTTGTGGCTGTGGAGGGAGGACGAAGAGTGAATGATTGAGAGAGGGAAGATTGAGCCGATCCAGTGGGTCAAAGGAATTACTGGGCTATGCTCCGCAATATTCCAGGTTGGCTTGAATGAGTTTCACCAACTCTCACCGTCGATGTATATATTAGTAATCGATTCGAAGGGATTTTTGAAAGATTACATCGATTGTGCTGCTCGCTGTGAACTCTACAAGCCCGCGTGAAACTGTAGAATCCAGGTGATAGGAACATTTAAATCATATCTCTGTCCTATAATATCTTTTTCCTCAATTTAAGAATACCACATAATATATTCCTATTTTAATTTCAGATTTCTCCAAATATATCGACCAGGATTTCATTCCAGGGAACACTCAACAGTCGGAAAAATTTCGGTTTCCTAGACAACCTCGTCGCATAATTCTATCAGGAATATTAATATAATACATATATCAAATGCTTGTAGCAGTTACTAGGCAAGGGAATATCCAGGCAGATAAGTTGCTCATTCTTTTCTCATTTCATTTACCCAAGTTAAAATTCGAATTAAATGAAGATAATTAATCATATTTTAGTTATAAATGTTATTTGATACTGATGCCACTTAATTATGACCTGGTAACAATTTGTAACTTATACCAATTCTTACATAATATCAAATTTTATAGAATGTTTTTGCATTTTTAGTTACTAGCTAAATAACATAATTTCAACGAAGGAAATCAGTTTGGTGTGGCAGCTAATGTATTGGTTTCCCATGCTGAAGACCTGGGTTCCAATCACAGCGGTGGCATAACTTTTCTAAGATATCCTGATCCCTACTTGGGTGCCATATGCAGTAGTCCATTCATCAAATGGAGCATTCAGTTGTGACCTCTTGGCGTCTTTCCCTTATGGTAGAATAATGCTGACAATAATGTCCTCTCCCCGCCTCCATTCCCAGATTGATATCATAGGGCATTTATTCAAGCACAAATGAAAAGATTCATGAACTTCTGCCTGAAATATTGGTCATGGAGATGAACCTACTATGTGATCCTTGTTTTATTCAAATGATCAATGAGGCTTCAAATGAAATGTGTCAGATATTTCTATCAGGTCTGAGATGCATTACATCCAGTGTGCCTATCTGTGTAAGTTTTGCAGCTTCTTTTTCACCAGAACTCCCATCAGCCCAAATGAATGTACTGAGCTATAGCTTGTGCCATGGTTTGTACCATTCCACCATCCTTATATTACTATGTGCGAAGTATTTTCACATTATTATGCCATCTTCAGGTACATGTGAGCACATTTGAACAAATGTGCCTACTACTACAGGAATACAAATATAGATTCGCGCACAAAATATAAGTGGGATAAGTGTAGTTGATAAGTATTTGATAATAATCTTGGGAAAGATTTTGTGGAAATAATTTTAATGAACAAATCATAGACTGTGAATAAATAAAAATTGAATGAATTTTCATGATGTTGCATTTTATAGTAATTGAAAATAGTGTTCCTAACCAACAATTTAATCAGTAAGTGGTTTTTTCTATGAATAAAAAGTTTCAATGGTAAATTACGTTTACATAGGCATTGAACAATTTAGAGAAAAAAATTCTAAACTCTGATTTTATTTGTTTTTTTGTGTCTATTCTTCATCAGGATAATTTTGGTGTCACCATTTGCTGCTCTCAGCAGGAAGAATCCATGCTCTGCTCTGATGTGTGCTCAACCACATGAGGCCTGCTGTGCAGAAGAGGGGATAGAGATGAGAGCAAGATTCACACTGCAAATAATGATGTAAGCTATTTTAAATCTCTACATATTTCATCCCTTCTGTGAAATTTTGGAGATATTTGACTTCAAGATCTTTGCAGTGCCTCTACAAGAAGTAGTGAGTGTCATAAGTAATTATTTGCATGTCTCCAGCCAAAGTTGACTATTTGTTATTCAATTAATTGAAAACATTTCATTTTATTATTCAAATTTTGATTTTTTCCCCCTCAAATGAATCTTTCAATCAGAGAAAAAGGAACTTCTCTCCAGATTGAAATCACTCTCATATTTCCCTATAACTGGTTGGATGCGAGTCATCGAATGTGCTTTTTGAAATGGTTTTCTTTGAACCTTGGCATAAATTAAAGTTATTAGTTAGTTATTTTTAGAATATGGTTAAAATAATCAGTATATATTAAATTCAATGATCTTCATGGACCTAAAGTGATAATGTGAAGACTGTGTATCTAGTTTTCTTTAGTTTTCACAGTTTGAATTTTCACTTCCATTAGTTGGTGGACATCCTCTGTAGAAACTCTTAGCTTCTTTTTATGATTTCTATGGTTTCTATGATCAGTTGAAGTTAGAATCAGCTCTCAATGGCCATTAATTTTGCCTCTCCCAAGTACATGTTGAGCAAGGCCACACCGTACATTTTACGCAATAACCAACAAAGAGATTTGCTTGTTTTTTGCAAAGTTTCATCTGTTAATCTTAGTGCCATGTCCAACCCAATTGATCCCATATACAAGCAAGGAGAGATTCTCAAATGTATATTTGAATATGATATCAGATAATAATGAATTGTAATGAAGTTGACCTGTACGATGTTGCAAACCTTTTCTTTCCTGTCAGACTCTATAATTTCTACTTTCTCTGTGAGAAACTTCCTCATTGATCTGCAATCAAAACAATGAAATTCTACTTGAAGGCTGGTTTGATAAGAAAGATCTACTTAAATTAATAAATATGATTTGTACTGTGTGTGAGATTCACACCAGAGGATAATAAGATGGGGCTAGTTCCACTCCCTGAGGCAGCTCTGGTTTCCTGGGGAGATCTGGCTAACTGATAAATCACACATGTAATCAATCATTCCGGTCTATGAAGAATTTTGAATGAAAGTGTTTTCAAATATGCACATTTGTTGTGTTGAATTTTGTTTTCAATCATCATTGAAGATATTTTTTACAGAAACTGAGTGTCAGCTTATGAATTAATTGCTTCCAGCATTTGTGATAAGTGTCAGAAATTTGCCCTACTATGATGGTAAAGGAAGAAATCATACAAACATATCAATGGGAGATGTGGTAGCGCAGGAATAGTGCTGGACTTCGGACTGGAGAGCCTGGGTTCGATTCGAAGTCATGCTTCTAAGGCACCCTCATCTCCACCCAAGCTGTATTTTATGGGTACCAGATCTTCCTGGGAAACCATAACTGGCACCCCCTACGCTGACATGTGAATTTAACGCCCCATCGGCTTAGTATTGAGTGAACTCCACCATCAGTTACCAAACAGACCTTTGGGTTGATCATTGAGATTTTTTTTATGGTTAATATCACAGTGATACTTAACATCCAAGTATTTAGTGCTTTTTCATGATATGGCTTGATTATTCTGTTGTTTTTATAATTAATAGATTTATTCCTATTTGATGTAATCTATTCTTTAACATGAAACATGTAAATAAAGACTTTTGCTATCTATTTTTGGAGTGAGGAAATGTTTTCCAAAATATTTAACAGGCAGGAATTCATTTTTTAACTGCCAGAAACCAGCTGAAGCCAATAAACCAAATGGACAGAAAAGTAGGTTCATGCTTGTGGTTGAAAATATGCATTTCAGCTGAATAAATTGAAGTGTCATTTAATGTGTTAAAATATTTGAGCTGAAAAGCAGTAAACAAACACCAATCAGTTTCATTCAATAAAGTAACTATCATGAAGTTTCTATTGAGTGGCCCTTCAAAATGGTCCTTTAACATCTATGAAACCCAAAGAGCCTTAGTCACTTGCTCATATGATATGGCTACTTTCACTTGATCTTTATTTCAAAAATTTCTTCCAATTCGGTTGCCAGGTTTAAAAGTCAATGTTCTCCAATCCTTCCACAAGCTTTTTCTGTCCTCTTTTTTCCACTTCAATTTCTCAAGGTTTCTTCTCTTCACACTGGATAATTTAATGTGAATGGAGAGGTGCAAAGAAATATGAATAGCATTCGTTACATTTTGAAGTATTCCAGCATTAGCTACTCTTACTTAGTCACATTTTTTTTGTTTTGGCAAACAAGTTCCTAAACAATTCCCATTATATTGATATTAAATCCTACCATTGGATAACATATTATCTAGTTTTGTAATTGGCACATAAATCTGTTCCAAGAAATTAATGTTCATAAACAGTTTTGATCATTATATACCAGATTCATAATTTTTGTTTTTATACCAGATTTCATACAAATCACACCTACTACTTGGTTATAATAATCTCTTTATTGTAAACTCCACAGCATTTCATTTTCATTTGATTACAACAATTTCCTCATCTTTAATAGGGTCTAATATAACTATATTAATACACCATTAAAGGTAGGTTTATGGTGAAAGCCAGCTACCAACTAGTGGCAACTTCCTTGCCTCGCCTAACTAAACAATCAAACATTCAACAATACGTTAGAACCCTCTTCCATTTATGCATACCTCCTTTCCCCCCTTTCTAATTTAACCTTTCTATTAATAGCCCTTCCTCGCCTAACATTCTCCCCTCTGACAATTTTCAGGACCCTATTGCTATTCAGAAAACTCTGCATCTACCTTTCAACCAGATTATTCACAGCAGTCCCCTCTCCTCTACTATGATTCATAGTACATCTTAGTTAGTGGGCTAATAATATGCAGTTAAGAAATTCATTACAACTAAATTCCTTATACCAGTGGAGATGCAGAAATATTATCCCTGAAGTTGGTTTTGTCATAGCCAAGGAGTTTTCAGAAGTAGATTTGTTTTCCACATTGTTTAATATTAGTCTAAATTGACATTTTTGTATTCTGCATTTTGTAATCAATAAAGGTTTTGAATATAATCTTGCATTAATGATTCTTAAATATAATTAATCTCAACTACTATGACTGCAATAATGAGAAGGTAAAAGTTGCATACACTGCAGTGGATAGAATTGCATTAATCAACCTCGTCATTGACACTATGATGAGAACAAGTCGGAGGAATTTTTAGAAAATGCTATTATTGATTAATATGCAACTGTTTTGAATGAAACATAATTTCTATACTTCACAACTGGCAGATTTTATTGAAATAAAAAATACATCAGCTAAAAGATATTGCAAAAATTAGGGTTGCCAACCAATTTTTTATTTGAGCAATATTTACTTTTTAACTCGATAATGATTAAATAATACCTCGCTAATGTTTATTTAATACCATGCTAATATTTAAATGCGTTATATTCTATAAGAATATGCTGCAAGTAATCTTTAGGGTGCGTCATATTTTGTTTTAACCGTGCCTCAAGCTCGAAGGAAACCTATTCAGCCAAATACGACATTCGCAATGCACATTGTATGACCATGTAAAAATTGAATTTCGCAATTTCACGTTGGTATCTCTAGTGGGAAAAGGATGTATTAGGATGGTCTGGCATTTGAGGAGGTCTCAACTAGTGAAAGCATACGCCATCTGTTGGCTAGATCCTCAACCAATCGTTTAATTAATTTTTTGCTCGTTAATTTGCAATAATTTGTCGCAGGAGATTTTGACGGTAGGTTCAGGACGCCGCAGGAGATCTGGAAAACAATTAAATATTGAATATGTTTGTGAGGAGGGCTGCCATTTTTTCCGGGGCCCCGCGGCCCGGCTGGAAAAAATGGCAGCCCTCCTCACAATAATATTCAATATTTAATTGTTTTCCTGATCTCCCGCGGCGTCCTGAACCTACCGTCAAAATCTCTGGTGACACTTTTGTGCACATTAGCGAATCAAAAATATTTTGCAAAAAAAAAAAATTTCGGCCGCAAAAGGGAATCGATGTAACATACGCTATACCTATTCCCACCTCCGCAATCCTCCTCTTATCCCCCGGGCTACCGGGTTACTTGTGAAAGTGTGGTTTGGAACTTATATTTATCTTGCAAAACCACGGACTTTGTCGTTTTTTCTGAAAATTAGGTCGACGAGCTCGGCAAGGCTCTCCGACCTGAGGATCCGAGGCATCAGCCTGCCTCGACCGCTCTCTCGCCTGGCGAGGGGCTCTGGACTTGGAATATTTTTCGCTTGGTGGACTCGGGACTTGAATGTACTCGGGGAGGCTTGGCAGCTCACCTTGGGCCCCGCGGTACTCCGACACGGCTCGTGAGCGGTTGGCCATCCATGGAGCCACTCTTTTTTTGAAGCGCGATCCGGTTCTTGGAAAACATTCGATACCATGCTTTTTCGCATGTGATAGACCAATTAACTCTAATTGTAGGACTTCGTTCAGTTTGGTGCGTGACGTCATTTTTGACCCGCTGCGAGCAACTGTAGCGCATATGTTTATCGTAATCACGAATTACTTTGGAACAATTTGACAATATTTTAGGCTGCCAACGTACGGATTAATGCATTTTTTTTTACATTTTTCATATGCTATGAATTTTGCATTTTATACATATAGCATAGCTGCTTCTTAATTAATTCATGCTGTTAATTAATTAAACAATGCATCTTTCACGTTTTATTTCTGGAAATACCAACATTCCATTCAAGTTAACTATCTACTTATAATTGTTTTAATTCATAAAGAATTGAATGACTCGCATTGCCGAATGCGAGTATGGCAGAGGGTGTAAATTCAGACAGCTGTTTTTTTTTTATATTATTAGAACATATTCAATTTAAGTAGCAATTCAAATCAACATTTTCATTAAGTTATTTATTTGAAAAATATTTTATTTTTAGGTGAATTCCTGCGTTTCTCATTTTAATTCTTGAGGAGCATATTATGACAAAATTAGTCATTTGAAAGTTACACAAAGGAAGGATTTAAAAATTAGACAACATTCATTAATGTTGAGTTTCTCTTTATTACTCATGAATACATTTTTCAATATACATCTGTATTAGAACTTGCATCAGTATTCCAAGAATCCTTTTTTTTTAACCAAAGAATTTTACTGAAATACCCTCGTAGCCACTGTCCACAAAGTTAGCGGTGGAGGTGTTGCAGCCTATTCAAAGGTCTCATATAAGGCAGACACCCACATGAAGTGCACTTCTTTAGATGCTGACAGCACTGTCCAATTTGGCACCAGCAAGGAAATGTACACCTTCGTTCAGATTTCTTTTTGAGAGAAAGCTTGCTGACCAACCTCTATTTCCATGGATGCTCCTCTTCTCACTCAGTATAAGCATCATATGGAAGACCTGAGGTAAAACAATTGAAATAGGATTATAAATTTTAGTAATGTGGTTTTTTTTAACTACTTATATGATGTTTTAAGCAAAAATATAAATACTTTATTCAAAAGGGCTAAAGAATTATACACTGGCTTAAGTATGAAAGATTGGTCCCCCTTTAAAAATTAAAAAACGTTGAAACTTTCACTTTAAATCTACACAATATTGAAATTTTGGAGATATTAAGCTTTAATTAAAATGGAAATGATTTTCATACAAATGGAATTTATGTGATACATACAATTCATCCAGGACATTTTATTAGAAATTATTTGATAAACACTCATAGTTCACTCAATTTCAACATTTTATTCATAGTAGTAGTTTATAGGGGAGGCAACTGACAGCTCAGGTCATTTGCGCCATTAGGGATGGACAGAAAAGGATGAAGGGTGGAGAGAAACCTGGCATTGGCATTAGCCTGCTCTTAACCAAGGGTGCCAATGAGTCCTCAGTGTAACGTCCCATCTGACGGACGACATACTTACTTGAAGTGCCCTACTCATGGCACCTCAGGTAGGGATCTGTATATCACTGAAAAATATCTGTCACCGCCAGATTCTAACCTGGGCCATCTCAGTCCAACTGGGCTCTCGGACAGCACCATATTCAATTGTCTAAAACTATGAGTAATAGGGAACACCTTTAAATGAATATATCTGTGATTATCAATTGTTTAGAATGGGCGAAATGAATAAGTTCAGATCATCAGTCAATTACCATATAATAAATTTGAATGTAAAATGCATTCATATGTTTGTGCATATGAAATTATGCATTAAAAAATATCCATTCAATTGCTTCATGCAAAGGTTTTAATAACGTTTGATGGCTTGTGTTTGTATTCCTGGGTTCTCCATCCATGTAAGTTGCCTTTTGGTGATGAGTTTCGCTGGCCATCCTGCATGCATCATCATGCGAGAGGTAGTTGTCAAAGCATTCTTGTCCACTTTATATATGGCTGGTAGTTGAGTACTGCCCTCTAATTGAAAGGTCCTTTTTCATGCACTGTTTCATGGATATCCATCGTCAATATTGATATTTCTTGGTCTTGGACAATAAAGCTTTGTAAAATACCTTCGACCTAAAGATGCAGACAGGATGGCCAGCAAAACTGTCATTACCAAAAGAATCAATGTGGATGAAGATCCTGGAAATGCAAAGAGAAGAATTACAATTATTTGTTTTTCGAAAATTTATTAAATGAAAAATTACACTCCATTAAAAGGAAATTTCCAGAGTTTCAATGTGAAACCACAAATTATCACTTACACCACAATTATCACAATGACAAAAAAGGATGAAGGGTGGAGAGAAACCTTGCATTGGCATTAGCCTGCTCTTAACCAAGGGTGCCAATGAGTCCTCAGCGTAACGTCCCATCTGACTGACGACATACTCACTTGAAGTGCCCTACACATGGCACCTCAGGTAGGGATCTGATTATCACTGAAAAATATCAGTCACCGCCAGATTCTAATCTGGGCCATCTCAATCCAACTGGGCTCTCGGACAGCACCATATTCATTTGTCGAAGACTATGAGTAATAGGGAACACCTTTAAACGAAAATATCTGTGATTAACAATTGTTAAGAATGGGAGAAATGAATAACTTCAGATCATAAGTCAATTACCATGTAATAAATTTGAGTGTTAAATTCATTAATATGTTTGTGCATGTTGATCAAATGAACTTTCTTAAAGCATTTATATTTCAAAGATTTCAAAATATAATTAAATATTGTCATATGAATGTGGAAATTATAATTTAAAATAACAATTCAATATCTTTTCTTTCAAGATAAGGGAGATGAGGTACAATGGAACATGAGACATCATGTTTTACTGCATCAAATATGTTTATCAAATGGAAAGTCCTTTGGGTTTATAATTAAGTTCACAACATGTTTTTACAGACTTATTAATGGATTCTTATTTTTTTTCTAAAGGAGCTCCAATCACTGCTTAGCCTCCCCTGCCACCCTCCTTACCTGCCCATGTGAGCTATATATATAAAAAGGTGACCAAATATGAACCAAAGAATGAAGAAATTTGAGATGTGAGAATTAGAACAAAATGAAAGAGGAGTGTGTTTTGGGTGAGTCCAAGGCAGGAGAGATTGGAAAACAGTGAGGGTAAACAGGGAAATTTCTAACCAGGTATCAATCATTACACCTGCCTTGCTTAATATTCTTTAACATAGGAAAGTAGCAGTTATTTAAACAAAATTTTGTTATTATATCATCACTTAAAACAGAGCCAAATGCCAGTGGATAAGCATGCATCAGAAGCTTATGAAATTGTATGGAAATGGGAAAAAAATCAAATAGAAATAAAGTTAAAAGAATAAGTTTGCAGCATGGTAAGGGAGGTGGGAGAAGTTTTTTGGAAATAATTTGAAGAAAGCGGGAATTATTGCAGAGCATATACTCTAGAAATAAAAATACAATTAGTGTGATGGAAGGGAGAATGCTGGGTAAGTGAGGTAGAAGGAAGTAAGTTAGTTTTATGCTCCAAAGGTACGTCAACAGCTTAGGTCATTTTGAACCACTGTCGATTAATTTTAGAAAATAATGCATCTAAGTAAATTTAAAGGCATTTTAGATTGAAAGGTAGAATAAAAGGAAAGAGTTGATACTTTGGATGATTTGAAAGTAGGTGTTTCACCTGTGTGGTGGGAAAACCTGACACCTGTCAAGCTGTGTTAAACACAAATTTTTTTTTCAAAAGTGACCTAATGCACATCACAGGAGGAAAACCACTAATAAACCTCAAGACCAGAATGTCTCCATCAATGAAGAACATCATTCATGGGAGACATTTTTTTAATTATCTGGTGAAATCAATAATTACCTAAAAAACAGAAAGAATGAAACAAAGAACTTTACAAATTATAATTCGGCACTATAAACTTTCTTAAAAAACATGTGCATATGAAATCATGCAATAAAAACTCTGCATTCAATTACTTCATGCAAAGGTTTTCACAACGTTTGATGGCTTGTGTTTTTATTCCCGGGTTCTCCATCCATGTAGGTTGCCTTTCGGTGATGAGTTTTGCTGCCTGGATCTTCAGGTCAAAAATACTTTTCAAAGCATTCTTGTCCACTTTAAATATGGCTGGTAGTCGAGTACTGCCCTCTGATTGAAAGGTCCTTTTTCATGCACTGTTGAATGGATATCCATCGTCAATATTGATATTTCTTGGTCTTGGACAATAAAGCTTTGAAAAATGCATTCGACCTGAAGATGCAGACAGGATGACCAGCAAAACTGTTATTACCAATAGAATCAATGTGGATGAAGATCCTGGAAATGCAAAGACAAGCATTACAATTAATGAAAAATATTGCTCCGTTGGAAGGAAATTTCGAGAGTTTCACTTTGAAACCACAATTTAACACTCACTTTGAATGAATTTGGTTATATGTTTTAAATTGTATTATATACATCCATAACCATTGGGGTTTTACATGAAATTGCAGATTTATGATAACTTATGTGGATGTTATTAAGAATTAAAGCTGATTCTGATTTTACTAACATTATCTTATTTTGGTTTATCTTATTCAGAAATATTACACACACACTAAACAGGGAGTGTGGTAGTCCAATGGGAAGTATGTTTGTTTACTCGCCTGGGGACCTGGATTTGATTCAGAGTGATACACCTTGAGACTCGCTTCCCTTTATCCATGCTGTGGGATTTTTCCGGCACAAGATCTTTCCTGGGAAACCACAAAGTGGCACCAGGAAAGGAACTGCCCCCATTATTATCCTGTTGGTTAGCAAATGCCAAAAAATCATCTTATTACTAGGCGAGGTACATCAAAGTCAACCTATGAGTTTATTAATGTTGTTGGATAAAATGAAAATAACATCCCAGTAAGCATAAGCTTAGTATGTACTATGGTTTCACTCAAGTCCATGATACTTAGAAATCAAATTTGAAAACACTTGGAAAATCAAAATAACCAAATGATTAAACAAGAGCAACCACAGTGATCAGCACAAAGATTGATTTTTATAAATATTAGAGTGCAGTTCATTTCGAAAAGACCTTAGATATGTGGCATTAGAAAGTTTGACAGAAAACCTCACCTGGTACCTTGTTGCAAAGATGTTTGACAAATTAGGGCATCATGCCCAAAATAAGGAATGGAGAGGAGGCTGTTCATTTCCTTGTTGTGCCTGTGGTTTGCATGCTGAACACCTTAAAAATAATAAAATTAAGGTGAAGCTGAGATTTCCCAAAGTCACCAGGAATCAGGCCTTGCCCTTCAGAGTTAAACTGAATTATCATCTAATCCCTTGGATACCACACCTCCCAGAAGAAACAATTGCATACTAAATTTACATCGTAAGATTATGTTAATTCAATGATGAAATTATAAAAATGACTTTTCAATATGTAATAGGATATCAGCAATCCTGCATCATTTGGATAATAACAAATTGGGTTTCTTTTGTTACTTTTTTATAGTTTTTCCAAGGATGTAATGCTTTCAACATGGGCTACTCTACTCTAAAAAAAAGAATTTGAATCTGTAATTGCACCTTAGGTGACATAAAGCTGATAAATTTCCTAGTCCTCTTAATACAAAAAAGTCAACATAAACACACACTAATTGGCAGATACTACATATTTTAGAAGTGGTCTCAAAATCTTTTCCACCACCAGAAATTTGTGCCATATTTTGCAAGTAAGTTTTCACTGTGGAATGATTTTTTAATTAAGTAAAATATTAAGCAATAAAAGGTAACAATGCTTTTAACTAATATTACTAAATAATAAAACTAACTTGTAAATAATGTTCCTCAGAGAATAAAATTTTAAAGTTGGTTTGGAAGGATACTAAAATACAGCCACAACTTCTCAACCTTGTCAATAAAGAATATCTGACACCAAACCCTACAATAAATCCTTCCGTTCCACACTCATTTTACCTCCATTCCACCCAACATTCCTTTTATATATTCCCACGGTCACCTGTCTTTACTAATGTTCTCCCAAAAATAATAGTGGGGGGGAAACTCCAATGGCCGTAAAAAACAGTCGCAACTCTCGTCTCACTAATTGCTGTGTTGGTTTTTCGCGGGAACAACAAAAGAAACCAAACAATCACTCAACCAAGAATACCCTCTGAAGTGGTTTACGGGAAATCAATCCACGCCAGGGACCACACACCACACCACCCCGTTATAGATTCTTGGTGGAAATGTAATCCTTTACGACGCTGTAGGGAAGACCCCGTTAAAGGTACCAGGATGTTCTACAAGTACACACACTGTGTCTATCCACAAAGGAGGAGCACAGACCATTCACACACACACTAGCACTCAATAAACGCGCACACACACACACACTCAATGGGCCCAACTTCTGGGAGAATCAGATCTGCGGAGGATCGACAATATTAGTACTTTCAGGGAAGGTGGCCGAAATCCGATGTCATTAGCGCCAATAGGGGTGGATGATAAAGAGAGGAGAGAAACCTGACGTCGGCAGTAGTCCACCCTTAGCGATATGCGCCAAGGAGACCGCAGTTTAACGTGCAAAACGATGGACGTTATCGAGGGGATCGAGACACCACTGACACCGCCCTGCCGCCTCCAAGATTCAAACTAGGACCCTCTAGGTAGAAAGCCAGTATGTTATCCACCGTACTGTCCCGATCCGCTGTTATGACATTCACGGGACCATCACTAATACATCCCTAGGACAACAACCAACGACAATTGAGCCAAGCGTACGATCGGATTTACAATAGACTTCAACACTTGGCTCGGTGTATGTACATAAGGATGGCAACTAGATAAAGCACATTTCCAAACAATTTTTGCTTGCTGACTACATACGTATCAACATGCAACCGTCAATTTTGGAAAGTGGGCCCAAGATTTAGGTAATCGAAACTAGAAAATTAGAAACTTGATACTTAACATGTTTATGAAGAAGGCTAATCTACCACGGTAGGTTTGTACGAGGACTTGTATGAAATCGCCACTCACCAATGATAGATATCTGCCCATGATTTCGATCGCTTAGTCTTCTCCAGAGTCCCTCGACGACATGCCCTCGAGGCTTCCACGAACTCCAGGCCTTCGCTTCGATCGTCTAGTTCATCCCACCTCTCAAGCGAACTAGCAAGACCCAATTTCCGTCGGTAAAGGGGGGGGGGACTTTAGGGGGAAGGCGGGGGAAGGTAGGGGGGTTTGCTTCGCAAAAGAGGGAGTGAAATCAAATTAGAACGATGGAAAAGGAGGCGGAGAGAATTGTTAACCCATTTCATTTCCGATTTTTCGCGTATCTTCGCAAAGCCTTGCACCGGAGCGAACTGGAGTCCAGCAGCTAACCGCTCCATTGCTCGCCGAAAGTTTGAGTGCCGTGTGTACGTACTCGTACAGCTGCCTCCAAGACCACCAGCCAACAATCCAATTAAGTGTCCCACCAGAAATGCGCGCGTGTCATTTAACGAACCATCGTGTGACCATTCAGTGAATCTAAATTGAGTCTCATTGTCAGTCCATGACCATACAAATACCTGACGTGACACACATGTAAGTAAATTAGCCCAATGACGATGGTCCGCTATGCGACCCGGAAAATAATTTGCACGTTCTAATTAAATTGGCGATAAATCGCTGCAAGGAAAATTTCATCAGGTACTCGGTAAAATAAATGTGATGGCAAATACTATTCCTCAGTAAGTAGCAGGAACCTGAATATTTCCTTAGTTTTTCTTTGAGTTTATTACACAAGGGCATGGCACCTTGTACATAACGGGGAGGGTGGGTTTGATGGAGGGTGAGAGGAGAAGGGGAGGGAGGGTTGAGGCACAGGCGAAGCAGCATTGCCAATCCCGCCTCGGAGTGCGATGAGTCAACTGCGTCCCATCCGACGGACTGTGCAGTACACAGGGATATCCTATGGTAGCATCAAATTCATATTTCATTGTGGCTATCATCTCCGAGGTTGATCTCAATCCCCCTACCCGCGTGTGGGTAGGGGGATTAAGAAAACCCATACAGTTATTCTGCCTTTCGTAAGAACGGCGACTAAAAGGGCGTGGAGACGTACGCGAAAACTAGCACTATAAAAGAAAGGGATACTTCCAAACAGCATATTGGATTTACTCTCTGCGTATGGCCATACCATCCGGCCTGCGATCCACGTGGGTGTTTGCTGTGCCTGGAGACCCGCAAGTGAGAGAAGGGGATCCCGGAGGATGAGCGAATTGGTTCTCAACCCGCTTTTGGAAGTCTGGTATAGACCAGGGGGTGATATTCCTCTTCCGCCCTGAATTTCGTGAAAACCGGGGACTATCCACTCCCAGTCAATTGGCATTCGTCACGTTCATATATTTTGAAAGAAGATTGGAACTGGAACCTATTGATTCCGAAATTCTTTCAGTTGGTCCTCCAAAGTCATCGCTTCGAAAACCGAGCATAACGTTTCTAAATATTCCAATGAATGATACCAAGAACGGAACGAAACAATCGTGCTTTGCCCATTACAAATTAATCAAAATCAGAATCCGCAATGTATTTTCAAGTGAGAGTATACTGGTCTGAATGTGAGAGCATAGACCCATTATGCTCTCACATACCCTTTGTCCACCGACTAGAATATAAGGAAAAAATTAGTACACTTCATTACGGCTTGTTAATCAAAATTTGGATCGACGGTAGTTCAGGATGACACATTTTGTCGTTTCAAAAGCGGGGGAATTGAGGTCAGAATATTGCTCATCATTTTCGGTGAAACTTTGTAGTTAAAACGAGGCGAAGTGTATCTCTCGGCGCCATAACACAGTACATTTCCTAATCCTGGCTAATTAGGCTAAATTAGGCTAATTTCCATGTTTGCTTATGCTGGTATATTTAATCCAAATATCTAAGTATATCTTATTTAAAATCATTACTTCCTCGGTGGCACTACTGTATTCTTAACGAGAGATGATTGATGACATTTGGTAATTATTTTAATTTATTAATTTAATTTTTTACTACAGAAATTTTATGTCATTTAGTATATTTTACAGTGGTAACGTTACCACCTCTCGAATATCCCTCCAGGTTTATCCCTTTTAAATTTATCGAGTAGGTCTAAATTTATTCTGCAGTGGAGGAAATACTTTGTTTATCATATAAAGTTGTGTTTTTTTTCCTAAGAGGCGCCCAGCCATCTCAAAGACTGTCAGCGCATACTTTTCAGCCTGGGAGCAAGAATTACGTAAACCAGAATACTAATATTGACGAAGAAATTGCAATGCGGTCGGACAATGTTATTCTGATCCCTCATCATTCGTGGAAAAAATAACATCTTAAATCCATCTATTCTACACTTGATCTCTCTAATTTCATTGACATGATATCTCCTACCGTAGCCCGATGGAGATGATAATACATTTTCGTCGTCACTGCAAAAGAGACGTCCTTCCAATTTATGCAAGAGATTTAATCATTAATTTCACCTTCGCTCCGTGAGTGATTTCCACTCTAGCTGCTCTAATGTTTTGGGTACTGAATACGCTACTAAATTTATCATAACGACGTTTTACATACAGACCTCCTCTACGCTGCACGTGATCCAATTGGCAGTTAATCCCACTTCGTGAGGATCCCATCTAATGGCTGCATATTCTTAATGAGGCCGAATCAGCGAAAGGTGACGTTTCTCTTTGACCTTTTCATCACATTTACCTAGTGATATTCTAATAAACCCTAATTTTTTGTTAGCTTGCCCACGTTTGTGTTTCACCCAGGAGAAGTCGTAACGCCTAGGTATTTAATCGAGTCTACGCAATCTATTTCTGTGATTTATAACTACGCACTTACGAGGTGAGATGTAAGGATATCGGAGATTACTGGAGTAATAGTTATAGAGTAATTTACAGCGGAGGGGATGAGAGCCGACGAGGGGTTGCCATAATGTTGAACAAAATGGTAGGAAGGATCGTTGTCAACGAAGAGCAAGCAACGGATAGGATTTTAATCAGGTAAATCAAAAGCAGAACCGACTAAATCTGTCATTGTTCGTGGATACATGTCACCAAGCAATCATAAGGAGGAAGAAGTCGATGGGTATTCGATCTGTTAGAGGATATAATCGGGGATATTCCTGGAGGAAAGCATTTTTTTGATGGGGTATTAGAATGCCACAATAGGCGAAGGAAACGACGGTTATGAGGTAGGCTATTTCGGTTCAGGTAAGGGGAATGGCAGCGGGGAGAAAGCAATTGATTCTGCATGAGACAGGGGCATGGATCAGCAACACTTAGTTTAGACCCCCCAAAAGACGTAGGTATACATGAAAATGCTGGGTTACTCTGAAATGTATCACTTTTATTATATCATATTCATATTATATCTAGTCATTTTATAATCTGGTTAGAAAAAGATTTATGAACAGCGTCATCAATTTGCACAGGTTCCCGAGAGCAGGTGTTGTTATTGTTATATAGTGCAGCGACCGATTCAAAAAGAAAAGGAAAGGTAGGCGGGTTATGAAATGGAATTGAGACGCATAAACTGGGTTGATCATAAAGGGGTATGTATATATATTTATGTATAGATGTATATATGTATTATGTATATATCATATAAGGGGTAAATAAATAATATTTATGAATTTTTCAGAGAATATTAATCTAATATAATGACCTTCTACTGAAGCTTATACTCAAAAAAGAAGAATAGTGAAAGAAAAGAAAATACAACCCTGTGAAATATCTCCAGTATCACTAAATGTAAACTTCAAAGCCTCTACATTTCTCACTTGTTTGACTCATTATGACATACGCGGAACACAAAAAGAGAGTGATCAAACGCTTGGGTTACTATTGATCGGAAAAAAAATCTCAGAGCAGCACATTACAAATTTCAAATTCTTGTAGACGTTGTCAATATCAATTTAGAAGGATCTTTAATTCAACAGGCAAGCCATCATTAGTCACCTGTCGTGGGAAAGGCGGGTCTTGAATGATTATCTAAAATAGTTAGTGGACTTTTTTAGTTAGTTAAGCCGGTCATGGACAATAATTATGCACGATTTCGTAGCCTTTGTTGAGGCTAAAGAAAATTTTTATTTATTTAATTTATGACTTACATTGTTTTAACCTAACCCTTTTTATAAATTTGGAATTTAGATAGAATTAGGATGACTTTCACTGGGCCTTCTGTCGCGATGCACGCCTGCGCCGGTGAGTGCGTGGCTCTATCGCTGCGTCGGAGAGCATCGTATTGAGCTTCGGTCTAAGATTGACGGGAAGGTTGCTCTTCCGCAGAAGGGTGTCACCCTGGACGGAGTTGTGAAAACTCGCCACGCTAATGGGGCCGCACGGATTCTTCCGAATGCAACATGCGGCGGACTGATCGAGAGGCCACGCGGAGGCCGATCCTTTGGTGGGGGAGAGGTGCCATTCCGGAAATCGGAGGATTGGAAGGTTTTCTCACGCAGCAGTGCATTAAACACGAATCAGATAGCATCTGACGGAAAAGTTTTGTAAGGAATTCAGTATTAATAAGAAGACGATCCTTATAAAAAATAAAAAAAACAGCAATGTCAACGATTATCTCTATTGGTAGTAAATTGCGAAAGTTTGAAAGACAAAGTCTATCACGCGAGAGGTGGTTCATAGTATTGCCCAGAAAAATACCCGACATTGTGCTGCCAATCCAATGAGAAACATTTAATTATGACGAATAGAAAATCCAAATAAATGAGAATAGTTATTGATTATCGGTATCAAACAGCATTAGGAGATAATATTACTTGGACATACGATCATCTTAACAATTATGGTGGTCGTGTTTTCAGTTAATAGGAACCAGATTACTTTACACATATCCTTGAAGAGAGAGAAGTTCTTATGTTTTCCATCAATAATAGTATGGATTCATAGCAATCATCAATAAATAATAACCGAGTATTCCAAGGATGATACATTAAAAAATAATAACTGGATCGAGTCATTGTATTTGTCAATATGGTGTGGACACATTATTCTTCAAGTTGAGTTTCGCTTTCGTAATAGCTTATCGGAATTGATTTGATGCTGGTAAACAATACCGGAAGCGGACGATAGAAAATGGAAAAAAATTTATGCTCTTTTTTAACTGACTAGGACCTAATTATCAAGGCCGCTGTACAGTTTAAAAGAAATTAATAATTGGTACTTTATTTCCTTTCTAGATGTCACAGAAATCTGTCAAATTCAACTTTCGTGGTTAATTGTTCACGCGTTCGTTAGTAATTTGTGTGTATTTAATATGAATACATCTGCGTAAAACAATGAATTGTAAAAACAAATAATCCAATACAATCGTTACCAAGGCTACACTTGCATTGTATCAATTATCCAAAATGGGAAACTTAATCTGTAAGTTGAACAAGAGTTTTTACCCAATTCCGTCATTTGCTCCCTAACTTGGTAACAAAGAGTTGATGTTTGTTTTCGTCTGATTCCACTGTTCACGTGACACGACATGGAAAGGAAAAAGTGCATCTGAGACATGAACCACTGGCTCTATGAAAGAAAGGACCTCGTCACACAGTGACAGTTATGCAAAAAATCTGCCAAAGAGTATTGAAAAAAAAAGATCTGAACTGAAGAAAAAGTTGAACTTAAATAATCTGTTCATCCGCAATCGTTGCCTTGTGAATCTTGACTGTCTTCATAAGGCTTGTCTTAGATGAGGTTATCACTTTTTTATTATGGATCTCAATGGTTATATCTGTTGTTCTGAGTGACTCAAAACCATTTATAAAACCATGCTCCAGAGTTAATTAAGTTCCCTTACTTCTATGGTATTGTTTCCGCTTGTCATTAGACATTTGATTCTCGTTGATTTTTCGGCCGCCATCAACCGAGTGCCTCGGTTGTTGTTAAAGTTGGAGTCGTCACCACTGGATTTGAGGGCAAAGCAATGGATAAAAAATTTTCATGCAGGCAGAATTTAAAAAGCAAAAATAGGGAATGCATTTTCAAAAGAGGCGAACGTTATAGCAGAAGTTTTACAAGGCAGTGTTCTTCGGCCATTACTCTTCCTAATTAACGTAAACGATCTACCAAGCAATTTATATTCCTAATTACGACTCTTTGCTTATGATTGCATTACAAAAAGACGGGTAGACCATGTAAATGACCGCGTAATACTACAAAATGACATCGATCGCCTTGGTGAATGGGTTACAAATAATAATATGGGCATTAATGTTAGTAAGAATATAATTTTTTCAAATAAAAAGAATGCACAAAGGGATATTTACACCTTCTTTGGAGAAAAAATTCCGTGTAGCAGTCATTGCAAATATTTAGGCATTTACTTAACTAGGGATCTTGGGTGGCGATTCCAAGTAGATTATGTGACACGGAAAGTATTTAAAGTACTTCATTGGGTAATGAGAAATTTAAAAGGAAGTAGCGTAGCCACGAAAGAAAAAGCATATAAGGTACCGGTTAACCCTATCCTAGAATACTCGTCCATTATGTGGGATTCATATGCGGTGAGACGTATTAAAAATATAGAAAAAGTTCACAAAAGGGCAGCAGAGTGATCTGTATACTGGGAAGGTACAAAGGAACATAGAGTGTGACGGAAATGTTGGATATACTGAAATGGGAGAGTTTGAAAAATAGAAGAAAAAAGAGTAGGTTCGGTGCGATTTTTGGAATTGTTAAATATGACGAAGCGTGGGAAGATTTATGGAAAGAGATAGAAAAACCAAACTTCAAGGAGAAAACTGGGAAGGCGACCACAGAAAAACCTTTCTTTTTAAACAGAACTATTGTTGACTGGAACCAGCTACCTGGAGGTTTGTTTGAGCCCTTTCCATCCAATTTTAGGACTTTTAAAAATAAGTGTAAAGCAATCACTGGGTGATAAATTTCACTGATCAGTGACTATTATACCATGGTACTTCTTCTCTTATAGGTCTAAAATTCATGGAGAAATCCGATGGAAATGGCAACGATAAATATGCGGTTTTCTTAAATTCTTTCCGGGTAACCTAAATATTGATCGCGGATGCACTGTGCTATGGCGACCAGACATACTCCTCGCTTAGTTTCAAGCACAAAGTTTCACCGAAAATAATTAGTAGTATTCTGACCTCAACTCTCCCGCTTTTGGTACGACAAGAAGTGTCACGCTGAAATACCATTGATCCAAATTTTGATTAACAAGCCGTAATGAAGTGTACTAATTTTTTCCTTATATTCTAGTCGGTGGACAAAGGGTATGTGAGAGCATAATGGGTCTATGCTCTCACATTCAGACCAGTATACTCTCACTTGAAAATACATTGCGAATTCTGATTTTGATTAATTTGTAATGGGCAAAGCACGATTGTTTCGTTCCGTTCTTGGTATCATTCATTGGAATATTCAGAAATGTTATGCTCGGTTTTCGAAGCGATGACTTTGGAGGACCAACTGAAAGAATTTCGGAATCAATAGGTTCCAGTTCCAATCTTCTTTCAAAATATATGAACGTGACGAATGCCAATTGACTGGGAGTGGATAGTCCCCGGTTTTCACGAAATTCAGGGCGGAAGAGGAATATCACTGCCTGGTCTATACCTGACTTCCAAAAGCGGGTTGGGAACCAGTCGCTCACCCTCCGGGATCCCCTTCTCACACCTGTGGGTCTCCAGGCGCGGCAAACACCCATGTGGATCGCAGGCCGGATGGTATGGCCGTACACAGACAGTAAATCCATTCGACTGTTTGGAGTATCACTTTCTTTTATGGTGTTAGTTTTCGGGTATGTCTCCACGTCTTTTTAGTCGCCGTTCTTACGAAAGGCAGAATAACTGTAGGAGTTTTCTTAATCCCCCTACCCGCATGTGGGTAGGTGCCATTTCCTTATGTAATAAACTCAAAGAAAACTAAGGAAATATTCAGGTTCATACAAATTACTGAGGAATAGTAGTTGTCAACACATTTATTTTACCGAGTTCCTGATGAAATTTTCCTTACAGCAATTAATCGCCAATTTAATTAGAACGTGCAAATTATTTTTCGGGTCGCTTGGCGTTAGCATCATCATTGGGCTCATTTACTTACATGTGTGTTACGGCATGTATTTGTATAGTCATGGACTAACAATGAGACCCAATTCTGGATTCACTGAATGGTCACACGATGGCTAGTTAAATGACGCGCACACATTTCTGGAGGGGCACGCAATTGGATTGTTGGCTGGTGGTCGTGGAGGCAGCTGTACTTACACTCGGCACTCATGCTTTCGACGAGGAAGGGAGCAGTTAGCTGCAGGACTCCAGTTCGCTCAAGTGCAAGGCTCTGCGAAGATAGGCGAAATCCGTCCTTTCGGAATTGAAATGGGCTCAAAATTCCCTCCACCTCCTTTTCCACCGTCGCAATTCAACTTCACTCTCTCATGCGCGAAGTTTACCACACAATAAACCCCCAAAGCCTCCCCTCCCCCCCCTTACTTACCGACCGGCATTTGGTCTCGCCAGTTCTCTTTAAGAGACGGGATGACCCAGTCGTTCGAAACGGATGGACTCTTCTCTATCCCGGAGTTCTTGGAACCCGCAAGAGCGTATATTCAAGCTACTCTGGCGAAGACAAATCGATCGAAATCACGGGCAGCTCTATCATTGGGGAGTGGCGATTTCATACCAGCCCACGTGTAAACAAACAGTGGTAGATTAAGCTTCTACATAAACGTGTTCAGTGTATCAATATTCTAAATTGTCAGGTTTCGATTACCTAGATCTTAGGGTCACTTTCCAAAATTGACGGTTTCATGTTGGTACTTAAGTAGGCAGCCTACAAAAATAATTTGAAATGTGCTTTTTCTAGGTGGCATCCGTATATACATACCCCAAAACCTTGTATCAAATTTAAGTACAGCATCCCATCCAATTCCGTTTGGAAGGGCTACAAACTTCGGCTTGAACCATACTCATTTGCTGCGTTTGCCATGGTCGAACGTACCCGCGCTCATTGAAATCACTCCCACCCTTCCACTTATTTCCCCTCCCATGTGCGAAGCCATCGGATAGGTCAACGTGAAAGGACCTCCACCCCGACAATCTTATCCCCCCCCCTCCGACCCTCATCGGCCAGCTCATCTAGAGTAGACGAGTTTTTCCCCTCTTTCATTTTTGTTTCCAGCTCTCTCGTCCTAACCCTCCACCCTCTCGTCCCCTCCCTGACCAAGGCGGGCTTCATAGTCTCCCCTTACTTGCTCCCTCTCCGTCACTTCCGGCGACTGCATCTTCCAGCTCCCCATTCCCGGCATTCCTCCTCCTCGCATTTTTGCCTGCATTGCTTTCTTCTGTTCCTGGCAGCCTTTCTCTCGTGCGGGACATGAGTGGAGCTCTCTGGAAGCATTCTGTTTGTGGCTGTGGAGGGAGGACGAAGAGTGAATGATTGAGAGAGGGAAGATTGAGCCGATCCAGTGGGTCAAAGGAATTACTGGGCTATGCTCCGCAATATTCCAGGTTGGCTTGAATGAGTTTCACCAACTCTCACCGTCGATGTATATATTAGTAATCGATTTGAAGGGATTTTTGAAAGATTACATCGATTGTGCAGCTCGCGGTGAACTCTCCAAGCCCACGTGAAACTGTAGAATCCAGGTGATAGGAACATTTAAATCATATTTCTGTCCTATAATATCTTTTTCCTCAATTTATGAGTATATCAAATGCTTGTAGCAGTTACTAGGCAAGGGAATATCCAGGCAGATAAGTTGCTCATTCTTTTCTCATTTCATTTACCCAAGTTAAAATTCGAATTAAATGAAGATAATTAATCATATTTTAGTTATAAATGTTATTTGAAACCGATGCCACTTAATTATGACCTGGTAATAATTTGTAACTTATACCAATTCTTACATAATATCAAATTTTATAGAATGTTTTTGCGTTTTTAGTTACTAGCCAAATAACATAATTTCAACAAAGAAAATCAGTTTGGTGTGGCAGCTAATGTATTGGTTTCCCATGCTGAAGACCTGGGTTCCAATCACAGCGGTGGCATAACTTTTCTAAGATATCCTGATCCCTACTTGGGTGCCATATGCAGTAGTCCATTCATCAAATGGAGCATTCAGTTGTGACCTCTTGGCGTTTTTCCCTTATGGTAGAATAATGCTGACAATAATGTCCTCTCCCCACCTCTATTCCCAGATTGATATCATAGGGCATTTATTCAAGCACAAATGAAAAGATTCATGAACTTCTGCCTGAAATATTGGTCATGGAGATGAACCTACTATGTGATCCTTGTTTTATTCAAATGATCAATGAGGCTTCAAATGAAATGTGTCAGATATTTCTATCAGGTCTGAGATGCATTACATCCAGTGCCTATCTGTGTAAGTTTTGTAGCTTCTTTTTCACAAGAACTCCCATCAGCCCAAATGAATGTACTGAGCAATAGCTTGTGCCATGGTTTGTACCATACCACCATCCTTATAATACTATGTGCGAAGTATTTTCACATTATTATGCCATCTTCAGGTACATGTGAGCACATTTGAACAAATGTGCCTACTACTACAGGAATACAAATATAGATTCGCGCACAAAATACAAGTGGGAGAAGTGTAGTTGATAAGTATTTGATAATGATCTTGGGAAAGATTTTGTGGAAATAATTTTAATGAACAAATCATAGACTGTGAGTAAATAAAAATTGAATGAATTTTCATGATGTTGCATTTTATAGTAATTGAAAATAGTGTTCCTAACTAACAATTTAATCAGTAAGTGGTTTTTTCTATGAATAAAAAGTATCAATGGTAAATTACTTTTAAATAGGCATTGAAAAATTTAGAGAAAAAAATTCCAAACTCTGTATTGTTTGTTTTTTTGTGTCTATTCCTCATCAGGATAATTTTGGTGTCACCATTTGCTGCTCTCAGCAGGAAGTATCCATGCTCTGCTCTGATGTGTGCTCAACCACATGAGGCCTGCTGTGCAGAAGAAGGGATAGAGATGAGAGCAAGATTCACACTGCAAATAATGATGTAAGCTATTTTAAATCTCTACATATTTCATCCCTTCTGTGAAAATTTGGAGATATTTGACTTCAAGATCTTTGCAGTGCCTCTACAAGAAATAGTGAGTGTCATAAGTAATTATTTGCATGTCTTCAGCCAAAGTTGACTATTTGCTATTCAATTAATTGAAAACATTTCTTTTATTATTCAAATTTTGATTTTTTCCCCCTCAGATGAATCTTTCAATCGGAGAAAAAAGAACTTCTCTCCAGATTGAAATCAATCTCATATTTCCCTATAACTGGTTGGATGCGAGTCATCGAATGTGCTTTTTGAAATGGTTTTCTTTGAACCTTGGCATAAATTAAAGTTATTAGTTAGTTATTTTTAGAATATGGTTAAAATAATCAGTATATATTAAATTCAATGATCTTCATGGACCTAAAGTGATAATGTGAAGACTGTGTATCTAGTTTTCTTTAGTTTTCACAGTTTGAATTTTCACTTCCATTAGTTGGTGGACATCCTCTGTAGAAACTCTTAGCTTCTTTTTATGATTTCTATGGTTTCTATGATCAGTTGAAGTTAGAATCAGCTCTCAATGGCCATTAATTTTGCCTCTCCCAAGTACATGTTGAGCAAGGCCACACCGTACATTTTACGCAATAACCAACAAAGAGATTTGCTTGTTTTTTGCAAAGTTTCATCTGTTAATCTTAGTGCCATGTCCAACCTAATTGATCCCATATACAAGCAAGGAGAGATTCTCAAATGTATATTTGAATATGATATCAGACAATAATGAATTGTAATGAAGTGGACCTGTACGATGTTGTAAACCTTTTCTTTCCTGTCAGACTCTATAATTTCTACTTTCTCTGTGAGAAACTTCCTCATTGATCTGCAATCAAAACAATGAAATTCTACTTGAAGGTTGGTTTGATAAGAAAGATCTACTTAAATTAATAAATATGATTTGTACTGTGTGTGAGATTCACACCAGAGGATAATAAGATGGGGCTAGTTCCACTCCCTGAGGCAGCTCTGGTTTCCTGGGGAGATCTGGCTAACTGATAAATCACACATGTGTTCGTTCGTTCACAATCATTCCGGTCTATGAAGAATTTTGAATGAAAGTGTTTTCAAATATGCACATTTGTTGTGTTGAATTTTGTTTTCAATCATCATTGAAGATATTTTTTACAGAAACTGAGTGTCAGCTTATGAATTAATTGCTTCCAACATTTGTGATAAGTGTCAGAAATTTGCCCTACTATGATGGTAAAGGAAGAAATCATACAAACATATCAATGGGAGATGTGGTAGCGCAGGAATAGTGCTGGACTTCGGACTGGAGAGCCTGGGTTCGATTCGAAGTCATGCTTCTAAGGCACCCTCATCTCCACCCAAGCTGTATTTTATGGGTACCAGATCTTCCTGGGAAACCATAACTGGCACCCCCTACGCTGACATGTGAATTTAACGCCCCATCGGCTTAGTATTGAGTGAACTCCACCATCAGTTACCAAACAGACCTTTGGGTTGATCATTGAGATTTTTTTTATGGTTAATATCACAGTGATACTTAACATCCAAGTATTTAGTGCTTTTTCATGATATGGCTTGATTATTCTGTTGTTTTTATAATTAATAGATTTATTCCTATTTGATGTAATCTATTCTTTAACATGAAACATGTAAATAAAGACTTTTGCTATCTATTTGTGGAGTGAGGAAATGTTTTCCAAAATATTTAACAGGCAGGAATTCATTTTTTAACTGCCAGAAACCAGCTGAAGCCAATAAACCAAATGGACAGAAAAGTAGGTTCATGCTTGTGGTTGAAAATATGCATTTCAGCTGAATGAATTGAAGTGTCATTTAATGTGTTAAAATATTTGAGCTGAAAAGCAGTAAACAAACACCAATCAGTTTCATTCAATAAAGTAACTATCATGAAGTTTCTATTGAGTGGCCCCTCAAAATGGTCCTTTAACATCTATGAAACCCAAAGAGCCTTAGTCACTTGCTCATATGATATGGCTACTTTCACTTGATCTTTATTTCAAAAATTTCTTCCAATTTGGTTGCCAGGTTTAAAAGTCAATGTTCTCCAATCCTTCCACAAGCTTTTTCTGTCTTTTTTTCCACTTCAGTTTCTCAAGGTTTCTTCTCTTCACACTGGATAATTTAATGTGAATGGAGAGGTTCAAAGAAATATGAATAGCATTTGTTACATTTTGAAGTATTCCAGCATTAGCTACTCTTACTTAGTCACATTTTTTTTGTTTTGGCAAACAAGTTCCTAAACAATTCCGATTATATTGACATTAAATCCTACCATTGGATAACATATTATCTAGTTCTGTAACTGGCACATAAATCTGTTCCAAGAAATTAATGTTCATAAACAGTTTTGATCATTATATACCAGATTCATAATTTTTGTTTTGATACCAGATTTCATACAAATCAAACCTACTACTTGGTTATAATAATCTCTTTATTGTAAACTCCACAGCATTTCATTTTCATTTGATTACTACAATTTCCTCTTCTTTAACATGGGTCTAATATAACTATATTAATACACCATTAAAGGTAGGTTTATGGTGAAAGCCAGCTACCAACTAGTGGCAACTTCCTTGCCTCGCCTAAATAAACAATCAAACATTCAACAATACGTTAGAACCCTCTTCCATTTATGCATACCTCCTTGTTCCCATCTTTCTAATTTAACCTTTCTATTAATAGCCCTTCCTCGCCTAACATTCTCCCCTCTGACAATTTTCAGGACCCTATTGCTATTCAGAAAACTCTATCTACCTTTCAACCCGATTATTCACAGCAGTCCCCTCTCCTCTACTATGATTCATAGTACATCTTAGTTAGTGGGCTAATAATATGCAGTTAAGAAATTCATTACAACTAAATTCCTTATGCCAGTGCAACTAAGCAAATGAATTTTTATTAGGTTTTTAAGTAATACCATGGATAGGTAAACTTAAATAATTTCAGAATCTGAGATATGAATAGTAGTTTGTAAAGTTGAATTTCTGGGGCAATTTAAAGCATATTTAATAGTTCTCCATATCATGGTGTAAGAGATCAAATTATTCCTTCAACTTTTCCAGTAGACAAAATATTCTGTGAATATATTTACATGTACTTAATTTGAATTTGGGTGAAAGCCGATGAAACTCAATTGGAGATGCAGTAATATTATCCCTGAAATATCAGGGAAATGGATTTTGTCAAACCCAAGGAGTTTTCAGGAGTAGATTTGATTGCCAAATTGTTTAAGAAGATATTAGGCTTGCTGGATATTTTTGTATTCTATATTTTGAAATGAATAAAGGTTTTGAATATATTTTTGCATTAACGATTCTTTGTATAAAGAAATTCCTAACTACTAAGACTGCATGGCATGTGAAGTTGCAACCAGTGCAGTGGATGGAATTGTAAAGATCAACTGCATCATTGAAACAGTGATGAGATACAGTTCTTGAGGAATTTATGGAAAATACAATTACTAAATAAAATTCAAGGGTTTTGGATAAAACATAATTCTTCCTTATTTCACAATTGGCCGATTTTATTGAAATAAATTACATAAATTAATTTCTATGAACTATAAGATATTGCAACTAATTAGGGTTGTCGCCCCATTTTTAATTCGACCATTACAACTTTAGCTTGCTAATGTTAATACCATGCTAATATTTAAATGCGTTATATTCTATAAGAATATGCTGCAAGTAATCTTAAGGGTGCGCCATATTTTGTTTTAACCGTGCCTCAAGCTCGAAGGAAACCTATTCAGCCAAATACGACATTCACAATGCACATTGTATGACCATGTAAAAATTGAATTTCGCAATTTCACGTTGGTATCTCTAGTGGGAAAAGGATGTATTAGGATGTGCTGGCATTTGAGGAGGTCTCAACTAGTGAAGGCATACGCCATCTGTTGGCTGGATCCTCAACCAATCTTTTAATTAATTTTTTGCTCGTTAATTTGCAATAATTTGTCGCAGGAGATTTTGACGGTAGGTTCAGGACGCCGCAGGAGATCTGGAAAACAATTAAATATTGAATATGTTTGTGAGGAGGGCTGTCATTTTTTCCGGGGCCCCGCGGCCCGGCTGGAAAAAATGGCAGCCCTCCTCACAATAATATTCAATATTTAATTGTTTTCCTGATCTCCCGCGGCGTCCTGAACCTACCGTCAAAATCTCTGGCGACACTTTTGTGCATATTAGCGAATCAAAAATATTTTGCAAAAAAAAAAATTTCGGCCGCAAAAGGGAATCGATGTAACATACGCTATACCTATTCCCACCTCCGCAATCCTCATCTTATCCCCCGGGCTACCGGGTTACTTGTGAAAGTGTGGTTTGGAACTTATATTTATCTTGCAAAACCACGGACTTTGTCGTTTTTTCTGAAAATTAGGTCGACGAGCTCGGCAAGGCTCTCCGACCTGAGGATCCGAGGCATCAGCCTGCCTCGACCGCTCTCTCGCCTGGCGAGGGGCTCTGGACTTAGAATATTTTTCGCTTGGTGGACTCGGGACTTGAATGTACTCGGGGAGGCTTGGCAGCTCACCTTGGGCCCCGCGGTACTCCGACACGGCTCGTGAGCGGTTGGCCATTGATGGAGCCACTCTTTTTTTGAAGCGCGATCCGGTTCTTGGAAAACATTCGATACCATGCTTTTTCGCATGTGATAGACCAATTAACTCTAATTGTAGGACTTCGTTCAGTTTGGTGCGTGACGTCATTTTTGACCCGCTGCGAGCAACTGTAGCGCATATGTTTATCGTAATCACGAATTACTTTGGAACAATTTGACAATATTTTAGGCTGCCAACGTACGGATTAATGCATTTTTTTTTTACATTTTTCATATGCTATGAATTTTGCATTTTATACATATAGCATAGCTGCTTCTTAATTATTTCATGCTGTTAATTAATTAAATAATGCCTCTTTCACGTTTTATTTCTGGAAATACCAACATTCCATTCAAGTTTAACTATCTACTTATAATTGTTTTAATTCATAAAGAATTGAATGACTCGCATTGCCGAATGCGAGTATGGCAGAGGGTGTAAATTCAGACAGCTGTTTTTTTTTATATTATTAGAACATATTCAATTTAAGTAGCAATTCAAATCAACATTTTCATTAAGTTATTTATTTGAAAAATATTTTATTTTTAGGTGAATTCCTGCATTTCTCATTTTAATTCTTGAGGAGCATATTATGACAAAATTAGTCATTTGAAAGTTACACAAAGGAAGGATTTAAAAATTAGACAACATTCATTATTGTTGAGTTTCTCTTTATTACTCATGAATACATTTTTCAATATACATCTGTATTAGAACTTGCATCAGTATTCCAAGAATCCTTTTTTTTAACCAAAGAATTTTACTGAAATACCCTCGTAGCCACTGTCCACAAAGTTAGCGGTGGAGGTGTTGCAGCCTATTCAAAGGTCTCATATAAGGCAGACACCCACATGAAGTGCACTTCTTTAGATGCTGACAGCACTGTCCAATTTGGCACCAGCAAGGAAATGTACACCTTCGTTCAGATTTCTTTTTGAGAGAAAGCTTGCTGACCAACCTCTATTTCCATGGATGCTCCTCTTCTCACTCAGTGTAAGCATCATATGGAAGACCTGAGGTAAAACAATTGAAATATGATTATAAATTTTAGTAATGTGGTTTTTTTTAACTACTTATATGTTTTAAGCAAAAATATAAATACTTTGTTCAAAAGGGCTAAAGAATTATACACTGGCTTAAGTATGAAAGATTGGTCCCCCTTTAAAAATTAAAAAACATTGAAACTTTCACTTTAAATCTACACAACATTGAAATTTTGGAGAAATTAAGCTTTAATTAAAATGGAAATGATTTTCATACAAATGGAATTTATGTGATACATACAATTCATCCAGGACATTTTATTAGAAATTATTTGATAAAAAACTCTTAGTTCACTCAATTTCAACATTTTATTCATAGTAGTAGTTTATAGGGGAGGCAACTGACAGCTCAGGTCATTTGCGCCATTAGGGATGGACAGGAAAGGATGAAGGGTGGAGAGAAATCTGGCATTAGCCTGCTCTTAACCAAGGGTGCCAATGAGTCCTCAGTTTAACGTCCCATCCGACAGACAACATACTCTAAGTGCCCTACTCATGGCACCTCAGGTAGGGATCTGTATACCACTGAAAAATATATGTCACCGCCAGATTCTAACTTGGGCCCTCTCAGTGCACCTGGGCCCTCGGACAGCACCATATTCATTTGTCTAAAACTGAGTAATAGAAAACACCTTTAAATGAATATATCTGTGATTATCAATTGTTAAGAATGGGCGAAATGAATAACTTCAGATCATCATTCAATTACCATATATTAAATTTGAATGTAAAATGCATTCATATGTTTGTGCATATGTAATTATGCATTAAAAAATATCCATTCTATTGCTTCATGCAAAGGTTTTCATAACGTTTGATGGCTTGTGTTTGTATTCCCGGGTTCTCCATCCATGTATGTTGCCTTTTGGTGATGAGTTTCGCTGGCCATCCCGCATGCATCATCAGGCGAGAGGTATTTTTCAAAGCATTCTTGTCCACTTTATATATGGCTGGTAGTTGAGTACTGCCCTCTGATTGAAGGGTCCTTTTTCATGCACTGTTTCTACACTATTTTTTCATGCACTATTGACAATGGATATCCATTGTCAATATTGATATTTCTTGGTCTTGGACAATAAAGCTTTGTAAAATCCCTTCGACCTAAAGATGCAGACAGGATGGCCAGCAAAACTGTCATTACCAAAAGAATCAATGTGGATGAAGATCCTGGAAATGCAAAGAGAAGCATTACAATTATTTGCTTTTCAAAAATTTATTAAATGAAAAATTACACTCCATTAAAAGGAAATTTCCAGAGTTTCAATGTGAAACCACAAATTATCACTCCTTTGCAATGCATTTGGTTGTTTTTTTAATTGTATTATATACACCCATTGTGGGTCGCGGTGGTCTGGTGGGTAGAGCGTTGGACTACTGAACGGAGGGTCCCGGGTTCGATTCCCGGGCAAGGCACTCTGGGCACCTGCAGCTCCACCCAAGCTAGTTGATTTTTCGGGTACCAGATCTTCCTGGGAAACCTTAACCGGCACAGGGAAAGGAACTGGCCCCCCTACCCTGATGTGTGAATATTCATAACTGGCACAGGGAAAGGAACTGGCCCCCCTACCCTGATGTGTGAATATTCACACGCCGTCGGGCTTGGTACTTGGGTGAGCTCTACCATCACCTACTAAACAGACCTTCGGGTTGATTACTGTGTTTATGGTTTTATACACCCATTATCATTGGGGTTTTACATGAAATTGCTGATTTATGATAACTTATGTGGATGTTATTAAGAATTAAAGCTGATTCTGATTTTACTGACATCTTATTTTGGTTTATCTTATTCAAAAATATTACACACAAACTAAGCAGGGGGTGTGGTAGTCCAATGTCATTACCATTAGATACGTTAGTTTACTCGCCTGGGGACCTGGATTTGATTCAGAGTGGTACATCTTGAGACTCCCTTCTCTTTATCCATGCTGTGGGATTTTTCCGGCACAAGATCTTTCCTGGGAAACCACAAAGTGGCACCAGGAAAGGAACTGCCCCCATTACTATCCTGTTGGTTAGCAAATGCCAAAAAATCATCTTATTACTAGGTGAGGTACATCAAAGTCAACCTATGAGTTTATTAATGTTGTTGGATAAAATGAAAATAACATCCCAGTAGGCATAAGCTTAGCATGTACTATGGTTTCACTCAAGTCCATGATACTTAGAAATCAAATTTGAAAACACTTGGAAAATCAAAATAACCAAATGATTACACAAGAGCAACCACAGTGATCAGCACAAAGATTGATTTTTATAATAATTAGAGTGCAGTTCATTTCGAAAAGACCTTAGATATGTGGCATTAGAAAGTTTGACAGAAAACCTCACCTGGTACCTTGTTGCAAAGATGTTTGACAAATTAGGGCATCATGCCCAAAATAAGGAATGGAGAGGAGGCTGTTCATTTCCTTGTTGTGCCTGTGGTTTGCATGCTGAACACCTTAAAAATAATAAAATTAAGGTGAAGCTGAGATTTCCCAAAGTCACCAGGAATCAGGCCTTGCCCTTCAGAGTTAAACTGAATTATCATCTAATCCGTTGGATACCACACCTCCCAGAAGAAACAATTGCATACTAAATTTACATCATAAGATTATGTTAACTCAATGATTAAATTATAAAAGACTTTTCAATATGTAATAGGATATCAGCAATCCTGCATCATTTGGATGATAAATTGGGCTTCTTCAGTTACTTTTTGATTTTTTTCGCAAATATGTGATGCTTTCAACAAGGGCTACTCTAAGAAAAAGCTAATTTGAATCTTTAATTGCTCCTTAGGTGACATAAAACTGATTAATTTCATAGTCCTTGTAATACAAAAAAGTCTGCATAAACTCACTTTATTTGGCAGATACTACATACTTAAGAAGTTATCTCAAATTCTTTTGCCACCACCAGAAATTGGTGCCATATTTTGGAAGTAAGTTTTCACTGTGAAATGATTTTTTAATTAAGTAAAATATTAAGCAATAAAAGGTAAACATGCTTTTAACTAACATTACTAAATAGTAAAACTAACTTTTAAATAATATATTAGTTCCTCAGTGAATAAAAGTTTAAATTTGGTTTGGATAGATACTAAAATACAGCCATCACTTTTCATCCTTGCCAAAAACGACCACCTGACACTACCCACTACAATTAATCCTTCCGTTCCACATTCATTGCACTACCCTTCATTCCACCCTACATACCTACTATATTCCTAAAGAAAGAAAGGAGAAGTCGATATATTTCCCAAAAAACGTTTTTTCGCAACATCTAATTTCAACACACAGGCATCTTGTTAAGGTACCCAATTCCTCCCCAAGACTGCATTGAAACTAGTTGTTGCAAATGTAAAGTTTTGTGGAGAGTGCATAGTAGTTTTTTTATTCTCGGCTATATTACAGTGTCAACGTTTACACCATTTCTACTTGCTAAGACAAAATGTAAATAATTCATCATCATACTTAAAATACTTGGGGAGTGACTGAAAATATTTGGCAAATTGTCTCATTGGGGCCAGAGAAAACTCCTCTCAGCTGCAGGTGGACATTTTCTCAGACGATTTTCCTGCAATAAGCCCAAGATGAAATGGCGAGGAAAGCCTGACATGTTTCAATCTAGAAGTGACCTTATCTGAAGCGTATCTGCAGAGAAACAAATTTCAAAAGTATTTTTTTAAGACCCACAAAATTAAGGAATTGGTGGCTAATTTCACCGAGCTCCAAAGCCCCAGGACGGCTTCTTTGTTTTCCTTATAAGGAGTCCTGGGAAATACATTGCAGTCGCTCAGAAACCCGATGCTAGATTTGAGCGCACATCCTCTCTGCTTGAATGGCGAGCGCGATATTAAATAGGGTGCCACCTTCGCGTACTAAGGAATGAACTACAAAATTCAGCTTGAATTTTTATCCACTTAACACGCGATCGAATTTGCAGTGCCTCCCCATTTCGAACCCATACCAAGCAAGGGGTAGACCTAAAGGTAATCCGATTATAAATTGTGGAGCGTCTACAATGACGAAGAATTGGACATCGCAAAACGTATTTTCAATGTAGGTGCACACAGAATTGGAAGCTACCGCGGTCGTGATTGCAACCTCAGCATTGCAGAAAATCGACAATATTTGTAATATTTGGGGAGGTGGGCGAAATCCGAGGTCATTAGAGCCATTCGGGGTGAATGAGAAAGGGGAAAGGTCGGAGAGAAACCTGGCCACGGGAGTGCGTAGAGAAACCTGACGACGGGAGTGGTCCAATCTTAACGAAAGACGCGAAGGAGACCGCAGTATAACGTCCCAAACGACGGATGGTGTACTCACTCAGTGCTCTCCACAAAGACTTTCATCGTATGGATCGAGACACCACTGAAAAATACCTCCCACTTTCTAGGATTCAAACTAGGAACCTCGGTATGGGATGCCAGTACGTTACCTACCGCACCATCCCGATCCCCAGCTATTACAATTACGGAACCATCCTTAATACATTCCCAGGACAATAACCAACCACAATTAAGGCAAGCTGAAGATCGGATTTACCGCGTACTTCAACCCATTGTTCAGCGTGTGTATATACGCATGCCAGCAAGAGAAAGTACATTTAAAAACAATTTTGTTGGCTGACTACATACATAACACCATGCAACCGTTAATTTTGGAATGTTGCCCTAAGATCTAGATAATCGAACCTCGACAATTAGAAACTTGAACTGAATTTGAAACTGAAAACGCTTATGAAGAAGCCTAATCTACAACTGCATGTTTGCACGGGGGGCTTGTTTTAAATCGCTACTCACCGATGATATAGACCTGCCGGTGATTTCGATCGATTAGTCTCCTCCAGAGTAGCTTGAATACATGCTCTCGCGGGTTCCACTAACTACGTGATAGCGATGAGTGCATCCGCTTCGATCGGCTGGCTCATCCGAGGTCTCAAAACGAACTGGCGAGACCAAATGCCCACCGCCAAGTAAGGGGAGGACTTTGGGGGAAGGCGGGGGAAGCTAGAGGGGTTTATTGAGTGGGAGACCTCACGCATGAGAGAGTGAAGTCGAATTGGGACGATGGAAAAGGAGGCGGAGGGAATTGTTAGCCCATTTCAATTCCGGAAGTTCGCATTTCGCGCATCTTCGAAGGGCTTTCAACTGGAGAGGAACTGAGTCCTGCAGTTAACCGCTCCCTTACTCGCCGAAAGCTTGAGTGCTGAGTGTACGTACAGCTGCCTCCAAGACCACCAGCCAACAATCCAATTGCATGCCCCTCCAGAAATGCGTGCGCGTCATTTAAGGAGCCATCGTGTGACCATTCAGTGAATCCAGACTTGGGTCTCATTGTTAGTCCACGACTATACAAATACATGTAACACGCATGTACGTAAATGAGCCCAATGATAATGCTATGTTTTGCGACCCGGAAAAAAATTCGCAAGTTCCAATTAAATTAGCGATAAATTGCTTTAAGGAAAATTTCATTAGGAACTTGGTAAAATAAATGTGTTGGTAACTATTGTTCCTCAGTAGGTAGCATGAACCTGAACGTTTCCTTAGTTTTCTTTGAGTTCATTACACAAAGGCATTGCAGCTTGTAAAAGTTAAAAGTTATTAGGTGTATCTGTAGGCGTGTGTGCATGTTAGTTGGTAGTTTGTGTGTTTGTATGTGGGTGGGGTGTAACGGTTTTTCCATGAATGTATACAATGTTTTGTTTGTGGACTGCATAAATTTGTGGCTTTTGCATGCGTTTTTTTCTTTAATTACGGATGGTGCCTTAACATCTCCCGCCACACGCTCTTATGGCGGCTTGCGGTGCATTAAGTAGATGTCTGAATAATCCATAGCATCACCATCCGCTAAGTAGTCGTGGGCTAGCTCTCTGTGGGCCAAGTTCAGTTAAGTAAAAAATACTTCACAAACAAATTATCGGTCAGGGTCTCCTTCAAAATAGTCTCCTCCTCAATGTTTACACTTGTCCAAACGATGTTTCTACTTTTTGAAACAGTTCTGGAACGCTTCATCCAAAATGCTCATTAGCTCCTCCGGCGAATTTTTCTCTATATCAGGAATGATGGCAAATCTTTTTCCTTGCAGCGGGGTATTTAGTTTAGAAAACAGGGAAAAGTCACATGGAGCCAGGTCTTATGAATAGGATGGGCGGGGAAGCACCGCGGTAAAAAATCACGAATTCTAAGATGAGAATGAGCTGGCATGTTGGCGTGGTGAAAAAACCACTCGCCGCTCTTCCAAAGTTCGGGCCGTTTTCGTCTGATTCGCTCTCTTAGGTGTTTCATATCCCCCAAGTAGTGCCCCGTGTTGTCTATCTAGCCTTTAGGTAGGTATTCGTGATGCACAACCCCCTTTTCGTTGAAAAAACATTCAATATCACCTTGACATTCGAACAAACTTGTCGAGTTTTTTTGGAGTGGAGGGATGTTTCACCAATCCAATGTGAAGAGTGCAGGATTGACTCGATGTCATATCCATAAACCCATGACTCGTCATCTGTTATGATCCTGGACAGAAAGTTTTCATCCTCTTTAGCTCGATCAAACATTTCCTTAGTAACTTGAACTCGATGTTGTTTCTGGTCTGCTGTCATCCGGCAATGAACGAATTTGGTGACTTTGGGGGAAGGCGGGGGAAGCTAGAGGGGTTTATTGAGTGGTAGACCTCACGCATGAGAGAGTGAAGTCGAATTGCGACGATGGAAAAGGAGGCGGAGGAAATTTTGAGCCCATTTCAATTCTGAAAGTGCAGATTTCGCGTATCTTCGCAAAGCCTTGCACTGGAGCGAACTGGAGTCCTGCAGCTAACCGCTCCCTTCCTCGCCGAAAGATTGAGTGCCGTGTGTACGTGCTCGTACAGCTGCCTCCAAGACCACCAGCCAACAATCCAATCGAGTGCCTTTCCAGAAATGCGCGCGCGTCATTTAACGAACCATCGTGTGAGCATTCAGTGAATCCAGAATTGGGTCTCATTGTCAGTCCATGACTATACAAATACATGCCGTAACACACATGGAAGTAAATTAGCCCAATGACGATGATGACGAAGCCATGCGACCCGGAAAATAATGTGCACGTTCTAATTAAATTGGCGATAAATTGCTGCAAGGAAAATTTCATCAGGTACTCGGTAATATAAATGTCATGGCAACTACTATTCCTCAGTAAGTAGCAGGAACCTGAATGTTTCCTTAGTTTTCTTTGAGTTTATTACATACGGGAATGGCACCTTGTACATAAAGGGGAGGGTGGGTTTGACGGAGTGTGAGAGGAGAGGGGGAGGGAGGGTTGAGGCACCGGCGAAGCAGCATTGCCAATCTCGCCTTGGAATTGCGATGAGTCAACTGCGTCCCATCCGACGGACTGTCCAGTGCACTAGGATATCTTTGGGTAGAATTCAATTCCATTTGCCATGTCATTGGAATTCTCCAGGAATTTGACCATTGAAGTCTTTCCCTTCCGGTGAGAGGTTCAATTAGGCATTGTAGGCTTATTTCCATGTTTAGTTATGCCGGTATATTTAATCCAAATATCTAAATATAAAATCTTTACATCCTCGATGACACTGATTTTTTCCTAGAGATGATTGATGAAATTTGATAATTGCCTCAATTTATTAATTTACTTTTTTACACAATTTTTGTCACTTAATCTGTTTTATCATGTTAAGGTTACCACCTCTCGAATATCCCTACAGGTTTATTACCTTTTAATTGATCGAGGAGGTTTAAATTTATTCTTCGATGGAGGAAATACTTTGTTTATCATATAAAGTCGTGATTTTTTACTTAAGAGGCGCCCAACCATCTCGAAGACTGTCGGCGCATACTTTTCAGCCTGGGAGCAAGAATTACGTAAACCAGAATACTAATATTGACGAAGAAATGGCACTGCGGTCGGACAATGTTATTCTGATCTCTTGTAGTTCGTGGAAAAAATTAAATCTTAAATCCATCTATTCTACACTTGATCTCTCTCTAATTTTAATTACATGATCTCTCCTACCGTGGTCCGATGGGGATAGCAATATATTTCCACATCACTGCTAAAGAGACGTCCTTCCAATCTATGCAAGAGATTTAATTTATAATTTAACTTTGACAATTTTCAAGAAACTGTGGGAGATGCCGCAACAGTAACTTTTAACGGAGCCATCCGCTAACATGCATTTCAGTGCAATAATTTCAGAGTGTAAAAATCATTCGGTCCATCGCGGTCAAGGCGAATGATTTTTACACTCTGAAATTATTGCACTGATTTAACTTTTAGTCCGTGAGTGATTTCCACTCTAGCTGTTTTAATATTTTGGATACCCTACTAAGTTTATCATAACAACGTTTTGCAAATTTAACTCCTCTACGCTGCACGTGATCCATTTCGGCAATTTATCCCACTTCATGAGGATCCCATATACTTGCAGTATATTCTAAATGAGGCCTAACCAAAGACATATAACGTTATTCTTTGACATTTTCATCGCATTTGCCTAGTACTCTTCCAATAAATCTCGGGTCTTGAATGATTATATTAAATAGCTGGTGGACTTTTTTTTGTTAGTTAAGCAAGTCAGTAAAAAAATCCAAGAGAGATGGAAGGAATATATAGAAACACTGTATGGTAGAGAACTTAGGCCGACAAGGTTAGACATAGAAAAGGAAAATGACGTAGAAGAAGATAGCTTAGGTCCAGGCATTCTCGACGATGAAATAGTAAGGGCATTAAAGGAGATGAAAGCAAACAAGGCCATGGGGGTGGACAACATTCCTATGGAACTATTGAAATGTTTTGGAAAATGTGGGAAGGGGATTCTATATGGACTGATTCGTAGTATATATGAGGAAGGAATCTGGCCGGAAGATTTTGTGGATCAGTGTTAGTTCCTATTCCGAAAAAGGTAAAGGCTATCTCATGTGAGGACTACAAAACAATAAGTTTGATATCCCACGCAGATAAAGTTGTTCTCAGGATTATCAGCAAAAGGATTGAGAGTAGGGCAAATGACTATTGGAGGATGATCAGTTTGGGTTTCGGAAGGTGAGAGGCATACGTGATGCCATTGCGGTAATGAGATCACCAATCGAGAGAAGTATAGAATACAATCAGGACGTATTTGCCTGTTTCGTAGATTTCTAACAAGCGTTCGATAGAGTGAATTGGGAAAAAATAATAATGCGTGTATTGCAGAAAATAGGAATGGATTGGAGGGACAGGAGACTGATCCGCAACCTGTACATGTCTCAGACTGCTCAGGTGCGAGTGGGGAACGGAGAGTCCGGATGGGCAATGTTAGGAAGAGGTGTAAGGCAGGGTTGCCCATTGTCACCGGTGCTGTTCAACGTATATGTGGAGGAAATGATTAAAGAGGCATGGGAAGAAATGGAGGTAGGAATGAAAGTCGGAGGGGAATTCGTAAAATCGGTTAGGTTTGCTGACGACCTAGCATTAGTTGCTCAGTCAGCCAAGGGGTTGCAACCATTGTTGAGTGAATTGGAGGTTCTGTGCGTTAATGAGGGATGAGAATCAATATTAATAAAACAAAGGTTATGCGATTTTCCAGAAAGAAAAAGGCTAAGCTAAATATTAAAATTGGAGGGGGAAAATAGAGCAGGTAGAACAGTTTACCTATCTCGGAAGTGTTTTGGACCAACTCGGTCAAAGTAGTAGGGACGTAAGGAGAAGAGTTGCGCTAGGGAAGGTGGCTTTCTCAAGGAGGAGGGAGTTGATGAAGGGGGCGTTGAGTAGGGAGGTTAAGACAAGACTCGTAAAAACTCTGATATGGAGCGTAGCTATGTGCGGCGCGGAAACGTGGTCACTGAAGCAGGAGGATAGACGTAGATTGGAGGCTTTTGAAATGTGGGTGTGGAGAAGAATGGAGAAGGTGAAATGGACCGAAAGGAAAACAAATGAGGAAGTACTGGAGATGGTTGGTGATGATAGAGGTTTGTTGAGGGAAATCCTATGGAGGCGGGAAAAATGGATGAAAGGCGTATTGAGTGGTAGTGGAGTGTTGAAGAAGGTAATAGAGGGGAGAATGTTGGGCAAGCGAGGAAAGGGCAGGAACAGGATAGGGATGTTGGACGGGATGAAAGGAGGAAAGAAGTACACGGAGAGGAAGAGGGACCTGATGTAGATTAGGTTGCTAGATTGGGTTTTGCTCGGAGTTACAAAATGTTTATTTGATAGTGGTGTCCATCCAAAAACCTACCTTAACCGGTAGATTACCTAATAATAAAATAATTATAATAAATAAGCAGGTCAGTGACATCAATGTGCACGATAAAGTAGCCCTCGTTGAGCGAAAAGAATTTTTTTATTTATTTAATTTAACTTTCATTATTTTAACCTACATCTTGTTTATAAATTTGGCATTTTCGATAGATCTAGGATGACTTCCATTGGGTCTTCTGTCGCGATACACGCCTGCGCCGTTGAGTGCGTGGCTCTAAGGGCTCGTATCGCTGCGTTGGAGCGTATCGTGATTGAACTCCGGTCTAAGGTTGATGTGAAGGTTTCTCTTCCGCAGAAGGGACTTACTCTTGGTGGAGTTGCGAAAACTCGCCACGCTAATGGGGTTGCACGTATTCGTCCGAATGCAACATACGGCGGAGTGATCGAGAGGCCGCGCGGAGGCCGATCCTTTGATGGGGAGAGATGCCATTCCGAAAACCGGAGGTTTGGAAGGTTGTCTCACGCAGCAGCGGAGGAAAGTTAACGCTGCGGCGAGGGAAGGGAGATGCGAAGGCCAACTTCATCTCCGTCTCCAACACGTGTCGGGTGCTATCGGAGGATAGCCCAGCGGTATCTGCAGCCCCTACCTCCGGCCCTGTGTGAGCATCATCCAGAAGGAACCGTCAGAGTGGGAAGGGGGAGATTCTAGTGATAGGCAGCAATGACGTCAGACATGTGATGGTCCCATGAGGGGAGAGGGCAGACTAGGAGGGAGCGAACCAGCCCCTGACGGAATGGTGCATTCCTAGTGGCAACGTTCTCCAGGTGACGACGGCGGTTGGAGCGGCGGCTGCGGGCACGGAGTGCTGCAGTCTGCGGGTCGTGGCTCATGTTGGCGTCAACGATGCCGTCAACCGTTGATCTGAAGAGATTCTGAATTCCTTCAAGATGAACTTGGATGTGAAGCGGGTGGGTGGTGTCGAAGGGGTTGATGTGACGCACTCGATCTGCAGCCTTGCCCCGAGGATTGATCGTGGACCTCTGGTTTGGAGCCAAGTGGAAGGCATCAATCAGAGGTTGCATGATTTCTGCAGGCATATCGGGTACTCCTTCGTCGACCTTCAGCCGGCGATCCAACCGTGTAGGAACCCCCTAAACCGTTCTGGTTTTCACTATGCGTCTGAGGCCGCCAGCTGTGAAGCAGGTAGGATATCCGAGCACTGCAGGGCTTTTTTAGATTAAAGTGTAGGTCAGCGTGTAGGTCAAACATTCGGTCTCCAAAGTCTACTTTGCCAAATTATGTAGCTTTAGTTGAAGTGAGTTTCAGTTAGCTATAGTTCATTAAATACGAATCAGATAGCATCTGACGGAAAAGTTTTGTAAGGGACTTTAAAAGAGTTTCGGAAGAATTGGGAGTACGTTTACACATGAATTAATAGAATAAACCAATTGTCTTCTTCTGCCTATAAAGGAAGGACCTCGTCACTCAGTGTCAGTTATGCAAACCAATCTGCCAAAGAGTATTGGAAAATAAGACCCATGACTACATTAAAACATGAACTTAAATAATCTGTTCATCAGCAAACGTTGCCTTGTGACCTTGACAGTCTTCATGAGTTCGATGAGGTTATCCCTTTTTTATTGTGGATTCCAATAGTTATCTCTGTTGTTTTGAGTGGGAAGTTCAAAACGCCCCATCTGCTCATTCCCTCCGGAAGTGAACGGCTGCGTCAACACCATAATCAAATTCGTACACAATTAAAATTTGAATAAAGTGGGTAGTCTTATATATAAGAAGACATCCTACAGCTCATTTGCGCGTGGTAATCAAGTATCTGTATCAAGTTCCGCGATAAACGTAGTAAGACTGTCATATAAACACACCAAATGGTAAAGGTTACGTACAATCTGGAATGACGCCTATTATTCACAAACCTACAACTTTTTTAAACGTGTCTAAAATGGCTGAACTTCAGTTGATGACAATTAAAGCCTCATATATCATCGACTGGTATTATACCAAAATACTATATGTCGATTCCGTTCGGAATGCAGCTGTGAATATCGTAGTAAGTGAATCAAATGCATCTCCAATATTTTTGCTTCCATCAACAGTTGGATTCAAGGGTATCACTCGTACGTAGGTCGTTCAATACTTCCTCAGAATATCCAAGCGATGACACCCGTGATATCGGAATAGGGTTTGCTCTGAGAAAGCTTCATCTTTCACTAAACGGCTATAACAGTTGCAACTATATCTATCATGAGGTTTTATGTTCTTAGTCGATTGAACAAATTTTTGCTGTTGTAAAAAAATGGAAATAGTGAGTTTCGTGCGGCAACTGCTTCTATTAAAAGGACTTCTGCTCCTGTATTTGCGACTGTTTATGATTGGGTTAAGGAATTTAAATGTGACTGTACATCTAAAAATGATAAACTTCCGAAATAATTGTTAAAATCCACGATTTGGTTTTGAATGATCAAATTTTATGAAATTATAGAGGCCATAGGCATATCACAAGGTAGAGTATTTGCAATTTTGCACGAACGTATAATTGCGTGAAAAAAGGAACAGTCGAAATAGCGCACTTCCAAAGGCACGGCTTCGAAGAAGGTGAAGGCGGTGAACTCGGCCAACAAGGTATTATTCACGGTTTTTTGGGATGGACGCGTAATAATCTACTTGGATTACTTGCAACCGAAGCACATCGTAGATACACATGGCAGGGTGCACGTGCAATCAGCCTCGAGTTTATTCTATATCTCTTTATTTGTGCGCTGATTTTAACGGAAAGAAAATCATTTTAAATAATAAAAATAAGTCTGTTAAAACGACGTTACATAGGTCTGGTAAACTGGTTCATGTCTCCCAGACAAACGTAACTGATAACAGTAGGAGAAGAAGTTTTTATTCGTATGTTTTATGAGAATTCCTCGTCCGGGATGCAGTGAGTTGTTTCGGGGAGACAATGGGGTTGACCACAAAATGTGAAACCTAATACCACAACAGACGACCATCTTGTTTTGAACTTTGCTTTCCACAAGGATACGTAAACCAATAATCGAATAATGGAATTTAGTCATGAATTTAGCACTTAAAAATATTTCTAAAAGTTTATTTAATTTGTAATTTGTCTATAAATTTATGTACTTTTGTGGATTGGGATAGTTAAAATCTATTTTGCGTACAGGTTAGGCATGCAAAATTCGTAGAACTTGAATAATTCTTTTGTTGCAGATAGGACAGTTTTTATGACACCTCCACCACATTTTTGCACATTCGTAGCAAAATGCTTGATGGCCCATTCCAATGTGTGCGAAAAGGGAGTTGTTTCTCTTTCGTTCACATCTTATACAGATTCCATTAAAAAAATCTTGTTTCCAATGAAAATCAATGCATATTGGTTCACTTATTTGCCGGCACCGATGAGTTGCCCTTGAATTTTGGAAATTTTTTCCGGTCGAAATTCTTGGTCTTTTATGATCCCTATTCAGTAAAAGAGTTCTGACATAACTTTTTGGGATCCATCTGGTACAAGACTTTCTCACTAATTGGATATAATCATCACTGCTGTCATTGTTACTATTTTCTCCGCTATTTATATATTTGCTGGAACCACCACGTTGCTGAAATTGATACAAAGATGGACTGTCAAGCGTTTTCTGAAGGCATTAAATCCTAAAAAATCCTAAAAGTAAAATGTTTGTTTCTATAAGTATGATAGAAATACATTTTAACTATCTGTAAAATCACATGATTTCTCATAAATAATAACACGCAGTTCTAATGTTGAGGGACATACTGTCAATGCCAGTTTTGACCGGTGGCTTTCACCTAATGTATAAGTTTATTTATTTATGCGTACATAATTTGTGGTCGTATATTTCTTAATTAAGACGAAAACCGGTACAGTGTAGAAAGCACTAATACGTTAAATCTCAAGAGAAAGAAATTGAACACCAGGGAGACTCGAGCCACTAGGCCACAGATTATATATACCATGTTCGTACTGCTTGAGCTACACCTACCTAATACCCCACAAGCTGCCGCAAGGGCGTGTGGCGGGGGGTGGTAGGGTATCACTCGAAATTAAGAAAAAACCACTTGCAAAAGCCACAAATGAATGCAGTCCACAAACAAAACATGGTGTACGTTCCTGCATAAACTCTTTCAACCCACACACAGGAAATCGTACTAACTACCAACTAACATACATATGCATCTTCAGATACACGTAATGTCTATACAACGTTTAATTTTGTTTCCGACTTGTAAATTAAATATTTTTAGTATTTATAAAGTGACTTCGGTTTCTTATTACGAGGGTCATCCGGAAAGTAGTACCCGTTCGTGCCGCATGAAGTGCTGACGACGCGAGTAGCCGCTGGACGAGGTCAGATAGCTTCAGTGGCTTGTCTGCCTTCTCTGAGCCAAGTTGCGTGACGCTAGCATTGCCTGTGTTGTTTCTGTGATTGTTTATAATGTTTAAAAAAATTGAGAACGCCGCCAGTTGTGAAGTGAGGGCAGTGATTAAATTCCTCAATGCAAGAAACGTTCGCCCATGTGATATTCATCGCCAATTAAAGGAGGTGTATGGAGACAATGTAATGGACGAGTCGTCTGTTCGGCGGTGGTGTCGCAACTTCAACATGGGGAGGGGGAACACACACGACGATGAGCGTTCGGGGAGACCGTCTGTCATTACAGACCAACTGGTGAGCTCAGTTGACGAATTCGTGAGGAACGATCGGCGCGTCACAATTGATGACATCTGTGAGCATTTTCCCAATGTTTCTCGAACAATTGTTCATGAAATTGTTAAACACCATCTGCATTATGCAAAAATTTGTGCAAGATGGGTCCCTCGCATGCTTACAGATGAGCACAAAACCAAGCGTATGGCTGCAGCACTGACGTTTTTGGGACGTTATTCTGATGAAGGAGACTCTTTCTTGACTCGCATAATTACTGGTGACGAAACATGGGTTTGTTATGCATCACCTGAGAGTAAACGACAGTCAATGGAGTGGCATCATGCTCATTCACCAAACAAACCAAAAAAATTCAAGACAGTTCTGTCCACCAGGAAACTCATGGCAACCATTTTCTGGGATCGACGAGGTGTATTGCTTATTGATTTTATGGCCCGTGGAGACACTATTAATGCCAATGCGTATTGTGAAACATTGAAGAAATTACGGCGGGCAATACAAAATCGGCGGCGAGGTCTATTGTCTACTGGTGTCATTCTCGTTCATGACAATGCCAGGCCTCATGCAGCTGGGATAACACAAAAACTTTTGCAGCAATTCAAATGGGAAACTTTCGACCATCCACCGTATAGCCCGGACTTGGCCCCTTCAGATTTTCATCTCTTTACAAAGCTTAAAGACTTTTTGGCAGGAAAAAGATTTGACAGCGATGAAGAACTTAAAGAAGGAGTGACCCTGTATCTCAATGAGCTGGCGGCGAAGGACTATGCAGCAGGAATACAGAAACTTGTCACACGTTATGACAAATGCCTTAATTTGCTTGGAGATTATGTTGAGAAGTAGCTTAAAGTATCCTCTTTCAAATAAAATTTTTTATGTTTGTTAATATTTACTTTTGTGTCTTTATTTCACGAACGGGTACTACTTTCCGGATGACCCTCGTATTATCATTGGCGATTTTTCGGGGAAAGAATGAGTATTTGTATCTATCTGTATTGGAATCTATCTCCCTTATTTTATCTATGTTGTCTGATCTACCTAATTAGTTTGGGGCCTTTATAATTCCTTTAGTGTCATCCTTAAGCTCGTTTGTTCTAAACCTTTCTAAAAGTCCTAGTCTGGCGTGTTGAGTCTAAGCCTAAATTCCTTAAGAGATCTGTCACACTTGTGTTCTTATTATAAAATTTTTTACGAATCTGGTGGATTTTCTCTGGATTTGATCTAATTCTTTTTGCCAAACTTTCTTCTAAGGATACCCAATACTTGCGGCGTATTCCAAATAAGGCCTAGCCAGAGCAAAATAAATCCTCTCTTATATTTTCTCATTACATTTTCCAATCGCCCGTTTAATGAAGCCGAGTTTCTTTAAAGCGGATCCACATATTGTTCTGATATGTGCTCCCCATGAAAGGGGTGGTTTTAGAACTACCCTCAAATATTTAACTTGATTGGCCGTAGTTCACACTGAACTCTCTATTTCATAGTTTATGTCCTGTTCACCACTTTCTTTGTTCCAAATTTTCAAAACTGCGCATTTGTCTGTATTAAGCAATAATCCCCATTCCCTGCGCCAATCAGAGATTGTGTCTAAGTCTCTAGAGAGTAGCTCGCGATGTAGTTGGCTCCTTATTTCCCTCCATACTACAAGCCACTTGGCAGCCGCAAAGTTGCCCCAATGTGTTTCTCCATTTTATTATTTTTACTTATTTAAATGTCCGGATTAAAGATTTCCAGATGAATGACTCGCTATGTGAGCATAAGATACCCAGGGATGGAAATGCTTATGGCACAAGATGTTCACCCCTTCATGACTGTCACATGGCTTCATATCAATGACCTATGTAGTTCGGTTCGATCAAGAATGAACAAAGGGTTTTTTATCAAAGAATATAATGTTATTACTATCATACTGAATCATATGTTGGCTAAAGATTAAGATTCTGTCATCATCATACTGTCTGTCATCACACTGTCTGTTCTACCGTCTACCGTGTACATCTACCGTCTGTTCTGTCATCATACTGTCACATGTATCATACTGTCACATGGCTTCATATCAATGACCTATGTAGTTCGGTTCGATCAAGAATGAACAAAGGGTTTTTTATCAAAGAATATAATGTTATTACTATCATACTGAATCATATGTTGGCTAAAGATTAAGAAAGACTTACTTTTTTATATCGAATGCTTAGGTGTGTATTCATCACTGCCATGCACCCTAGTGGTGGTGGAAAGTTACCTTGTAGATATATAGAAGCTGACGGTACCCAGCGGCGTGAACCGGAACCCAAACTCTGATGTTAGTAGCTCAGAGGTCTATCAACGGGACTATTGCACCCCGGAATTTAAAAATTATTTAGAAAATAATGATTGCATTTAAGTTTTAACAAAGTTACTGATAATTTTATCCAGCAATTTTCTCTCCAGGAAGTGGATTCATAGCTATCAAAATTTAAAAGTTGAACTCAATCTCGAAAATTAAAATCTTTGAAATTTCTAGGAACCATACCCAAAATCCTAGTTTTAAATCTTTTTTACATATCTCATTTTAATTTGAATTAATCTGAACGAAAATTGAAAGGTCCGTCTTTTGCTTGAATACATCTTAAGGTCGTTAACGATGCAATAAATGTTTTATGAAGAATAGATGACATTATTATAAATTACCAAGTTAAGTGGCATACCCCTCCGAATGGACAACAACCTTGACGTGGTGGAAGGGCTTCTGCGTTCTCATGACCTCTAGAACTCAAAGCTCTTACTGAAATGCCGTAATGCACTTGTAGTTAATATGATCTAAATAATTTAATTATAATTTAAAAATCATACTATAACTAAGACCTAAGAAAAATTTCAATTTTTGATGTTGAATGCTAGGTGTGTAATCATCTCCTGCCATACACCTTAGCGGAGGCTTGCAGGTTCCAGGTAGATAAATTTTGCCAGGCATAATTAATACTGAACTCGGAAAAACGAACTGATGTACATACCTACAAAGTTATCTCTAAAAGAAATAATGCAATACCATCGAATTTTGGGGCAACTGTTTACAATGCACGAAGACCACACAGCGGCCGGTAATAATCATAATATGCGTTAGCAAATGATATAAAAGGTCTTTAAAGGATGTGACAGCTTAATCGTCACTCCTCAGTTGGGTTGAAATCTAAATTTTGAGATGAACATATCATGCCATTTGTGCGTAAAAAAGAATTTTTAAAAAAGTTGGTTTATTTGATCTCATAATTGTCCAGAAAAAGTTTATCCAAATCGAACCTAGCCTTTAGAAATGTTGTATAAAATATGTTGTTTTATAAATTTGTTACCTCTTAATGCAAGAAATCAGAAGGCCTGTACCGTCTTGGCGTGAGTGGTCCCCAAGAAAATAAATTAATTTTCAAATTTAATGTATTAATAATAGGAATAGCCTAAAACTTTTTCAGAGGGAATTTTCCTATGCATCTGATTAGTTTTGAGTGAACAACAGCAAATAATTCAATTTCTAATGGCTTGGGTATTCTATTCATATGTATTAGTTGTCAGTAAATTTAGGTAATAAGAAAATTTTTAGTCTGAATTCCAAGGAAATGAAAAGCTATTGGAAACCTGGGATTTCTTTCTACGTCGTTGTCGCCTCTTGGGGTTATGACTTTCAGGGCATGATGATTCTCCTTCATCGTCTCCCAAAAGTCCGTCATCATTATCTACAGATTTTCTAAAAGCGATCTGGAAAGAAAGTCATAACTTTTATTATTTATTTTGATTACTAATAAGAATTTTTCAGATAAAATATACGAAAAATGTCACCTGACTGCCATCTTCGCACATTTTGCTACAAACGTTCTTGGATAATACAAAATTTAACTATGGCGGTTAGTCGGCGAAAATATTACTTCCGAGTTTGAAGGAATGTTCAAGAGCACATTGTGGTTTGATGCTTTTGTGCACAAAGCATAGTTTCAAAAGAATATCGTGAAAGAAAGTGGATCATATGAGTGAACTATTTAAAATTTAATCGGACCACTGATCTTCTAACACTTGGTTAAAACAGCAGGCCCATTACTATTGCAAAATAGAAGATGGCTCTGAGAGAGCTGGAAATGACGATTTCACTGTTATTTCTCTTGTGCAAAAGAATATTAAATTCTAAATGTAAGATCTATACGACATACAAGATCTACTCGTGGGAAAAATCATGGAATCATTGGGGAAAATACTTACAAAGGTTTTATGCAGCCAATAAAGACCATGATGAACCATTATAATTATTTAAGTTAACTGGCTGAATAGTATTTAAGAAGGCGGCAAAAGAAAATGCTATTCGGGCACTACATTTACCAAAGAGTTTACCCAAATTAATTTTAATGACGTTGGCCTTTTCAGAATCTTGCAACTTAAATGTACGTGCTGAAATCAACAGTGGTCGTCGCTATGAAGTAGTTGATTTGGTAGCAACGAACATAATACCTACAGATGGTTAACTTTGATCGTTGTTGTAAATCAAGTACTTCCTACTTTCGTGTACATTGCGTATCCTATCTTGCGCATGCTCAAAAATTAACTCATCAACGGAATGAAAAAGGCATGGATATGATATGATACATTTATTAGAATTCTCTCTATACCTATGGAATAAGACTGGTGAATACGGAAAGGAAGCGGACGACAGGGCATACTTTACATCGTGCCTGAATGTAGAGGCAGAAAGAGCCTAGAGCTCCTTCGATGGAAGGATTTGAGTGTGGAAGGTGATGATTACGTACAATGTTGTGGATGTTAGCGAGTTGCTTGTAGGAGACGGTGGGATACAAGTTTTGAGGAGAGGGACTGAATCATTGGTGTCCTACGGGATAGAAAAACGTTATTTGGTCACCTTACACATTTCGGGGATGATGGTAGTACTTTGGTTCCAAGAGGCATCGGCGTTGGATTTGGGGCGTGGCATGGAAGGGATGATGCGACGATTAAGAAGGAAAGAAAGGTGATTAGCCCCAATTTCATGAGTGGAGAGGTCATTTTCAAGTATCATTGAGTTGATAAGTTGATGGTGAGTTAATTTATAGAGTAGCTGTATATATGCCAGCCGGGTGGGATGTACTAAACATTTAGTTTCGTGAGTGGAGGTGACCATGATTTGCGCAGGACTGAGTTAATTGGATGTAGAACTTGTTTTACAGCAGACAGAAGCGACAACTTTCGACAGAAGTTGAGGGCATCGAATGTTAACGCTATTTTGATGAATTTGAAAGCTGGAGGGAGTGGGAGATTTTAGGATAGTATAAAAATCTCAACTTCATTGAGTTCAATGGAGAAGAGGTTGACTACGTGAATTACCGGTGTGGAATGTGGAGAATCCTTTTTGGAACTACATTTATGTCCTTTGGAGGGGGTGGTAGGTTAAAGAGGGTTGCGAGGTCGAGTTCACCCAAGATTGAGGGTGGTGTTAACTGTAGGCTAAGGTCAGACATTAGGTTACTAAGGAAAAGAAAAACGGAGTTGCTGGGGTTTGCAGAGGATGGCGGTAACGGAGGGATGTGATGAAAAATGTTTACGCAAGGAAATCGTTCGAATGAAAAATGAGAGGGAGGGCAACGGGGAACCACTTCAAATATCTGTCACAAGATATGATGATGAACAAGTGTAAATATGAGTCTTGGCAACTTTGGCCGTGTGTCGTGCTAGCGGCATGGGCAAGCCTTCTGAAGTCATCCCACGAAATCTTCGCAAAGCGAAATCAACAGCAGCAGATTAAGACACAAAGAAGACCAAAGACAGTTAGAATTGGGATTTGGAATGTTAGGACTATGTTGAGGACAGAAAAATTTTAAAATGTAAAGTGAGAGACGGAGAGAGGATGTATAAACTTAGATATTTTTTGGCTGTGTGAGAGAGATGGAAGGATAGTGGGGATTACCAAAGCGATAGTATTAGTGGCGAAGAGAGGCAGTTAGGTCAATAATGCTGAGCAGAAAGGTAGGAAGAATCGTGGTAAACATAGAACAAGCATAACAGTTTCAGGCTTAATTTTGTGGAATTCCTTCACGATGAGGGTAGACTTTGCACTTCCACATAAAGATTTCAAACTTCACACGACCATGGTTTCGATGCTGCGCATCATCATCATGTGACATACATTAAAAATTTTTCAACTTATATGTCTAGCTCCAAGAGGGAGGGAAGGTCGGGGGAGGGAGGGTAAATTAATTTAGTATTGGTGCAGCAACCTATTAGTGGGCTAGGGGAGGGGGAGGGTACGCATTCGATGGTTTCTGGCTCAAATTAGTGGAAGTTTATGTTCATATGGTTGAATATGTTCATATGGTTCATAAGGTTGAAGCTTTTATTAATTATTTCCTCAGTCAAATCCAGGACTCCGCCCTGGGCAATAGAAACACAGGACCAAAAATGTTCATCTCAAGGGTAATAGCTAAATACAATAAAAAAATACCAAAATAATAGCTTTTTTGACCGTTATATAGATATTCAAAGGTGATCAATTTGAATCATGAAATTATATCCATAGAATTTTAAATTAACATTTTATGGATATTTTGAGTTTCAGAGCTGGATATTATCACATCCCACAAAATATTGTTAAGAGTGCCTTTTGTATAGATTAAGAGGATGTGCTAGAAAATAAAAGATACACTGTGGTGAATTGTTTGTTTTTGTGTCATTTGACACTATATTTTCTCATCTCTGTAAATTTTTGTCTTATATTTTCTTTGTGGTGATGATTTTTTGTACAAGAAATGAGTCCTATAAGGAATAATATATATTCAGAAAGAATAGGCATTATATGCTTTCACATTTCTGCCAATTTTATCTTCCTCATAGTGTATCCAAGTAATTCTTTCAAATCACAACACATCCTTTAATTGCTAGAAAGTTTCCATAACATGAAATAATTTTTCAATGCTACAAAATACCTTCAATTAGTTTTATTACATTTTGTACCTCAATAGCGAGATAATGAAAATAAAGCACTTTTAAAATGAGATGAGAATAATTTACAAAAATGATAAATTGACCAGTTGTTGAATAGAAACAGTAAATGAAAATTCGATAGGATATTTTTAATATATTTATCCTCTGACCTCAGCATTGGGGACTACCACCATGCTGTAGAGTATCACAGGTGGATGGACCGAAAATGGACAGGGGAGGATAATGGTGAAGGGGACATGAGAAAGGAGAAGAATATGTGAAGTAATAATACATTTGCTTAAATGAGTTCTTATGAGTGACAAAGAATGAGATAGGCATGCACCCTCGAAACTGAGCATAGGTATTAATAAAATTAACCATTTTACTATTACTAAGGAATTTTAATAGGATGGTTGTTCAATGAGAGAGAGAAATGGCTTGTTGCATTCTAATACGAAGTCCTGCTTCTTTAGAAAATGACCATCCTTGGTTTAAGGAACATAGTTTCATTCTGGGCAAGGTAGCATCCTTTGCTATTTGGCATCTGTAGAATATTTCAGTAGTGCAGCCATAAAGATCAACTGATATGTGTCATCGTAATTTATTCAATCACAACATTATCAGCAAGCCCAGAAAACACTCTGGAAGTCAGAATTTTGAAATACTATCCACCTATGAATCAGGAAGAAGTATTTCTGAGAGTTTATTCTTGAAAGTAAATTTAGATTCTCATGAACTATATAACAACCAAGAAAATGACAAAGTTTTATGATGAAATCAATGTCAATATAATACGAACTGATTTTTTTGAGGCAAGGCCTTCTGTAGTGATTCTCTATTACTAAAAATAAACTCCAATAAGTGCATCCAAAATGCAAAGAAATGTGTGCATTATATATAATATATATTTCCTTCAAATGATAAAAGAAATTACTCATAATAAAGAGGTATCAGGGAAAATTTGCTCAGGACATATTTAAAGCAGGTACATAATTTCATTTCATTAGTTGAAGTCTTTGCCAAGAAAACTAAGAAGCATTAGCCAGTTTTCGATAAAATCCTTTTTTCTTCTCACTAATACTCTTTTATGTACATGGACCAAGGACCACATATATCATAACATTATAACATTGGGTAGGTAGACAATGATTGTACTCAATAGGATATGGTTGAGCATCAAACACTTAATTTTGATTGCATTTTTGGACCAGAGAGTGGTGGGCAAGGTTATAGGTGGATTTGAAAGTAGATCAAATTTCTATCATTATGCATGAAAGTAAAACACGACAGTAAACACTTTTTTAACATTAACAGTACCATAGACAACATTTTCTGAGAAACTGGTTGGAAATGCTTTCTTTCCTTAAGACGTTTGTGTTTTCCCCTTAGCAGTAGGATCTGATTTTTTGCTTTATCTGGTGACAGCATTACAACAAAATATATACACTTACATACAATTACATAATACTCCTTGAGGTTACTTTTTGCTTGGAGAGTAAGGAGAGAAATATGGAGATATAGAATTCACTATGAGTGTATTGAAAATAAAGAGTTTTCAATTTTAATCCCTTAAAATAGATCTGTATGAAAATAATATTATTGCCTTGACAAAAAATATTGCTGTTGTGACTCTGATAAACTCATCTTCTCTAACTTAACCCTCTAACTATGGTAACTATTCCCTTGACATTAATAGAAATGGGTATTTATTGCTATAGTAAAATATTCATAAAGATTAAGCACTCAATGTACAACATTAGGGCAAACACATATGAATCTTCTACACAATTAACATCACAGCAATAATTATCTCTCTTTTTAATTGCCAATATATATCCTGTAACTTCATTGTTGAAGCATTTAACATAGAAATTAATATCACAATAATTTTTGTAATAAATCTAATATTAGGGCCATTATCAACTTAATGCACTTGTGTAACCAAAGATAGGCCTACCCAGTTGAAAAAATGACCTTAATATATGTTGAGAGGCTTAAATAAGCATATTCATAGAACTTGTGAAGCTTTTACCGACAAAAATTATAATTGTATCAAACAATATGACAAATAAATGATGAAATCATAAAAAATATTAGTCAGGCACCTATTAAACTTGTTGCAACTCAAATTTTATCAATTAGAATAATTAAGAATAAATTTAAATTACTAAAACCATTACCCTCCTGGATAAATAGATAGGCAGTTGGTAAATAAAATTTCAAGATTTGCCTCCCTCCTTAACTCTCCTCACATCTTCATCTAATACATTAGTAATATTACTCACAAATATAACATTTCATTATTACTCATTTTGGTATAAAAAAATAACTGTCACCCAAAACACGTTAACATAACTACTCTTTGAATTATGAGCAGCCATTTGTCTGCATACATATTTCAAAATCATCTTTAATGGATTTCATTTCCTAGATTTCTTCTGAGTTTTCTATTTTCCATCTATTTTACTGTTTGTGAGCACTTGTATGACAACTTAGGTGGGATCTACTGGTACTTGGACATACTTTCAGGCACACACACACACACATAATTTACTACTCTGTAGGGTCTGACATTGCTGTATCCAGCTTCCTTTTTTTCTAAAAAAAAGAAGGTATATTCATTTATTGGAAACATCTCCCTAATGCACATAAAATTTTGTACAAATTTCTAAAATAAGCTACAAACACTGACACATATTTCACTAGGTAGGTACACATTTTTACTATCCATGTCCTTGAAGAACAGTCTGCTGCATTTTGATTTTATTAAGATTAGCAAGCCTTATACCTATGTAGGTAGTTTGCTTCAAAATAACAATTCAATTCTCATTATTCATTTGAAAAACGAAGTTGGTATAATCTTTTTTATCATTGGCAACTCTTATAATGCTGTTTGGCACAGGCTTGCCAAATTTTTTTCCCTAATTTCCTGTTCAGACAAAGAATGAAATGAGTTTAAGTAATAACTTGACCTAAAAACTGAATATATTGCTCATGGTGTAATTTTTGTCCCAGCAGTTAAGAATGTGAGTAATTTTATTTTGAGAAGATTACCTGATTTTTCGAAATAGGCCATCACAACTCACTCCTGTGAAATGGCAACCATGTAGGAATATAACAAAACTTATTACATAATACCACAGAAAGCCAATTTGCACCTTGTATTTGCCAATGCTTTTATAAAAATGTATGTAAGAGTAGGTAAGGCATTCATACCAAAATTGTCATAAAATATAAAAGCACAACATCAATATGCTTTGACGTTTTCTCTTACACCATAAGGACACGCTACAGCAGACTTATACTCAAATTAACAAAAATGTTGAGCTTTGGTTTTTGTCCATAGTTATTCACCCATTATTTAAACATTAAGTGCTTTTTTGGGGAGCATTTTTTCAGCTCATCATGCATCCAAAATCAAATCATACCTATGCACACATTTTCACATTACACACTCACTTATTTACATGCCAAAAAACTACTTTTTCTATTGCAGTGCTGTATGTACAAATAAATAATCATTTTGTAATTTATGAATACAGCAATGAATGACTGAAAGGTGCCTTTAGTTAGTAGACCAACCAAACTTTTTTGTCAGATTTAATTAGTAAAAATTTTATGCAATCACCAATGTCAAGATTCATTCATTTTATGCTAATAAAATTAGGTACTCATAGTGGCATTTTAATTTTATCAAATACAAAAGCAGAGAGAGATTGAAATATTAATCTTCAATAATTTTTGTTTTAAACTGAAATATAACGTGAAATGTGGAGGTCATTGCATCATTTTTTTCAAAGGCAGGTAACTGACAAAGTAATACAATAAACTCAAATGAAACTTATTTCTGGAGTGAAGGAGTTCGATTATGGAGTACCTATTGTTTTGTTCATTTCCTGCACTTGATTAGTGTCCATTAAAATACTGATGAATCATCAGTCAATACCCATCTTCCCACATTGTCGAATTACTTGTCTTCCTCAAGAAATATAGAGTTCAGTATTCAGAATTGTTAAAAGTCAACTTGATCACAGATTTGAAAGATATTTTTTTATTACCAATAATACTTAAGACTATCCACAGTCAATTCCCTTAAAAATGATTGCACAATGCTGTACGATGCTATGTTGACATATTTATTGAACTGGACCGCATCCAATAGGTCTAATATGTTAATGTAGCACTTTCAACAACATGAGGGGATGGAGAAAATTAAACTTTGGATCATAGGCTACTGCCATACTCCGATGATCTTCTCCTGTCGATGTGTTTCATATATGTTTCTGAATACACACTCCGTGTCCTATCCCTAGCATTGAAATCACATCGTAGGGTTGAAGAGGTACGTCTTGACCCGAGACCACCTCCCCCATGGTGGTGGTAGTAGGCAGCAGCATCAAGGGCATCCAGGTCAGATGGGGGTCTCCGGCAGAGGCTGCAGAAAGCACACTGCAAAGTATTTCGGAATGCCTCCCGAAAATCACGGTTGAAGTATGCATAAATGAGGGGGTTTAACGTCGAATTGAAGTAGCTGGTAAAAAAAAGACAAGAAATTATTATTTGCCACACTCGTAATTAAATGAAATTTAGAGCACAAGAAATGTGATGACATCATAAAAGTTAACCTTTGAAAGTGCCAACATTTCTTGGAGAAATTCTGAAAAACATTCTGATTTGGATGACCAACTTCTCTTTGTTAATAAACATAATTTTTTTGCAGCATGTATGCAATATGTTTTAAATTAACAGAGTTTCACATGCTAAGAGTTAGTGTCATAATAGAATCCTAAACCTATTTTGTGATTTCTTCTGCCCAGTAGGCAACTGGTAGTTCAAGGGTACAGTATTGAACTACTGAACTGGATGCCCAGGTTTTGATTCCCGGACAAGCCTCTTTGGGCACCCTCAGCTTCATCCAAGATGTGCAATTTTTTAGGCATCAGATGCTGCTGGGAAACCATAGGTGGGAAAAAAACTGGCCTCTTACCCTGATATGCGCATTTCACATACCATTAACCTCAGTACTAGGTGAGGTCTTCCCTCATCAATCAGAGCAATCTACAGGTTAATAACTATAGGTTTTTCTGTCCAGTGGCATGTAATAATGTAATAGATAATGAGATCTTCAGAAAAACTCAGAAAATTTGTTAAAAAGCCTAGTAAAATGGGATCCATTTGGTCATTTCATAAGATAATCAAGGGAATACAGTTTTACTAAAACCAATGAAATATATTATGATTTAGGCTTTGCATTGTCTTAATATACATGTGTAGAAAAACAATGTGCTGTAGTGGCTCATGGTAGGAGCTGTGAAGCTGCAGTTACTCTTAAAAAGATGAGAAAACTCTTTCATAAAAATGTGGTTCATAGTAAAATAAACAGAGATGTTTCAGGTGTGATATGGTGGAATATCATGATTAATTAAAATTGGCAATTTTCCACAAAATAAAATTTTTTCTTCCACCAGGGAAACCCCGATCTCATCCCCTTTCTCCATGGCCCTAGGAGCATGGCACCGCACCGAGGGATCACCCTCAATGAGACACCCCTCCGTCTTTCCCACCCCTTTCTCCTTCCCCTCACTTTTTCTCCTCCCCCTCTCATGTGTCACCCACATATCATTCCACCTCCCCTCCCTCTTCTCCCATTTTCCACTACCCTCCAAGCATAATGAATTTTAATTTTGTTCAATGATTTTCCTTAAATTTAGCTTAGAGAATTTGGAGTTTTTCATTCAGTTTCATTCTGCTTTGACTCATAAAGGAAGTCTAGGCAGCAATGGAAGAGAGGCAAGAGTCTCCTGCAGTCACAATGGCAGAATAGAGGGTTCAACTGAGAGAGAGGGCTATAGATATAATGGAATCTATGAATAAAAGAACAATAGTACACATCATTTCAATTATCAGATTGGGGTCAGACAGACTGAACTACCTCAGCAATCTTAAAGAACTGGATACTTATTGTACCATATGTAGAGGATATTCTTAAGACATTAATCCTGTGAAAGTTGAGTTAAATGCCTGGGAAACTGCAATTAATGGCTCCATGAAAGGAATATGGAAATGAAGAGTGTAAATTCACAGTAAACATCAGTGTCCCTTTAGCAAAGAGGTACGTCTCAAATGCTATAAAACGTTCAGGGTCAAACTGACCTATGTAAATTTATGACTTATCATCAATGTACTTTAAATATTTTTTGGGTTTTTTTTATTGTTTGTTGTAAGAATTTACCTAGTTGAGGAACTATTCAATCATGTGACTAAATCAAATATATATATACATCTTCCTAAATATATATATAGGAAGATATTTTTGCATTCGTGATCTGCTCACATCCGCCATCCCCACCTCTCTTGTGTTCACCTTCTTGTGTTATATGTGTTCCTTTACCATTTTCCTTATCTCAATTTCAATGCGAATGAATTATTCGCCATATGGCGGTATTTCGTGTTTGAATGTATATATATATTGTGTATATATATATTGTGTATATACACAATATATTCACAAACAATTCACTCTATCAAACGCTTTTTCGAAATCTACAAAACAGGCAAAAACGTCCTGTTTGTATTCTATATTCCTCTCGACTAGTGATCTCATTACTGCAATGGCATCACGCGTACCTCTTCCTTTCCTGAACCCAAACTCATCATCCCCTAAGTAATCATTTGCCTTACTCTCTATCCTTTTGTTGATGATCCTGAGAATAACTTTAGCTGCGTGGGATATCAAACTTATTGTTCTGTAATCCTCACATGACGAAGCCTTTGCCTTTTTTGGAATAGGAACTAACACCGATCTCACAAAATCTTATATTATATTATAATATATTATAAAATCAGATTCCTTCCTCATAGATACTACGAATCAGTCCATATATGATATATATATATATATATATATATATATATATATATATATATATATATATATATATATATATATATATATATATATATATATATATATATATATATATATATATATATATATACATGTACATATCTATATTATAAGGTAAAAATAAATGTTCAAAAATATTTCCCATTTTAAAATAAATTTTGAGTAGAATAAGAACCTAAAAATATTTTGCATTCTTATTACCAAAGTTTTTGCTTTCCTAAGATTTTATAATTTCATACCTAATATTTAGCATATGTGCAGACTGAGTGATAATTAGGACATAATACAGATCTAAATGTCCCAATACGCCATTTTTTACAAATATATGAAATGAAAACTAAATGCTTATTCCCAAAACAGTTATTCATTCTTGTTGGAACTCCAGGTCTCTATACCTGTAAAAGACCCTGAAAAAGTTGAGTTTTGCTGAAATAAAACAATAATGTGAATGGGTCATCCATGATAATTTTATAATCTTTTGCCTTGTTTTTTTTGTGTAACTTATTTGTATCCTGGCATTTATTTTCCCGAAGAATCCTATACCTGCATGTTGTGCATGCATGATTTCTTGGAAAATAAAAAACTTGTGAAAAGATGACAATCAAACAAATATGATGTCAGGGTTCATATCTGCCTAGATTTTAAACATTTAAATGAAACCAATGCTAAACCCAAGCCCACGATTTCCACTTTGAAGGATACCATTATCCAATTATTCAACAACTAATTATTTACTGTGTCACTTATTGTTGAATTGATCAATCAATCAATCAGGGCTAGTATTTTTCACATCTTTACTTGTTAATACACCTATATGATAACGCTAGAAACATAATCAATATTTAAGGGAGTTTGTGACTACAATGATACAAACATAATTCTGATATCAATGTGAAGGCATTATGATTGTGAAGGCTACATGCTTCTGAGTTTCACTGATTCCATTGCCATCTACTCCCAACAGTTTCACTAATGTTAGGCCAGCAGTAACATTAAAAAAACTATTGTCAGCAGATAGCATTACATATAGTGATACCTAGAAACATGCAGTCGTCCACATATTGGTGTCATGACAATTCAGGCATTTGACAACATTACAATATAGATAGATATCATACTGAAGTGATAACAAAATCACTATGATTCCTGCGTATCCAAATATCTGTATAATGGTGTGCTTGTAATAACATTTTTTGCAGTAATAACAAGTATGGAATACATTTATAATTTTTATTTTTACTTGGATCATTGTCAAAATAATAAAAATTAGGAAATATATCCCATTCTCTCACTACCCACCCATTTTGATACATAATTTTAGAAATTATTTTACAAAGGGATTATAAAGAGATCTTACTAGTGACCTCTGAATGCACTTTTGCAACCCTGTCATTGGTAGCTGTAGCTTTTTCAGCTTATCCATTGATGCTAATTAAGCACTGGAAATACTCCTTGAGGTCAAAAGTGTGGTGAGTGCCATTTCTAGACTCAGGAAGACATTCCCAAACTGTAGCTCACCCGATCCAGAAGAGAACAGCCACCACGATGTCCGGACAGTGGCACACCTCGTCCCCACAGATGGTCGTGATCACGTACCAGAGGAAGAAGGGGAGCCAGCAGAGGATGAAGACACCCATGATGATGCCAAGAGTGCGTGCCGCCTTGTGCTCCCTTTTCATCTTGGATGCGATGGCACGATCCTTGGTGGGCGTGGGGTGGTGATGGTGATGGTGTGCTGGAGGTGGGTGCAGACGGGACGACTTACTGGGCGTGGAGGGGGGCGGGGGCGAGGGGGACGAGGTGGGGGGCGTGGAGGGTGGCTCCACCTGTGATGAAGAGTGCGAGGGCGAGGGGGCGACTACCGGGGGGGCTGGTCGGGAGTAGTGGGGTGGAGGGGGCGGTGCTAGGTGGTGCTGTGAGAGCGCCGTCTGCTGCTCTTCTGATTGGGGGGGCGTGCCGGGGGCCTGTGGGGGTGGAGGTGTCTCTGCCAGAACCTCATGCAGCGTCAGGGCCTTTGAGGATCCACCGCTGACCCCCACCTGAAGCAAAACCAGCTGTGGGGGAAGGGATTCAGTGCACAATGGGGGAAATATAACTCTGAACATCCGCAAATGGACAGCATTCTCTCTCTCTCTTAATGAGACTGAGAGAGAGGGAGCAGGGACATTAGAGTCAATTTATCTAACTGCTTTAACTGAATTAGTCAAACCATTGAAAATTAATTAGCTTTCAAAATACCACATCTTAATAGATGGTTGAAAACTTTTCCCTTACTCCTATTTTGTGTCATACCTATAAAAAATAAACTCACCTAGTGAAATGATGTTAGTCCCTTTAATCGAAAATTTAGCTTTATCCCGAAGATGTACCTAGAAATTATGATGTTACCAAGTCCATTCATTCATACTTCAAAGCTTAAATGTTGATTACAATCCTTTAAATTCTTTACATTTAATTTTAAAGACAAGAACTCAGTTATAATAATTTGGTCAAGATGGGCAACCACCAATAGAGTGAGGTTGCATGGGAAGGTTTGACTCAAGAAGAAGTCAATGCTGAGCCACTTTTTCAATCTTTATTTCTTTCTGAGTCATTCTTTTTCACATAACTGGTCTCTCTGTTGATGATTGCCCAACTTGACTAAAATATTGATACATGAGTTTTAATCTTCATGTTGACTTTTGGCGAAGCAACTTCCTTCAATCTCATTGGTAAACAAATAGCACAGGTATCGTATTAAGATATTGACACGGATAATCTTATTTACTAAATTCATTAATATCCTGCAGTAATTTAAGCGTTTGTGAAATAAATCTGTGGAATTACAAAGTATTATTTTATCCACTTAAGACAGCTTATTTTTTATCATTGACTTCAGGAAAATCACATGATTTTTGCAATTATATTGCTGAGCAAAGAAATAAAGAAAAATGATCACCTTTGGCAAAGAAAACAAATCTCTTCTATCAAAACAAAAAACAGGTACACACCTATGCAGTTTTGATGGTGTTAGTCATGGTATTAAAGTTCAAAGTATTACAAAATTGACAGTATTCACCAGATTTGGCCCCCTGTGACTAGAAAAAATGGCTTTGTGGAAAACAATTCCCATTGAACTAGGTGGTAATCACCAACAAATTCTCCTATTTTTAGGACCGTCTGAAATCCTACTTTTTGGACAGCCTAAAAAAGTTTGAGAAATGCGGGGAAAAGTATATTGTTCTAAATTGAGATTAAGTTGAAAAAATAAAAAAAATTACCCAAAATAATATATTTTTCTATTTTTTCCTAAGGACTAATTGAGTGACCCAGGTAAGAAAGAAAGATGAATACTGAAAATATTTCTAGTCTAACTACAGAGGAACCTTGCTTAATGAGCACACATAATGGGTAATTCCCTCAATGACTGAAAAATATTTTCAAACATTGGACTGCTTAGCAAGCAATGTTCCACAAAATGATTGATGAGGAGAGGAGAAAATCCTGGATTGATTGTGAACCTGCTGCTCCAGTCTATGTTTAGCACTCATGTTTATTGACATTAACACTCATCATTTGAAGGCTGTTCAAAAGGTTTGTGAAGAATTAACAAACCTCTAGTGTAAAAATTTTAGATATTTAAACTATATGATATGTTTACCAGCAGTTTAGATACAAAAATAATGGTTTGATACAGATTTATGGAAATAATACCCAAATATTGATGAAGATTAATAACAATAAAAAGAACTTTTTTAACTTTGGCCTGGCTTTATAATGTATCTTCAAATGCAGTCATTAATAAATGTGAACATTAAAGAAGCATGGAGATTACTGACAAATTCAAAGTTATGGACAAATAAGAATGCCCATCAGAGGATGTGAATATTGCAACCATAATAACATTGTCAGTCGGTTATTGAGCAGAGTTTTTTGTCATTATGAGAAAATCAAAATTTGCACTTTTTCACAGATTTTCTCATAGTTATTGAGCTCTTTAACAGACAGTTTTGAACTAAAATATTAGTAATAAAACTGAGTTTTTGAGTTTAACTGGGGATTAAACTTAACCTTCAGTTCAACGAGACATTATAAAACCTGACATTTGTCCATCATAAGCCACTCTCAACTCAATATATTAATAATGTAGTAATGAAAGAGTTTTTGAACATTTAAATCACTACATACACCAACGTGGATAAAATAATGATTTCTGTTTTTCTGTAGCATTTCTCATAAAATTTATCCCATACTTTATCCCATACTTTATCCCATACATTTATACCATAAAAATTTTCATATTTATGTCAGATGCAGTACATTCATATGTTTTATGGCTGTTCAAAGTAGTTTCCCCAATAAGTTAATCATTTTTCATTATTTTCAATGGAAAACTATTTATTTGACAATAGTTTAATGATTGTCCTATAAAACAAATCTCAGTCTTTTGTAAAATTCCCTATTTTTCCCAGTGTTCCTGGCCACTAGGCCACCCCACAGTATATTTATTAATTGGATAAATATACAAGTTTGGGAAAAGCAATTGTATAAAAAGAAAAAAATATTTATTAAAGAGTTAAATCAAAATATCTTCATTCAATCCCTACTCTAGCATCAGGAATTGACTACTCTTATATTTGTACACTGACGATCAAAAAGTAATGTGAATTTTGCAGATATAAATATTCTGACCAACCCCCATAAAGTTGAACACAAACTGTAAGCAGAGAAAGGATATGACAATTCACCTCTCCATTTGGTTCGATGATCCTGGGGTCACAGGCCCTGTGGCCATTGTTGGCCCCATTGACTCTGTTTCCAGTCCTGACCCTGGAACTTGAGTCCTCTGCTCCACTGGCATGGTCCTCTTCATCTTCATGGAGAGCATTGCTGAGCAGCATGGCATTTCCAAAACGGGAGTGCAGTTGCTTCTCCTGACGGTTGGCCTCGAGAAAAATGGCTAGGTACGTGAACACCATAATGGTGCAAGGGATCCAGAATGAGATGGAGGAAGAGAGGAGGGCATACACCTGGTTCACCTGCAATGGGATTTCACTTGCATCACGGACTGCACAACCACTCTTTATGATCAAAATGCATGTAAAAAGACAATTACTGCCAGAAAGTGCCAGAAATACACAGGTGGAAACCTCCTTTAAAGATTAATCAACTGGGACAGTTTTTTGATAAATTTTTGGCCAATGAACTCTTGTTCAAGTGGGACCTGATTTTCTAACAGTTTAGGGTGACAATTTTAGATATCTTTTTCTGTAATTATAGTCTCTGTTTACTGAAAACCCCTCCCATGGACTACAACCCTGACGTGGTGGAAGGGCTTGTGCATTCCAATGACCCCAAGAGATGTGCTGGTGGGTGGAATAATAATTGCTCCTGGTAGGGTCACCCATGCCAGATAGGTTGAAGGTTAGGAGCCAGATGAAAAATAGTCCATGTTGTTCTTCGGTGAGGTGGCTGCAAAGGCATCTGACCCCAGTGGGGTGACCATTAAGTGATGGAGTCACATTAAAAACACTAGGAAACCACCTCAATTATTATTTCCAAGATTTTTATGATCGACAATATAGAGAATATGAGTCCTGGCAACTATGGGACTCAGCCCAATCGGCTGTGTATTGTGGCCAGCAGCGGGAGAGGCAGGTGGAAGTTTTTCCATTCTGACAAAAACATGAAAGACATCTACTGCAACAAAACGTGTAAACAAACTACTTGAGAGAACAAGTTGAAACTTGTCTTATGGACTAATGATATGTGAACTCAGGTAGGAATCATAAATTTTTGCTGATTGGAATGCCATCTCTGTGTTAGGCCGAGAACTTTTCACCTTACCCTCAGGCACTAAAACTGAATTCTTCTTTAGTGACGGTGCTGTGGTCAGTGGTGGTACTTTTGCCTCAAGCAAGCAATTAAACATCTACATGGTATATAACTTAATGAAACTGCTAAGCAGAGATTCAAGAAATACTACCCAAAATTGGAAAATTAAAAGTTGGGTAAGGCATTCAAATTAATGTATATCAATTCATAACAGTACCAATCATTTAGGATGCTTAATGGCATCTAGTTATAAAAATGTACCAGTGCTCTTGAAGACTATAAAATAAGCCAAAATTGATCTTCATTAAAAATTTGTAAAAACTATTTACTTTCTTGCTTGAAGCATATCAATTCAACTGAAAAATACAATATTTGTGTGTAACATGACATGGCAGTCAAGCATATAACTCTTCTGATTGCTGCAAATAAACTACTGCTACTACTGAAAAATAAACCTAAAATGAAATTCAAAAAATAGTAGAAGAAAGTCACCTAACTTACTAAATTAAGAACATTGCTGAAATCTATCTGATTAGGGGACTGATGTAGAATTAAGGCTCAAAACTACCTTGGGTGAGTAACACCTGAAAAGATATGCATAATATAATATTGATGCACCTTCTAATCCAACAACATGTAGGGACAAAGATTAATTTCTTCCTCAGTTTACTGTTACCATCAAAATTTAAACTGTGATTTTCTATATTGATTGGTCTTTTAATTCTCACTATGGCTTGAAATGAGAATTTTCCTGTGGTCCACAGACATGATGCATCATATTTATGGACTAAATTATTCACAAGATAAAAAACTCCACTCCATATTAAAGTTCTCTCCAGTTTTTTCTTTACATCTTTTCTTACAATATCTGGTGCCATCTTCAGACTCTATGTGAATACTTCCTTACCTAATTCAAGCATTCTTTTTATGTTCCTACTAGACAAGCATTCTTTTTATGTTTCTAGTTGTAGTCCATGGGAGGAGAAAATACAATTTAATTTTTTAAATCCTCTATTTTGATAAACTACATGCATTTTAGTAGCCTCAATAGCACAGCTAGGAAAACCATACCTATTAAAAGCCTATCACAGCTCCTTTAATTTTATGTACATCAATTTAAATCAATGAAAAATCACTCAAATCACATGGACTCAATAAGATCACTTAAGGTTGTCTGAATAACATGAACAGCATTCAAAGACTAATAATACTCCAGCAATTCCAGAGAAAATGAATTTGACCTCTTATCTCTCCTGTTCAATTAGTCACTGACTGACCCCTACCCATCTATTGAAGTTAGGATTCATCAAAACAGTTTGACAGGGAATCCAATCAAGTAGAACCCCATTCCCATTCCCTTGGCAAGCACACCTTGAACTCGCAGATGTCAGGGTGCAGGGAGCGGTAAGCCAAGTGCTCCTTTGTGGTGTACCAGCCAAGGAAGATGGGCACGAAGGAGATGACGGCCGGGGACACCCACACGTTGACCAACATGACAGCCACCACCCTCTTGGTCATGTTGATGGGGTACTTGAGGGGTCGAACGATGGCATAGTAACGGTCCACTGAGATGCAGCACAGGTGGAGGATGGAGGCCGTTGAGAAGTAGACATCCAGTGAGTTCCACATGTCACACATGACAGGGCCAAACAGCCAACGACCTGTGATCTGAAGGGGAAACAGGTGATTGTGGACTCTTTAGAAAATCTAAATTGGAAGGAGTAGCCTCTCAACATATTTATATTACACTCAAAGCCTAACCTACTGCGGAAATTCCAACTGAATGGAGTCAAATATCAGTGGGGACAGAATTTGAGGGTTGATGCACTGGTTTCCCACAGTGAGGACCAAGGAACCGGTCCCAGCGACCTCTCATTGGCACTTCTATTAGGGCGTCAAGCACTTCAAGTATGGAGATCAGTGAAATGGCTTATTCTGCTAACACTTGACTCTACCCATGGAAAGCAGGTTAATTCTTAGACTAGATTTCCATCTTTTCTTTACATACTCCTCCCATGTTATTCCTGACCGCCTAGTCTGTGTTAGGAGGCCTCTTAATGAACAAAACCATATCACGTGAAATTGAAACATAAAAACTGACCCCAAAATATACTGGCAGGCAATATTACAGTGAGGAGTTAAAAATAGGAGAGGGTGCATACAAAGTTGCAGGCAAAGAATGTTTTTTACCAGCACTACTCTAATCAAGACCACGTTGCAACACTGGTATACATACATAAAAATGTAATTTTTGGTCTACATTGGAATTAACCTATGCTCATGAGCGATAATTAACTTGGCAATGTTTTCTATCTTGATGTATTCATTTTATAATTCCAGTTTCAAGAGTACAGTGTCATTTCAAGTTTAGGTAAGAAATTAAACCTGATGCATTCCATATGCCAAGTCTATAAAGTCTGCATTATTTATATTAATTTTCTTTTATTTATTGCATAACCAATTCTGATTGTTTTGTTGTCATATTTATTTACATAAATATGTTAGCATTCAAATTTGAGCTCAAATCTCATCTAAATACTCAAAAATAATCCTATCTAATTACCAGAAAATATAAAGGACATCAAGGAGTGAACACCATACTATTTCAACAAGTTGTAAGAAGAAATTTACATGCTTGTATATCATTCATATAAAACCAGATTTTATCAAATTCCTAGAGCAAAGATAGCTGTTCCTACATTTTCCAAAGATGTACTTTTCTGTCTTCGTTCAGTCTAGGTATTGCCTATTGGTCTCCTTTGAGTAGTAGATGTTAGCATTAATGCACAATGTGCACTTAAGCGAACAAATGAATTTACACTTCTTTTCCTGATTGAGGTATATTTATAAGTTCAGGAATAGCTGTAGAAATTTCCAAGTGTAAATATTACCATGAGTTAATGCCTGTGAGATAAATTTTTCAGTCCTAAGAAATCAAACTCAAAGGGAAAGAGGTGAATTTTTTCCCAGAGTGATTTTATAAAAAAGCATATACTTATTATAGTGCTATTTGGAACAAATTCAGGAAAACGCATTCCATTTCTCTCCTTCACATGGGGCAAAGGATCTTCATGAATGTAATTATCTAAATGTTATTCATGCAATGACAATGTGATTTTTATGCTGATGATGACATGCTTTATTCCCTCATGTGCACAAATATTAAAAAAATAATGAAATGTGATTGAACATGCCCAAAAGAATAGTGATTATGACGATTTCATACAGTGGAGAGAACATTTTAAAAGAAAATTGATTTTAAAAAGTTTTAATTCTAATAATAGCCAAGTAAAATTGAGTTGGGCCATTACTGAGGAAATGAAAGATCTTAACAGCCACATTGTTGTGAAAGAGGAAAGACGTCAGAACATTACCTGCACACTGGCATTGAAAGTCATGGCCACCATAGCCACCAGCATGTCTGCAAATGCCAGGGACACCACAAAGTAGTTGGTGATGACCCTAAGCTTTCGGTGGCGCATAACACTGACGATGACGAGGAGGTTACCACACAGGGCAGCCACTATTATGAATCCCATGATGCAGGCCTTGAGAACGGTTGTCAAGACATCAGTCCACTCAGCTTCACTAACAGATGATGCTGTCCCCAGCACCTCCTCCACCGTCTCGTTGGTGACCTCTGCCCCTGTGGATCCATTGCCAGCAGTAAGGGCGGTGGACAGCAGGGTGGCCTAGAGAGGGTAGGAGAGGAGAGGACCCCTTGACTTGAATCTTGCTTGGTTGAATTAATACCTTCCCCTCTATCTTTAATAGTATGCAAGGCTTTTCCCTTCTCACTTCTTACCTATTTCTGAGTTGTAGTAGTAGTAGTTTTTAGGGGAAGCGACTGACAGTTAAGGTCATTTGCAGCATTAGGGATGGACAGGAAAGGATGTAGGGTGGAGAGAAACCTGGTGTGGGCATTAGCCTATTCTTGTTGAAAGGTGCCAAGGGGTCTGCAGCTTAAAGTCCTATCCAACGGACAGCGTACTCACTCAAAGTGCCCTCCACAAAGCACTGGGATTCAAACCCAGGCCCTATCGGTGGGAAGTCTGTATCACACCATCCCGATCCCCTATTGAGTTGTTTCCACCTTTATTCCATTGCACATATTCAACCCTTTATCCTTGCTCTGAAATTTTCAACTGACTCCTACTTTTCCTTCCAGTCATGGAGATTATATTTATCTCTTCTGTCTTATCCTTTTATTCTCTTAAATCTGACATAACATTTCATGAGCACTAAATTTTGATCTGAATCAATATATACTTATAGAAAATTGGAAACTAAAAACTTAGGAAACCTACTGTGAATCACAAAGAAGTCTGTTCTGGAAAATCTGTATCTATACTTGAGGTTTGAAAAACATTTTATCATTAGTTAGTTTCAAGAAAAGTGTGGGTGAACATGACATGCACAATTTGTAAAACACATATCCTAGTAAATATTTATGTTTTAAATACTATTTTGCATTTTTAAATACCTCTGCCTTATAATTGCTGGTTGTGTATCCAAAATACAGCCAGGAAAGTATTTTGTAATCAAAGTAGAATTTATAAGCATATATTTTCAACTCTCGCCAGGGTTATGTACTTGTGGATTCATATGAGAACCTCGTTAGGCTTTCGTTTACACATTACTTAAATTGTTTTGGTCTCAAAGTGATTTAATGGCATTGCTGAATGAAACAACGTTTCATTTATATGGTAAAATTCTGGAGATTATAAAGGATATCCGGGATTAAGGGGGAAGGGCTTCCTATTTCTCCCTTTTCACAAAAACCTTTGTCTCCGCCATAATGGGCCAAGAAGTTGAGACAGGGCTAAAGGGGGAGGAATTTCACGGGGCGAAGGAGAGCGGGGGAGGAGAGGTCGGAGTGGTGCACCTTTCGGAGGGGTGGTCCGGACCCCCGGGAGAGACGAGGGCCGAAGGTCAAAGAGGGGCGGGCCCCTGGCCGTGGGAAGAGAGGTCAGAAGGTCGTCCGTGCGTGACGACGCCGCCCCCACCTCACGTACGTACACACTATTCCTTAACCCGTGGTTGATACCCTGAGTGACCCCCCCCCTTCCCCGGGCTGGGAAGGGTTTAAGCTCCCACTCTATTGTTCCGATTCAGTTTGTCTACAGCTTCTGTAATTTGCCGAAACGAATAAATCTCAATGAAATGGAAAAAGGCCCTCCGCACGTCCGTTCCTCCTTCCCATAGTCAGCCAGGGCTCGCCCCTCTTTTAGACCTTCGGGCCTCGCCCCTCTCCCAGGGGTTCGGGGACTGCTGGCGGGTGGGGCACCACTCGGACCTCCCGACCCCCAACTCCTCTCTGATGATCTGACCATCTGATGAATCATTTTGTACCCTGTTTTAGTGCTTAATTTGTTTTGTCAGTAATTTTGCATCACCTCCTTACTTTGGTTTTTTTCTTTATCACTCAGATGATTAGATTATAATGAAATTAAGGTTTAATTATACATTATCGTAAATGATTAGCAATGTGCTCAATAGAGGAGGAGGGCTTTGCAGAGAGTGTTACTCTGACAACTTATTACGTACTAATTCCAAGAAAAAACGGGAATTTTCGCGACAGTAACTTTTTTACGGAGTCATCCGCTAAATGTGCATTACAATGCAACAGTTTCACATCATAAAAATCATTCGTCTTGACAGGAATTAGAACCCGGATCCCTGTGAGGTATGGTCGAGTGCGTTTTTTGCCAGTTTAGCTACCGAGTCGCCCTCTTACCCTCCCGAGATTTGAGGGGCTTTAAAGGAACAAAATGTTGCGAAGAAATTCTGTACATACGTACAATGTCACAGGCATTCGTAGTTGCGCGCAAAGTGCCACAGTCCACGAGATTAAAGCCAAATTTTCAAACACTATGGGTGTTTTACCTTTGACTAATCATCGAGGGATCCGGGTTCGAATCCCGATCAAAGCGATTGATTTTTATACCCTGGAATTGTTGCATTGTTATTATGTACTGTTCACCGCATATTCACACCAGTGCTAACCCTGGAAGCGGGTTATATGGAGCGAGGTCACCGGGGAGAGCGAGGGCTCTCACTAACGCTGTGTTGAGCAAGTGGGATGTGGACCCCGTGAAAGGGAAGCGAAGGAGGTCGAAGGACATTAAGAACGGCGGGACATTGAGAAGGGTGGGAGGAGGGCAGGAGAAAGGGGGGGAAATCCTCACCTGCGTGCCCAGGAGGGAGGACATGGCATAGTCTCCCCAGTCCTCTTGGCCGCCTCCGCCAGGGGGGGGAGCGTCGTAGTCCCCCTCGTCCCCCCCTGGGCTGCGCCCTCCCGACAGGATCAGGGCCGGCGGCGAGCGGTGGTGGTGCATGGCTCCTTCCTCCCGGACGCCGTGGATTCCTCCGCTGGCGCGCAGGGGCCGGCCTCAGCGCGCAGCGCCCTCTGCCCTCGCAGCGGCGTCATGAGCGCACCACCGCTCAGCCTCCACCGCCGTGGTGCTCGCCTGCAACGAATCATGTCCCGTGAGCGCTTGGTCACGCACCTAGACAGACACTTATAACTAATCACTCCACATACATAATTTATGCAAAAACCCACATCTGTTTCTTACTCTTTTGCATTTGGAAAAAACTCGTAAAATTTTGAGAATGAGGAATTTTTCAAAACTAACTTTCAATGGATTTGAGGAAACAATTTGTTTTTAATTTTTAAGTTTCAAAAATTCCATCCAAAGTTGTCCATTTTTTTAGATGCATGTTTTTTACGCGATAGGTTTTTACATTTTTGAAGTGAATTTGTTTTTTTTCTTCATAATGTAAACAGCGAGCGTTTTTCCCCACTCATTGGTACCAGTGCCAAATTGAGGGAATTCAGGGGATGAATTGAAGTGCCCACAATAAGTATTTGTTCTCGGTACGATCAACTATCGACCAGGATATCGATCATCAAGAACATCCCGGAGAAGGTTTGAGATATTGCAAGATTGTATAAACTAAGATAGCAAGCTGGTTGTTCCACCAACCTTAGCAGTAGCTTGCAGGGTGCTAAAAAATAAAATAATGTATAAATAGCGCATTGCTTCTCCTTTCATTAAACGAATTTTGTCAGTAACATTAATTTAAAATTCGGATTATAATGTGCAGTTAACTTTCGTGGGATTTTTCAGTTAAAATAAAATTACTGTCTAATGCCGTGCGTGGTTGTGATAAGCTGGTGAACAGGGGAACCATTTGCATCGTACATCCACAGAACCCAATTCTCGATTCTTCCATGACCCTTTTCCTAGAAATTGGATACCAGAAGCTTACACTACTTTAAGATAAACCAGTAAACCAAATGCTCTACATGTAATTGACTAAGGTTTCAAACTAGAATTTTAGGAAACAGTTGAAACTGCACAAGGGCTCTCTTCCGCGCACGGGATATTGCTAAATAAAATTACTCTCGGTGAAAATTCTCCCCAAGCCCTGCCATCTTCCTCATCGTCACTTACCCTTCCTTCCAGCCTCCCTTCATTTTTGTGCCATTAACCGAAAGAATTTCATTTGGTCACTGACCTCCCAGAACTTGAACTCGTTTGAACTTGAAAATGATGAGTTAACTCTGAAATGGTAACATGCATTTGTAGGCGATTAACTCAAAAATCCAAGAAAAAGCGTAATCGTTCCAATTATAGTATGTGTGTGTGTTTTACCATGTGATTGGAAGAATGCAGAGATTTTGAACTTGAAAAAGGGAGATGGAGTACGATGAAATCGAAAAATGTATGTAAGACAATAAATCTTTTGAGTGTACCAGGGAGAGGGGTTCAGTGAAATGACTTAAACAGTACAAAAAGTAATACTGAACTACATTTTGGAAGACAATGTGATATGATATCTGTTGGGATGCTCAACTAAGAAGCTTGAAATTTACCAAGTCATTACACAATTATTAAGTGTTGCGAAATGAAGCGCATAGTCTATTGCTGTAACGGCGAATGTACAGCGTGTGTTCCAAAAGTAATGCAATTTTTGAAAGTAATTTATTGAACAGATTTAATCAAACACTAAATTCTTCAAAGTACTGTCCTTGGCCCTCTACGAACTTTTTCCAGCGGCTCTGCCATGACCGTCACGCGCCCTGGAAGGCGTCTTCGGGGACCTCTCGCAAGGTCTTCGTCGTGGCTGATTGCATCGCTTCCATGAACAAAAAACGGGTTCCTTTCAGGGCTGCCTAAATCCGAGGGAACAAAAAGAAATCAACTGGAGCGAATTCAGAACTATAGGGGGGGCTGGGGCAGCGTTGTCACCTAGTGTTTGACCAGGAACTCGTGGACTCGTAGCGCGTTATGGCAAAAACCTTGAGCACGAGCTTGGGGCACAATTTTCTCATCGCTAAATCTTCAGTAACAATGCGAAACACAACGGTAGACGACAAGTTCAGCTCATTGGCAACAATATTGATGCTCAATCGACGCTTTAAGTCCAACAATTGTCGAATACAAGCCACATTGGTGTTGGTTTTGCTGGTTGACGGCCGCCCAGGGCGTTTTTCGTCGTGAACCTCTTCCTGACCCTCCTTAAAGGCTTTTAACCACTTCAAAAATTGTGAGTAGGACAGAGCAGAGCCCCGGTAAGCCTCACAAATTATTTTGTTAGCCTCCTCAAGAGATTTTTTAAGTTTAGCCCAAAACTCAACCGCGTAACGTTGCTCGATCGTTGATTCCATTTTTTTGTGACACGGTCGGCGGCAAGAGGTTTAGAATAACTGACGTCCTGCCGCTTCCACAGCTTAAGTGGCACTGGAACTGGTTTTGCGGCAAAGCTTAGTGTCTCCCCCACGTACTCCAATTGGTTTTATCACACTCCGACCAATAGGAGCTGGGCAGGAAATTCAATTACATTACTTCTGGAACGCACCCTGTATACGATTGAGTTAATGGAAGGACTCATGGAAGGCTTTGAGTGAGTATGGAGTGGATGGACACTATTGAATGCTATGAAAGTCACGCGTTACGAGAGTGAGAGTAGGAGCGAATTGGAGCCTTAGTGCTTGATTTCTAAATAAAACATGTTGAGAAGAGAAAGGACAGTAAAGGCACCATAACTCTCCAATGACCCCATTAAAAAATCGTATGTGATGGAGAAAGGAGGTGTACTTAAAGGCACTCATACTCTTCAACGCCGACGACGAAGAACCATTGCTCTTTGAAAAATCACAATTTCAAGCTTGGATTACTGAGGAAGCGGAATTTAGGGTAAATATGTTTCCAATAAAGTTAGCTGTGTTTGACACAAGGAATTCATTTGTTCATTTGATGTCTTAATTGGAACGAGATTTAAACTATATAGTCCTTTCTTACACCCTACAGATGTTGAAGACGATTACAAATATCCATGACCTAGGGGGAGGAAATCACACCTAGGTGGGAATCAAACCCGAGATCTCTGGATTGGCGGAGGAGAACGTGTCCCTGGGGCCATCGGGGGCAGAAAATTGGAAGAATAATTGACACTTGATTGTGAACAAATGAATTAATTCGAGGATATTCTGGTAAATTGCTCGTGTATGAGATTAGTGGGATTTACCAAAAAGCGGAAGAATGACGGCCACATTGGGGATGTTGTAAGGCTGTGGGCTATACGTACTTAACCACAATTATACATAGATTATGGAATTGTTAGTCTGAATGATTACTATTACTCAAAGAATTCGCCTCGCCAGCTCCCTCCCGTCTCACCGAACGTCAAGCAAAACCTAACGTAGCAACGTCACCAACCCATCCTAAGCTCCTAGGCGTGGGAGAGATAAGGAAGATCATTTGTTGTCTGCATCATTATTTTAAATCTACTCTAGGCTCATTATCCAAATTCATTATAATGATGTCCGCCACCCCCTTTTGACCCCTCTGCCCCCTACCCTCCTAGTCGCCAAAGTGGCAGGGTTCGCCCCATACGCGACACCAATATGACCAACTTGAGATTTTCTCTTTCCCCGAAGACAATATCATTATAATCCCAACGCCTCCCGAAATATTCTTTTCCACCTCTCTTCGACCTGATTTCCGGCTCGATTCTTCGGGTTCATGGTCATCTAAATAAATATTTGGCCGATCGTAATCACCACATCCTTTGCACCTGCTTGATTCTTCACCTTGGGCACTTTTCCGTGAAGAATTACTTAGTTCGACAATATACAGGATTTATCAACACTAATGCGAGTGTCCCGAGGGAGGGACACTTTGGCCGGCGAAGGCGGTCTGGCTTCTCTTTGAGTTCAACGTAGGGTTCCCGTTCCCAAACGCAACCCCACTGCGAAGCGGATCGTTCGCTATCCGAGAGGCGTCTGTCTACCACCTCTCCGCCCTTCCCCCAATCCGTACGTTTGCTTGCCGCAGTGATCCAGCCACCGAAGCCACGTGAGTCGCTTCACGCCCTCAATTCAGTCCACTGATATCCCCCAAATCATTCTCTCAACTCGCGAACACCCAGGGAAGATGAACTCTCATTTCTAAAGAACGTTGAACTGGAACTTGAGAGGGGGGTCAGCGTAGAATAAATAAGAATGAAGAGTGTCGTTCTCCAAAAGCCATCGACTGGCTGATTCAAGTTTGGCGCTTTATAAAACAGGGAAAAATGCACTATATCGTCTGAGATTAACATTAGTATGGCTATTTGGCTGAGAACTTATCAAGATTTGTTGGCCAAGGGGAATTAAAATTGAATTTCAGGATTACATAAAGTATCTGTATCATAGAGTATCTGAGGGAATGTATAAAAAATAATGCATGGTTTTCATAAAAAATTCGGGAAAAGTTTCGGAAAAATTAATTTATTTAAGATATTGGTACAATGTCTCAATATTCTTCAAGGTATGTGTACATCTCTCGAGCGTCAACACACCTTTGCCTTTGCGGCTTTTTCACGACTCGAAGACTCCCTGGTAGGCGGATTTCGGAAAGGGTACGCGTGCAAGCTTCTTTGACGGTACTTAGGGTCCCATGGTGGCGTCCTTTGAGAAAGGATTTCACTTTTGAGAATAGGCAATCGTCTCGTAGTGGAAATTCGGGACTGCAAGTTGGTTGGGGAATCGTCGGGATGCCATTGCGGAAGGTCTTTGCAAGCAGACACTCGATTCTGCTCTTTTGGTCGTCCGTCAAGGCCATCGGGACGAGATTAACGTAGATCTTTCGCATCGTCCAATTTTCAGCGATAATGCTATGAACTGTCATTATATCAATGTCAATACAATTTGTGATCATGCGTATACTTAATCTGAAACATCTGAATTCCGCACTCTGCACATGACAGGACAAAATTGTTACCAATACTTTTCATACAAACCTTATATGGCTGCTAATGCATTAGCGACCTGTGAGTAAAGTTCCAAATTTATGGAGGTCAGATTACTCGAAGGCCAAAACAAAAATTAATAGGACCTCAGTTTAGAGCCAAAAGGGAATATGATTAAAAGCGGCATATTAGTCGTAAATAAATTTTGATCAATGACGTTACTCGTATTCAATATTGCTCTTAAGAACGACAAAGAACAGTTGCCTCCTAGTGAGATATTGGTGTGAAAAAGTTATATCGAATCTTTTTAATTTTACAATGTATTCAATTAATGATTTCCTGATCGATGCTGAAATGGTTGTTTCCTGTGGGTCTTCCACGTGCCTGCTAATGCACGAATATTTCTGCTCGCGGGGGTTCTTCAAGGGGAGGCGAGTATTTTTAAAAGCCATCGCGGGCGAAATAACTCGAAGGGCAATGGGGGTGAGACGGGGAGGGGGGATTGTGGGTGAGGGAAGAGAGATGAAGGAGAAGGCGGCGGAGTGAGGAGACCGGAATAATGATTTACAACCCAGCAGGTGGCGCCACATAGTGGACAGGGCGCCAAGGAGGAGGGTTTGGCGGTGGAAACGTGAGGGGGTCAGACACGAGCGACCACTTTTCACCATCCTCTCCCGCGCCTGTCATCATTTCGACGACGGTTCCGGCATTTGTGTTAACCCACATGCAGGACCGGTTGGAGGCCCCAAAGGCCCTCTCGCGCGGCCCACGGGTGGCGCTGGACGTTTTTGAGTCTCGGGAGAAATTATCGGCTCCGAGACTTCGCTCCCAGGTCAATTTTATCCGGCATCACCATCTTCTTAGTGGCGCTACTAACCGGGTGACGCCACAACTAGATCGCCGGCCGCTCATTTCTCCGTAACGTAATTATTCATGCCCTAAGTTTGAATATTTTGATCCAAATATTTCCAAAGATATGTTAACTGTTCCACCTACTCTATTTCATGAACTTTCGAATATTTCAATTAGATTTCCTTTTTTTTCAAAAATCGCATAACCTTTGTATTGCTAACACTTATTCTCGTCCAATAACTATTGCACTGACTTTTAAATAAGAACAGTAATATTTGGAAACCATTGGCTAAGTTACAAACTGCAGTCTGATCATCAGCAAACGTAAATAATTTTATGAATTCCCCGCTGATTTAATTTTCTACCACCAGTTCTTCCAATGTCTCTTTTACGATTTCCTCTACACATACTGTGAACATTACGAGCAATAATCAGCCTACCTATCTCATCCCTCTTTTTAACACCGCTATCCCGACTTTCCATCTGTTACTTGCATTTAAGCAATCTGTGACATGTACAGGCTATGGATAAGTCTCTTATTTCACAAAAATACTTATATTTCTCGCTATACACTAATTAATTATTTCAAATTTACTCTATTGAAAGCCTCGTAGAAATTTACGAAAAAAAGAACTACATCCTGATTTTCTATGCCACTCTCTGTTAATAATCTCATCACCGCAATGGAATGACGGGCACCACTATCCTTCCTGAATCCAAGCTAATCAAACGCTTTGTAATCATTTGGCCATTTGCTCTCCATTCTCTTATTTTTGAAGCTGAGAACCCCTTTAAAAGCTTACAAAATCAAAACTCAAAATATTGTTCTCTAGTCCTTACATATGGCTGCCTTTCCCTTTGACGAATAGAAACTAAATCTGATCGGAGGAATTCTTCCTGATAATTCCTAAATGCCACGAATTAGTCCATAAAAACTTTCATCCACGATCTTTTATATAAATAAGTAGTTCCGCAGGATTGTGGTCTACACTCACGACCTTATTTGATTTTGATTCCCTTAGTGCCCTTTCTTCGTACCTCGTCATTGAGTGAGACAAACTCTTCTCCCCTGATATGTCATCTTCCCTTTCTATGCTGGCCTAATGCGTTTACCATTTAGCACTTCAATGTACACGTATTCCTTCCATTTCTCCTGAATCTTCGCTTGTTGAGTTAATAACTGCCCTGACTTATTTTTGATTTTTTGCAGCGATTTTCCTATTTTACGTCCTGACAGTGCTTTAAACTTCCTCTACAGCACACCAATGTCACCCATCTACATCTATACCAATACCTTGCGAACCACCAAAAAGGTGTATGGCAGGGGTTGCAACACCAGGAGGACAGGGTAAGGGATAAGGGGGTTGGGATTTTTCAAACGGATGAGGGAAGGTGGGGGGAACCTCTCTCTCTCTCTCTATACATACATACATATATATATATATATATATATATATATATATATATATATATATATATATATAGAGAGAGAGAGAGAGAGAGAGAGAGACTATATATATATATATATAACCATAAACACAGTAATCAACCCGAAGGTCGGTTTAGTAGGTGATGGTAGAGCTCACCCATGTACCAAGCCCGACGGCGTGTGAATATTCACACATCAGGGTAGGGGGGCCAGTTCCTTTCCCTCTGCCGGTTATGGTTTCCCAGGAAGATCTGGTACCCGAAAAATCAACACGCTTGGGTGGAGCTGCAGGTGTCCAAAGTGCATTGCCCGGGAATCGATCCCGGGACCCTCCGGTCAGTAGTCCAACGCTCTACCCACTAGACCACCGCGACCCGCATATATATATATATATATATATATATATATATATATATATATATATATATATATATATATAACCACGCGCATTCCCTACCTTGTAGGTTAATACTTATTGTGTCGAACTGACTCCTAGGGGATTTCGAGTACAAGCACTCTGGTTTCTTATCGTTCCCTTCCTATGTAGATTTTCCATGGATTACTTTTACCACCACGCTTCTTTCGCTCTATTTGTTTCTCTCCCCAGTTTATTATCCGAATCTTTATATTTCCTTCTACCTAACTCTATGTATATATTCTTCCATTTACTTATCTTGTCTATCTTTCTGAGCATGCTTTTTTGTCCATTCCCATTGACAGTTCCTGTGATTTTTTCGCGGTTTTCAATATCCTTTTTTCAATACGTTCCCATTTTTCCTCGATAGTACCCATCTCCATTTCGTCACTCATGATTTTCCCTAAAGCCAGCTGATACTCCTTCCTTGTTGATCCGGTTAGTACTTCCAAGTTCAATTTTCTAAACCATCTTCCCAGTTTAACTTTTTTAATCGGACGCTAAACCTTCATAATTAAACCATGATCTGAGTCTGCATCTACTCACAGGAAGCCATGCAAACTGACATCGCTATTTCTTAATTTGTACCTAACCATGGTATAGATTGAATAATATTTTCCTGAATTGTCCGGCATTTTCACTAATATCTATGACTTTTGTGAAGTCTAAACCGAGTGCTCGTTATGATTAACTCCTGTTCCCCGTTGAACCCTATTTCTTTCTTCCCTTGGCCATTTTTTGTTGTTAAACCGCAATCCTATACCAGCACACTCTAGCTTTTATTATTATCACACCTATTATTGAAATTATAAATGTTGTCTTACGTACTTCTACCTTGATGGCTAATACAGATCATATTCCAATTCATTCGGTGATATCGCCACTTCACTTGATACTCATTTGAAATAAGCGTTTTTCAATATAAACGCATTGGAATATAATAATGGGTAAATGCACAGCTGAAACATACCAACAATATTTTTTCTCTACTTAATGTGTCAGTTCCTTAATATTTCTCCGAACAGAGCCATTAAAGCTAAAGGCCCCTCTGATCATTTGATCTTTTCAGCCAGGACTAGATTTCTCTCCCTTTCAGAACATTTTCCCACCCCTCTGATGTTACCACCCTTCCCCGTTTTCCACTAAGGGACCTGCAAAGCTGCAGATGGAGGCTCCATGAAAAACCCTCTTTTCTTGATTCTATATCGAACGAAAAATATTTTTGAAATGTTAATTTACCGTTTAGTTTCATCCGGTGTTTGACTTAACGTCAAATTTCAAGTCTGCAGAGTTCCTTCAAAAGGCCAGACGGACACTTATAAATTAGTGCATGTATCTAAACTACATAAAAATACACATTTACTCGCGTTTGTTTCAACTTTTACGCTCAAGACAAATAAACAACCTTCTGAAAAGTTGATCTCGAAATATTTCTGGTGAGCCAATATTCGTTTTGCATACGAGTTTGTTTCCAGAAAACAAAGATTCTTCAGTGGGCAAGAAGTAATTTTACGAAAATGTATACAATGGACATTCCAAAGTCTGAGAAGCTGGTCATTAGGTAAATATTCTTTTTGAGGAGCAATGATTTGGGATTAAATCAAATCAAGTTTTTAATTTGATTTGATTTAATTTGATTTGAATGTTGATTTTAATTAAATCAACATTATCAAGTTCTGTGCAAACTCTACGTAAATTAAGTCAATTTCACGATTAGTATTACATCTCTCCTATTACGTAAGCTACCTCTGATTGTATTTTCAGCATTCATTCACTAAACCAATGTTTCTGAGTGACAACTCTTATTACAGAAAATTAAACATCCATTAAATGATCATGTTATGATGCTGTATTCGATTCCGAGGTCATCCGAATACCAGCAAACCAAAACTGATTTTTCGTTTGCGTTCGTTCTTAAGTAAATGTATCGCCAGAAAGGTTACTTTAAGAATAACCAGTATCCATATCGAAAATATTTGCTTTTCATGCAAGAGGAAATGGTCTCTCACGACTGTGCCAACTAAGCCAACAACCGTGGAATGTGTAATATTTTTCAGACGAAAGGTGAAAAATTTTAAAACGTCAGAAAAATAAGTGTGGTGACTCTTACATAAAATATTCTATCATATGTAATGATTATAATAAAGAATGGAAAAGAAAGCGGAAGTGATTTAATTGAGAACCTATTTTAACGATGAGATGAATTTGAGGAAAGGGTGAAAATATTTTCCCCCTCAGACATATAGAGAGGACCCAGACAGATTATCCAACGCATATCGTTTACCAATGTGGCAATATGACGCTACGTATTTTTAAGGGAATTGGTATTTTAACTATAACGACAGAAGATTGATTTACGCTCTGCTTAGAGATAATGCAGCGGCGACAAGATGCGGTTAAATCAGGGAAGAAGCTGAAATAAAAAAAGGAGTAAGGAAAGGTTGCTCATTTTCGCCATGGATATTCAATTGCGTATATTTAGAGGACAGTTAACGAGATTAAGGACAAGACATAAAGAGGTAGTTCATGAATTCAAGGGTAAAGGATAAGGACGCTGCAATTTGAGAACAACGTAGACATAGTATCTGAGAGGAAAAAAGACCTTCGATGAATTAAGCCTAAATGGAGAAGTGGGATAAAAAGTACAACCACCAAATAACCTAGATTAAAACAAATTCAATGTTTTATTGTCGAGTAGGGAAGACAATGTCCCAAGTAAGACTAGAGAAAGCCACACTGAGACAAATGGAAGAATTTTCCTATTCAGACAGGGGGATCACTAGTCACGGAAGAAACAAGAGATATATAGTATAAGTAGACAGAATAGGAGTGATGAGGAAGGCTTTTATAACAGAGAAGGCAAATTGGAATGGTAAATAATACTGGCATAGACATAAGGAAGAGATTTGTCAAGAGTCATACATGGGGCCTAGGTGAGACTTGGACGATTAAAGCAGTAGAGATAAGAAGATTAGAGGTAAAGGAAATGTAGTTCTTTGTGTGGAAGAATACTGAAAATGAAATGGATAGTCATAGTAATATGTGGAGATATAGTTTATAGTGGGTGACGAGGGAAGCCTATGAAAGACACTGACAAGAAGAGGAGAGGAAAATATGTGCACACATCTTGGAGCCTGGCAGTTTACTAAAGGCCATGATTGAAAAGAAATAGAGGGAAAAAGAAACAGAGGAAGGTCAGTGATGAATTACGAGAAGCAAGTAATGGAAATTGTTACTTCAAGAAGCTAAGGAAGTAAATATATGGACCGTGGATGAGAGAGTTTGAAGAATCGCTAAAAATAAATCCTCGAATTGATAACCATTAATATTAGTATATTTTATATCGTAATAAAGACTATTTAATCCCGTAGCTAAATCGTTGTGTTAATACGGATAGAATTCCCTGTAAAGTGCTGGATATACGAAACTTAGTATATCCTGTTTCCACTTGAAATACGTGGAATCGGGGGCATTTACTGTTAAACTTTACATGCCTGCAGGCACCAGGGCCACTGTCATGTAGTCTTGTTCGGGGGAAGCGAGGGGTGAAGCTACTCGCTCCAAAAGGGGGCGATTTGGACGGGTGAATAGGACTCCTCCACTCGCTCTGAATGCTAGAAACGTGCGAATACGAACACGCGGTAGCGCGAGGCATATGCAAATTTGTCAATTCGAGGAAACCAGTGAGGAATACTAGAGAGAAGAAACATCATGAAAGATAGAAACCTCCTATCGACATGCATCTCACGATCATCTGAAATGTAGCACGCTGCACCTTCGTCTACTGCAACGCGCTATGCCAAACTTCCTTTTTATCCATGTCCTTATTTTAAGTTGTGAACTCGCAGATGTAATTTTTCGCAGCAATATTTGCTATTGTTCGTCAGGACTCTCCACGGCTGTTTTTTAGCATTCTTATCCTGTGAGATCCCGCAGATGTTTGCTACATGTATGTATAACGGATGGTATCCATCCGGGGGAAACGCCAAAGTCGAACTGTATCGACGGTGCCAACTTTTTATTAGAGTTCTTTAAATAAATTAAATACATGGTTTAAATATTGATACAGAGTGGCAGATTATATACACTGAACGCTACTTTTTTATCAGTATCAGCCGAACTAATTCCATATATTTATTCTTCCTCACCATTCCTTAATTTTGGAACCAATGGCACACAACAACTGCACTTATGTTCCATCCTCATTTTGCGGGACATATTCACATTGCCATTTCAGGATGTCGTGGTGCGTCACGGATAATATATGATAAAAATGCAATTCAAAGAACTAAATTATAGGAACTTAAAAAAACGATTTTCATTTTCTTATATCATGAAAAATGTTCTTTGAGAACTCAAAGTATTGCTACGTACAAATTAAAATTAAGCGAATCGGAATACGGCGCCATAATTCACAGAGTCACCAGAAGTTTCCAATTTTGAAAAAATTGTATTTTTTAACGGGAAACAATTACATTAGTCTCCCTAGAATATGTAGCCATGCATTAAAATATGATGTGATAGAATTTCTCTGAGTGAAGCAATTCGGACGTAAAATACAGATCAATCAAAACTCCAGACGAGGATTATTAGGGAGGGAAACATCAGTCAGGGTAGCTGAATGTAGGATAGGAATATGGGACGTCAGGTCATTCGGATGTGCAGAAAGCTGGTAAATGCTAAGTTGGAGAGATCTGGGAATAAACATCTTGGGAGAGAGATTGAAGGAGTAAGCCTGTTCCGACGACCTCTAAAGCGATAGCATTGAGGTGATATATTCAGGAGACCACCAAAAAATTGAAGAAACAGGCTAGTCATTAAGGACTGTGCAAAAAAATCAAATCCTTCTGGCAATACACTGAGACGATTGAAATGAAAAATATAGAGGGAGATCTACGGACACAAGTGATAGTAGAGGTGTTTACTATATGTTAAAACCCAGCCATTTAAAAGAGAAAATACATGAGGTAAAGGTGAAAATGCGGATAAAGGCAGCTCTAGGAGCAGGAAAAGGAAAGGAGAAGCCAGAAGTGATGAGAGCGGTATGACTTTCTCCACCGCTCACATACCATTCCAATTCCTCAAAACATTAACATCTTAATATGTACAATATATGTAACCTGTATTCCCTTTCTACTCTCTATTCTCCTATTTCCTATTCTTTTTACTTTCATCTACACCTTCATTCCTCACCAAGACTTAAAATCTCTCAAGTATTACCTCTCCTTACGAGTCACACCACATACTATATCCTCTCCACTGATTTTTTCATTCAATTTGCTCAACTCCTCCTCTTAAAAAAATCATTCAAATTCAAAAACAAATTCTATTTACAAAGAAGGCTCTGCAAAGGGTACAAGTATGGCTCCTGCATACCCTAATTTTTTCATTGGAAAAACTCAAGCATAACTTGCTCCAACACCAAACTTTTAAAACCACTCTTAAGGTTCCACTATATTGAGGACATCTTCCTTTAGTCCCACGGACGTGAAACTTTGCTCTCCTTTATTTCCCCTCTCAACTCCACCTCGTAGGTATCTTTCACTTCATCTATATATATATATATATATATATATATATATATATGACTCAACCATTACATTCCTGGATAGGGACATTCATCTCTAGATTAATGAAGGTTCTCAGTCCACATCAAAACGACCACTTACACAACCAACACCACTTACACTTCAATACATAGACCATTTACAATATTCTCTCAAGATACTTTAGTAGTCTAGAAATATTTCTTAAAAACAAAATTCTCAAACCTTCTGCCCAATACACTCCTCATCCCAAAACAAATCGCCCAAAATCCCCTAATCAAATCACCACTTCGTTTCCTGGAACCCAAAAAATCAAACAATTAATACGCTAAATCTACCCATTATTCAAAATAATCAGCCTACATAACTTTTATTCCAGTAATGTAATTTCGTCAAATTTAAACGCCCGTCGACCTTACGGGACATATTCCAATCCACAAGGCCACCTGCGACCCCTTCCCCCGTCTCTTCTCCGTCCCTCTCCGCACCATGCAACCGCCCACGACGCAAATGCTGCCATCTTCCCCGCCACCTTCCTGACTGCAAAATCCCTCCCAAGATTAATTGCTTGGCCACCTGCACTTCAAAAACATTATATATCGCCTCTCCTGTAACTTCTGCCCTGCCTTCAACGTGGGTAGATGCACCACCACCCTTTCCCTTCGCATGAATAACCATAGATACTCCACTAAATCTCACACCTCCCTTAATTATCCCATCTCTACTCCCGCTGCTTTCCACCACCATACTTTGATAACTGCTTCTCAGTTTCGGTATTTGAAACCCTCCCTGAATCTGCAAGCAGCATAGAGGTGAAAACACGCTACAGTAAGTCCCTCTTCAATTCTGCATACTTCCTTTCCCCTTTCATTCCGTCCGAAATGTCTATTCCATTCCTTTCCCTCCTTCTTTTACACAACTTTCTCCCCTCTTTTTGGTCTTCAACATCCCATTCCAATTCAAAACTCTCTGACTTCATCTTTCTTGTCTCATTGTAATTTCTCCCTTAAACCCTCTCTCCTCTCACATCATCCCTACACTTCATCGTTTGTTCTCTCCTCTGTTAATTTCACTTTTCCATCCTTCTTTACATCCACATTTCAAAAGCCTTCAATCCACGCCTGTCATCATACTTCCGCACCATGTTTCCGCACTCTATAAAACTAAGCTCAATATTCAAGTCTAAACGAGTATTTTCTTAACATCATTACTAAAAGGTCCTTTCCATCAAACCACTCCTCCTTGTGGATGCTTCTTTGTTTAACGCAATTCTTCTTCTTATGTCCCTACTCATCATCATCAGTATTTCAATCCTAGGATTGGTTTATTGCAGCCCTCCTTTCGCCTCTACTTAACGTCAATACCCTCAATCCCTGATGCCTTCTCTGTTTTACGTCTTTCTTAATTTGTCCTATGTACATGTCTCTTGGTCTTCCTTGTGGAATCTTCCCTTCATATCCCAACTACTTTGACCAATTTGGTCAATAACACTTTCAAGATAAATAAACTGTTCCAACTGCTCTATTTGCTGAAAATACAATCGGGTGTAATTTGTATAAAGGCAGAGGTAATATTATTCGTGAAATTGAGTTAATTTACGTAAAGTTTGCATGGAACTTGAAAATGGATCCTCGAATCATTGCTTCCCCCAATCTAATGGCCAGCTTTAATTTCTCTGACTTTGGAATGTCTATTGCATACATTTTCGTAAAATTACTTCTTGCCCAATGAAGAGACTTTGTTTTCTGGAGACACACTCTTATGTCAACTTAATGTTGACTGTTTCAATATAGAATCAAGAAAAGAGCGTTTTTAATGGAGTCTCCATCTACAGCTCTGCAGGTCCCTTAGTGGAAAACGGGGGAAGGGTGGTATCATCAGAGGGGTGGGGAAATGTTGTGAAAGGGAGGGTAACCTAGTCCTGGCTGAAAGGCTCAAATGATGGGTCCTTAGCTTTAATGGCTTTGTTGGGAGTAATAGTATGGGACTCATATATTAAGTAGAGAAAAAAGATTGATGGTATGTTTCAGTTGAGCATTTAGCCAGTATTAAGCAACCGCTACGGTGTGTGGCAGGAGGGGCTTACACACTGTACATCTTTTGACCCAGTATACTTTCCCCTCCTTGTGCGGTCGGACAACGTTATTCTGATTACTTATCGTCAGTGGTAAAAGTGGCATCTTAAATCTCTCTCTCCTATATAAAATCTCTCTTAATTTTTTTTACATCATCTCTCCGCCGTACTACGATGGGGCTGAAAATATATTTTCAACATCACCGCTAAAGAGAAACCCTTCCAATTTTTGCAAGAGATTTAATGTTATTTAACCATCGCTCCGTGAGTAATTCCAATCCTAGCTGATCTAATATTTTGGATACGCTACTCAGTTTACCATAACAGCGTTTTGCATATCTGGCTCCTCTATACTGTACGAGATTCCATTGAGCAATTTGCCAACTTTATGATGGTTCTACATTCTAAAAGCATATTCTAAATGAGGCGTAACCAGCGAAGGATGAAATTGCTCGCTAACCTTCTCGTCACATTTTCCCAATATTCTTATATTTTAGGGGGGGGTTTAAAATAAAAACTTTGATGAGGGACTGCAGAGAAGAATAGTGTGTAATGTCATATTATTGTATTTTTCAAAGACAAAGCGGAAGAATTAGAGTGATTGTTTTAATGAAGAAGTATGGAAGAAGGGATGTAGGGCAGGCGGTAAACCAGAAAGTTTAAATTTCATGCAAAGTCCATTTAAAACGACGCCCATCAAAATTAATGAGTCGAAGAACTCTGAGGGGCAGGTGTACTGCGCTAACTTGAAGGAATGTATCTTAATATCACATAACAACACGGCGATGGGGTGATGGTCTGTCGCTAATGAGCTCTAACATCTTCATCTCCTTATGTCAGTCATACATCTTTTTGTTCTCCATCCACACAAGAGTCCTGCCCATATTCGTTCCTGAGCTGGAGAAAAGAAAAACATTATTTACAGTAGTCATTCTCAGATTTAGTATTAGAGGATAGAGATCAAGAGTCACGAACCGCCCAATAGCAAAAATGAGTCAATTTAAATGATCAAATCAGTCATTCATTTCGATACGGAATCCTCATTGGCGTTAAAAACTCCTCTTTTTCATTGCTTACTCTAAAATTAGGAATGGAAAAAGAAATATATAAAAGAACACTGAAATCTTTTCTAAAGTAAACGTGTCTTAAATATGTCTAATAATCAACCATCATGAATAATATTATGTTAGGTAACAGGATAAAGGGCTAATATTAAGGTAGCAAAAATAGCTATCTAATAGCTTACTTCCTCGTATCAAGCCTGAATTATATTATTGGGGAAGAAATATGAAATTGCCCGTGCAATGAGTGTTTGTAATCATGTGCATAGTGTGAGCCAGCACCGTGTTATTTTAAGACTACTTACGGTAGGTATAGAATGAATTAAAATGCAGATTGAATTTTACATTAAAGTAAGAGTGCACAGTATTCAAATATCTTCTACTTTACCATTCGCCGGAAAAACACCTGATTTCAAGCTAATTCTTATCGCATACACGATTAACAAGCATTTACAGAAACCAACGTAGGACTCATTGGAAGTAAGTTACACAAATGATCATTGAAAATTGTTTAAAAACTACATAAAAATTATTGAATATATTCAAGCGAAAGTAGCTAAAGTACAAAAATGACAACATAGAACTTCATATAAGTGAAACTACACGTAATTATATGTATATAAGTCCACTTCTCTTTCCTTCCGGTGTATCAATTTTTCAATGGTGGGTTTTCAATTTTGATTTTTCAGTGATGCTATCATTCCTGTGTCTTTGCTCAACATCAAGAACCGTTCTTGTACCAGGAAGCTACACAAAAACCTTTCCCTTCTCTAAAAGTGTTGGAATATCGCTTCGGTCCAGCAGCTGTCACGGGAATTTTTATTTTTACCGGAAAAATACGAGTATATCTTCCAGCGAGTTTATGAAGTCCATCACTCTACTGTTAAGTGATGAAGTTCCCAAATTCCTAACACTGAGTGAAATTCTTTGTCTTCCATCGAGAACCTGTAATTTTGTCCTCATTCTCTCCTTGTTAAGAACAGGATAAAATTTAAGAGTTTTTCACGAGTGCAGCCTATGGAAAATCACGGGTTTACTTTGGAAATAATTTGGGATAAAGCAGCTCGCTGCAGTCAAGTGCTCTGCAAATTTTAATCACTCTATTGCTTGAAAAAATGGTACAAACATCTTTGGCATAAATATAGCGATGCTCGTTTATTTTAATTTTGTTTCTTTTTGACAACAGCACTTACTGTTTCCTCTCTTTTTCAACGGTTTCTTGATTTCTGACGATCGAAACTGTTTTATGAAAATCTTTCAAAGCTGAAAGAACTTTGGTTAAATCAGGATTTTGCATCACATAGCATGGGACATATGCATAACATATCGACGTGGGGCAATTCAGTATGAAAAAAGCGGGTCCGAAGAGGGAAACTTAGGTCAGCCATTAGCCTTAATATCCATGATGTTGCTTGGGTTATTCATCTTTGAACACCTCCAAATTCAGTGTGAGACCCGTCGCGATGAATGTGAGAAAAATCCAGTATTTCTGCTTGGTTACTGAAAAATATACATACCTGATAATTTTGGGATGTAGCAGCTTTTTTCCACAATTATAGTTGAATGGTATAATGTAAAAATGGGCACTTTCATGTGTTTATTGCCGTCACACTGCCTTTAACCCCGCTAATGACGGTATCGCCATCTTAAGTTTGAGGAGTAGGTTTTTTACCAACACCTCTTAGACCGGTGCTCGGCTGATCTAAAATGTAGCCTGACAAACCCTCGAAATTTTGAGATTGGATTTGAAAACCACAATATTGCCATCGCTCTCACTTCAAAATAATAGTATCTCCTGTGTATTGTCTGACATATCTGCCGTGTAGCTACACGTAACATCAAAGAATTTTGCTTCGTCCATTTCTGAAATAACTTTTGATTCTCATGCTTAAAAAATACAATTTAGTACTTCATTCAGAATCGTTTCAGAATTGATTTTGAGCTCAGAAGATTACTCAAAATCTTGTTTTTGATTTTTATCAGGATTACCAGAAAATTCCAACAGTTCTCGACAAACACCTGGGTTGCCAGAATCCGCCGACTCGCACTTGTCTCTCAACGGAAGTTCAAAATTTTCCGCAAAACTTGAGGTGATCAATTATTTTTGAGAGTAATTCCCTAATTTTCCTAACTTTTTCATTGTGCTTATTTACACTACTCCTGCAAAATTAATTTGACTAAAAAGCTATATTAAATCTTCCAAGCATTTCCAGGATTTTGCATTCCTAATGAATTCTTCAGGGTCCTCTTGCTTCTTTATTTTCAAAAACAAATTTTATTCTCTTTCACTCTATTAAATTTCCAAGAAATGTCACTACCAGACCACAGAAACCAAAAATCGAGGGTATACTATGGAAATACGTTGTTGTTAGGGAATAAGTAGGTGATAAGAATGTTCGTTTTGGTGTCAAATTATTGACTACTTAAACTTATAAACCAGATAGTGACAATTATTAGTCAGCAGTTTCCTAATATATGACTGATGCATAAAATTTCGGAGTTAATTCGATATCCATTAGCCTTAAGATTCTAAAAACATTTATTTGGCCTAATCCTAGTCTCACTGAAAAATTACTCGCTAAACTAATGAGAATAAGACGACGTTGGCGCAGGCGGATTTTCACGTGGATACTATTCAGTCACTTGTGTCTCGCATTAATCACGGATGCGATGGATTGGAGTGGGGTGTCCGATGGCCGAGATCACGAAAGCCTATTCGTGCCCACCCCAATTCTCATCTATTGTCAAAGCAGACCATAAATATAACCAAGTCCAAAGGTCAACCCTTGGCAATGAGCCACGCGACCTGGTGCTGCCCACACACCCACCCCGCCCTCCGCCCCAAATGGGTCTGCTGCAGTCGTCTAAGAACCGCTACGAGTTCAAGTCCCGTAGGCGGTGAAGGGTCAGATGATGACCAGTTGTTTAAAATCAGTGTGGTTCGCAGTGTCACCTTCGAAAACCTTTGAGTGTACCCCCAAAACTGTGACGATCAATATAAATGCATAAGGAATGAAGAAAATTCAGAAATTAGGCTGCTGAAGGACCTAATTAGGCAATCGAGAGAGAGAGATACTACTTTTCACGTCTGTGACAACAATTTTAACGCTAGAGTATCATTATATTGCACCTGCGAGTGTTCCGAATCATAGATAGAGTAGTTTTAACTGAATAACTTCCCATATTCTGGAAATAAATTTAATGTAAAAATGTACAAAGATTACTCATTTAGTGCTAATAAATGTTCACTAAATTGAATCTGAGAGCATTGAATTCATCAGTGGCTATTTTTTTGGGAACATGCGTTACAATAAAATGTTTACGTACACTGTAAATTTTAATTTTGAAGATGATTCTAAATACTTTTTAGGTCGTATCTTTTTTAAAAAAAACTCCACATAGAATGAAACTCTTTAGCAAAAGTTACGTATAACCGGTAAACAATAGAAAATGCAATGCCTGACAAACAGTAAGTTTGTCCGTAGGACGTTATCAAAAGAGCAGCCGCCGATTGCCCACGAAGAACACGGCTCATTTAAATTCACTTCAATATAACGAATATATATCGCCATGGAAGCTTTCTCATTGTCCATTATTTACATTCAATGCATGCATTTATGTTGTGAAATATAAGGCACTCTTGCAAGTCGATTATTCTACGCTGATGGAAACGTATGCACCGCTGCGTTCTTCAACATAAATGCCGGAGGAGAAATATGATGTGGTAAACACATTACTTTTCCCATAACGTTTCATTTTTATGTCCAAAGCCAAGGACAGCTTTGCCAGTTGCCAGTTGACCTATTGCATTACTCAAGCCTATTTTGTTTCTATTGAATTATACACGTTTATTTAATATTCTTTGTGCCTCTCCTAGGCAGAACGATGGCATAACCTCCAAATTATCTTCCATTGCAATTTGTTCAAAAATGTGCCACTCTTTTGGAATTCCCGCTCTTTAGAGTGAAGCCTTTGCCCTGATGAGGGCAATGAGCTGCCAAACGACATCTCCACTGTGGTATGGCGGGTCAAAAAACATAAAAAAATCGCGACAGTGGTAAATTATTTTGTCGGTGATACCAAACATGTAGAACAGAATAAGATAATACTAAAAGAACAACCTCTCCCCATGATCACTCAAGCAACAATATTTAAATTCAATGATTTCAAATTTTCAGAAATAAATGGAGTTTCACGGAAATTATTACATGTTCAAATGTACTTGAGTTAAGAAGACAGCATGAAACACTAAGATGGGACTTTTAGAAATGTATAGGACACCCGAGTTTAGTTCTGACACCGAAGGAATTACCGTGAGTCGACACAACATTAATAAAAAATAACATTACACAGAGCATTAATAAAAGAATAAAATAAGGAGGATAGATACGCAAATTGCTGGCATATTCAAGACCTCATTCCTCTAGAGCACGAAACAGGATCAAATATAATCCTCCATAAATATTTCAAACAATTTGTTAATTTAAAATTTCTTTGAAACATTTTAATTTTAAATTATATTCGAGCCCACGCATTATTGTATGAAGTAGATAGGCATATGTGTGTGAGTGTGTGTGAGCATCTGTGTGAATATTTATGTGTGCAAATATATATTCATATTTATGTAAAATATTATATTTTTTATCAATTACCGGTTCCCTTTTTTTAGTCCTCTGCCACACACCACTAAGGGGAGCGTAGATGTTATATTTAATAAAAAAACATAAACACAGTAATTAACTCAAAGGTTTGTTTGGTAGTTGATGGTGGAGTTCACCCAGTACTAAGCCCTACGGCGTGTGAAATTCAGACATCAGGGTAGGGGGGCCAGTTCCATTCCTTGTGCCTGTTATAGTTTCCCAGGAAGATCGGGTACCCGAAAAATTACAGAGCTTGGGTGGAGTTGCAGGTGCCCAGAGAGGCTTTCCCGGGAATCGAACACGGGCCCTCCGGTCAGTAGTCCAACGCTCTACCCCTGTACTACCGCGACCAACTATATATATATTCATATTTACGGGTATGTACATGTACGGGTACATGCGCCCGTGGTTTCGCCATCCATTTCTCTCATACGCTCCAACGCGGTGAATAAATGAAGATGCAATATAGATTCATATTTATGCATAAATGCATATTTATATGCAAATTCATCCTAATGTAAAATGCCAAAACGCCTCATGCCACGCCCATTTACAGCGTTATGCTTCTGTGTGACAAGAAGGATTGGACTCAGATGTCCCTCTCGCTCTGGTTCTAGTACTCGTTTCTTCGAGTTGACGCCCCATCGTCGTGAAAAATAGTTCTCCGACCTCCTGCCTTTCTGAGCAAAGTTTGTGGCCGATCCACTTTTTCTCATTGAAATAGTCACCCAAGTGATCACTTCCGCTGAGCGTATTTGGGCATAAATCTAATAGTAAAAACACTCAATTTACCCTACACGTAGAAAAGAAGAGATAAAAAAACTTGGTCAACTGTACCCCTTTAACCCTGGTCGAAATTTCTTCTTTGATAAAGAAAAGGAACTCGTACATGTCAACTTCGAATATATGCTTGCTGTATATGAAATTTATTTTTAAATAAAATATATAGCCTGCACAGAATATTTCTAGAAAATGTACGAATGCCAATCATCTTATGTACATCGCCACAGGGGATACCAATTCCTCTAATAAGAAATGCTTGCGTATCCGGAAAAGAGTTACGATAAAAAGTTGCTAATGCTAAGAGATATTTCCAAGAATACTGTATCGGGTGGACACGGTTTTAGAATTAGATCATGATAATTTTACTAACAATTTTACTCTAGATCATGCACCTTCAATAAAATCTAAAGGACTATGTGCCACTTCCCAACGGCGTCTAGCGGAGCTCGAAGGCCTTTCTCGTTTTAAGCAGCTAGAGAAAACCGTCGAATGCCAAACAAACTACAGGCTATATTTGACCTTCATTCCACGAATTAAGCCCGAACCGCAGTGAAGGGGAGCACATTTTGCATGAATAATCTATGGGATTATAAAATCCGCACCAATTTGAATGGAAGAGGCATTTGTGTTGACGTGCCAATTCTTAATGATGTTTTTTATATAACTTCAAAGCTTTAGTGAAAGGCAGGTAATTCTATAGCATATGCATGAACATTGTTTCCGCTCTTAGGCTTGAAGTTGTCATGACCCTGAGCCGAGAGAAAGAGCAGAAAAAATATCTGGGTCCTTCATGGCGGGAGAAAGTGTATTCGTATGACACCCTAGTCAATGGAATCCAGCTATCGATCACCTCCAACCATTATCCTCTAACTGATCACCCTTGAATGGTCCTCCGGAGTCCTTCATACTCTTTCATTCAGACTTACGTCAATTATTTTCACAAATTCGGTGATTTTTTTTTCAAAATTGGACGATTTTTAATCCACCTTCACATCTTGAAATGAGATGAATAACATCTTACGAAAACTATAAAAATATTTGATTTCGCAATGCACAAGGGAAATACAATGCTTATTCACTTCTTATTCTTTTCTTTAAATTATTAGTTAAAGTAAAATGACTACTCATAAACTAAAGGAAATTAATACTAGCTAGAGCAAAGGATCGATGCAATACTCTTTAATCGAAAAGAACCCCAAATACATTTCGTTTCATGCACGAGCACAAAATAATTGTACATGTCTTCACGGCGTTTCAAATAGTAGCAAGTAAAAGGAAATTATTATTTAAACAAAATGGCACCAAAAATTAAGACAACATAATGGTTATTGGCGTGAATGTATGTATCATATTCCATTTTCCAGTAGTAATTTGAGAGGAGATCAAAGGAAGTTTATGAAACAAGGTTTATGAGCCCCGACAGTTATTCATACATACAAAGGTTTTAAAAATCATGAAATTTCATGTGATTGTTTTTAGTACCTGTGTTTACATACATGACTGCAACTATGTCATACCCCACAAACGGTAGCCTCCAACCAAAGGTCGAGAGACCTTGACGTGGCGCCTTCGAATATCATCATACCTACACCGTCCGCAAGGCATCTTCTCCCCCATTCCTTTCTCAGCTCACCACGAACTTCCTTCTAACCTTTCATTTAAATTAAAGTTTATTATCAATGTACACATTCTCTGCCCTACCGGGATTCAACCTGTCATCCGTAATGATGAATATTTACTTTACCCTGATTATAATTTCGAGTATGGCAAGCATTAAACAAACCTCCTCTGCTTTCGTACGGAAAACGAAAGGAGATTCCGGCCGCACGCCACTCGCCAATCTATTGCGAAACTGAAAAAGCGTGAGTGCTTTTGAGCAGAAAACTCCCGCCCAATCGCAGGCTCATAGTGAGAGTGGCTACACCGCAAGGGCTCTTGGGAATATTGGCCCGATTGGCCGGAAGACCCACGTGCGCGTGGGAACCGTCGCTGGTGCCAGAGGCTCTAAGGCGGCGAGCGCCAAGAGGTTGACCTTCCAGACCTTCGACTGTCCATTTAGGCGAACTCAAATGACCTGAATTGACAGGTAATCTATATGTACACGCCATCCACCATCCACTTGGTAAGCGTAATATCAGGTGTCCCACAAGGAAGTGTTACCGGTCCGCTCATGTTCCTTTTATACATTAATGACATAGGGTCTCAAATTTTCAGTAAACTTCGTCATACAGCATGATGTTAATATACGTATCCTATGATTGAATATATTTGCATGAAAGAACTTCATTTCGTGTGATTAAAATTTTTCGAGTGCATGATCAAGCTAATATTTGTGTAGGGGTGACATGATTGCGATAGTGCATTCATACCTGGTGAACTAACATCCCCAGCCGCACGCCCTTGAGGCGACTTGCTGGGTATTGCGTGGATGCAGATGTTATGGAAAATCGTGTTTCAGCGTAGCTGTGATTGATACGTAGTCTAGTATGTTGAAATTATAGGGAATTACTCTACATCGGATATCGTGTGATCCGGGTTTGAATCCCGATCAAAGCGGATGATTTTTACGCTTTGAACTTGTGGAATTGCAGTGCTCATTAGCGGGAATGACTCTGCAGAAAGTTACTGTTGCGGCATCTCCTGCAGTTTCTTTGAATACGAAACTATTCCATTCATTGTGATTGTGACTGACAACACGAGTCCGACTTGGCACACATCACTAATTCGCGTGCTAATTTTAATCGTCTAATTCCATACCCTGAATTCGAGGGGGTCATCACTGAATTATTTCGCTCTCATACGAAAGGTAATGAGGGCGAAGCAGAGGAGGGCATTCGGTGATGCGTGAAAAGGAGGTCTGACCATGATGCTGCTCCAACGTCCGTGAACGTGAGCACACAAGCACGGCCTAAGACAAAGGGAATCCAGTGTTCCCTTGAGTCGCCGCCGCCGGAAGACCTTTGAGCAGGGGGGGGAGGGGAGGGGAGCGGGACCCCTGGTGGAGGGAAGGGGGGCTATCGAGTGTTGAGGGCCCCCACCCCAGTTTCGCCCCCGGGCTCAGCGCCTCCCTCCGTCCGAGTGTGCTCACAAATTAAGGTCTCGAGAGAGGTTCCGAGTATCGAAAACGCTCTTCTGTGCTCCCCTTTAACATCCTTTTGATCAAACTCATCCAAACGAGTGTTTTAATCGGGTCATCACGCATGTTTGCGTAATCACAAGCTTTCATCATAGTCGGGCGTCTTTCCAGTCACAGAGATTGGAAGGAAAGGGTGATCCTTGATCATTTCATCACAGCTACGACAGAATTCCTCTTTTCGGGCATTCAATTATTGTTGATGGTAATTCGTTTTTTTTAATCTTTCACACCAATCCGCTAAAATGATGCCACTTCTGTCAGCATGCCCACTTAATTGTCTGTGTCTATTTTGACCTCTCTTTCAACTCCTTTAAAGCATTGAGGAGAAACACAGGGGTTCAAATATGGCCACGTATTAAATCGCGTAATATATCGTCGCTCAACTACAGACGCAATCTTCATCCGCCGCGCAGGAAGCAGAGAAATCCTCCGGTTACAAAACGCTCATCTGTCTTCGCTTCATTCATCTGATCAAGGAATTTGACAGAGACAACCAGCTATGCAATGCTATGAGCGTACTCAAAGCAGAAGGTGTCATTTGAATACCCAAAAATAATGGCAAATCTCAGCAGGAACACAACCAGCAGAATAAGAGTGCATCAGAAAGTATCAGAGGAAATAAACACTTATGTAGCTAAACATTAACGCGACAATCTCAGTCCATAGTCATTTTATATACTGATGAACGAAATAAAAGGATACGCTATATTCACATTGAACAAGTGCCGTCTTGGAAACTATTAGGTAAACATTTTGTTTTACATTTACGATTCTTTTCTGATTGCCGAGAATGAGGACGATATAAAAAGTCTTATTTCGTTTTGCCTTTAATATCTAAACTACCATATATATAGTATGACTATTTCCAGTTAAAAAACCAATGCTATTACATAAATAAAGAACTCCTACGTTATAAAATAACCATTAACAATAATACAATTGAACAAATAAAGCACTTTGACAGTGAAATCCACCACTGGGAGACAGAAATACAGTTACAGAAACCTTGAAAACGAAAGAACTTATTGAACGAGGTTGCTTTAAGGATACTTAAATTGTCGAGGCGTCGTTCGTCGAGCTTCAGCCGGGCGATCCAATCGCGTGGGTTCCCTCTAAACCATTCTGGTATTCACTAAACGGTTTAAGCTGCCAGGTGGATAGTGTGTAGAGGATATTCAAGCACCGCAGGGCTTTTTTTTTAAATAAAAGAGTAGGTCAAATAGTGGGTCTGTAAATTATTATTTACCAAATTATGTAGCTTTAAATTAAGTGAGGTTTAGTGTTAGGAATTGTTTATTTAACATCAATCAGAGAGCATCAGACGGAAAATTTTATAAGGGATTCAATAAGAAGACCTCGTTAAAAATTCAAAAAACCGTAATGTCAAGGAAACATTATCTGTATTGGTAGTGAATTGCCGAAGCATAAAAAACAAAATCGCAGAACATCATCACCTTATTAGAAGTACAGGCGTAGATATAAATATTGGGACCGAAAGCTGGTTATCAACTGATATTGCCAACGGTGTAATTTTCCAAATTCCTTTTCTATTTACCGAAATGACAGAACAAATAGAATATGGGGTGGTGTCTTGATTGCAGTTAAAAATTCTAGTGTCAGCAGGGCTGAGGTAATTCCGGGTAATGGTTTGGAAAGCGTTTGGTGCTCAATTAAAAATCCTCAATCCAAAAGAATTTATACATATATGCGCATTTTACAGACCGCCAGTCGACAGAGACAATTGAATACTAGAATTAGATCAGCAAATAAAAGGTTTCTTATCCAAACACAATGATCGCGACGTTTTAATCTGTGAGGATATCAATGTCTCATCTATTTACCGGACCAAATACGAGTATAGTTTTAAAAGGGACGGTAAAGACAAAGATATCTGTAAAGCGCTATGGAATTCTTTTGCGTTGAACTCATTACATCAACCTGCCACTTAACCAACTAGGTGTGATAATATTCTTGATTTGTTTGCAACAAATATTCCCGAAAAAGTTTTAACTGTAGTAGTACCTATAAAAGGAATTAGTGACCACAGGACAGTAAATGCAAAGTTTTTGCTATATTAGGTCCAAAATAAGAAGTATACGAGGAATATATAGTTTTTTAAAGAAGGGAACTACAATGTCCCAACGTTCATGCTAAAAAATCAATTTTCTAGTTTTAAGAAAGGTAGTAATCAACGAAATGCTGAAGATACGTGGAAACACTTCCTTGGGATCACGCGCTCAGCAGTCAACAAGTTCATTTCCAGTAAATTTATAAAAAATAACACGGAATCTTGATGGTCATAAAAACATAAAGGAATTATGATAACATTGTCTGACCGCGGTACGGTCATGTTCGGGTAAAATTATTCTGGTGTGTATTCACCCCCTCCACATATAAATAAAATAAAACGCTTTACGAAAAATAAAATGATGCGCACAGAATGCAAATCGCACACACACAAAATGTGTCGGTGCAGTCACTACATACAGTTCAGGAAGGGGAGCTGAAACAACGCAAGCAACAAAAGGCTATAGAGAGAGCAATAGATATGTGAACGATAAGAATGATGGCGGGAAACGTTAGGGTTAAAAGGCAGTAGTTGAGCATTAACGACGACTCCGGATGGACAAGAGAGTGATGAGGACGGTGGGAGAGCGAATGTTGGTAGAATGGCGGAAAACGAACTCCCCAAAACATGCGACTGATTTTCAGTTAAAGGTAGGCGGCTAGTTTATTTCCAGAATAAGAGGAAGCAATTTTTAAGTCCTCAATGTACGTGTACATGGAAACAAAGAAAATGCCTTTTAAACGCCATATTTCCTCTACAACACAAATTGAACATCTTACTCTCTCTAAAAGTAATGTTGTCGATAATGAAGGAATACTAATACGAAACATTGAAATAATATCTCCACGCTAAATGCATTGAAGAGAATTTAGTTCTTACGAGTCAAGTGGGCGTAAAACTGTTACAAGAGGGCGGGATTTATGGGCGTAAAACTGTTACAAGAGGGCATTAGATTTATATCCTCATTGCGCATATGAGGATATAAATCTAATGGACGGAATAGTTAATATATCGATGTACTAAATGGATATTGAATGTAAACATATGCTTTAAATACTCTGGTGTAAGAACAAAAACGTAAAAGAAGGCAGACGAAGACGATAGAATCATCGGCCAAAGCGAAAATTCCGAGACAGACGGCGCGACGTGAGAGAAGGGTGAAGATGAGAGGAACCAGGGGAATGGAGAGTCGGACGAGAATGTGAAAGACGACAGACATTATGGCATGCAGCCTATTTACTTTCCTATGCGTGTAATAAATTTTAGCTATGAGAAATATTGAGGAATAATAATGAAGATTTTACACGCAGACTGCGTTTAAAATCAAGGAACAAAATAGCAAGATTTTCTTCCTATTAACGAGATCTTGAAATTTCCAAAGTGATCACGGGTGAATTTTACATTCATATGAAAATGGGTCGTACGTGCTTGGACAGCAGCTTGGAATGATCTTGACGACATGCAGAGGATATAACTCGTGAGTGAACACTCCCACATTTCAGAGAGTAATGGGATGGAAATGGGGTATGAAGGGGTTATTGGGGAAAGGCAGCGTTAATGATACCATCCACAAATGAATGCACTACTCGAGGCACCCATGTTAGTATGTCTTGTGTGTGAGACTTCGCACCTTTGCGTGGAAAGGAGCCAGAGATAGGTAAGACATTGGTGTTAGCATACTAGGAATCTCCTGGGGAGTACGAGTGGAAAAACCGGATACGAATGGTAGGTCGTCTGACTGCAAAACTATCGTAATTCTTACCGAAATGGCAATGGGAAACCATTAGTTAAAACCGAGGCGTGGTGGCCTGGACGAAGGGCTAAAGGAAATGCCTCCTCGACTGCCTCCCAGACCCAACGGCGCCAGCGAAGGGTCATCCCACGGCAACGAATCCCACTTCCCTCCTCCCCGGATGATCTTAAACTGCCTTTGATGTCCTCCAACTCACAAAATAAACGGAAAACTTTATAAAGGAAAAATTCAGTGGACTCTTTCAAAAATGCTCTTATCTCTCTTCATAATCACATATACTAAAAGATAAGTAGAAGTCCTCGCTTTATTACCTATTGTGCTTCACAACGGAGGTTTGTGAGGGTGCTCTACATACAATACAAATTGGTAGATATTTACCATGAAGAAGGAATGTAAATTAAATTTTCATGAAATTCTCTACTAAAGTGAAGTAACTCAATCAAAAATAGAAAATGAAACCTCTTTTCTTGCTAACTTCATACATATCACAAAGGCCAACCCAAACTCAATATGCACTTAATTTGGCACTTCCAAATGTTACGGCTTACTTTAAGCTCACGATGATATAAAGGCAAAGCCTCGTTTTTTATTCCAATTCTGAAGGGAATACTTTATTTGTGACTTCGATAATGTAATTTATTTTCCCTACTTTCATGACAATCCTAGCGATTCCTGACATTTTTCCGACTTCCTCGCCACGATGGTTATCGAGGTTCACGTGAAGTGGAACATATTGAATGTTAAAAATATATTCACTTCTTTTTCAATTGTAGAATTAGAGCTATCTGAATGGCCAAATTTAAAAATAATGGTCACCTAACTCCCAAATTGCAATAATTGAAATAATTTGTAATATTATTATTTGCTTGCTGTAGTGATTAATGCATCACAAACGGCGGTAGTTAGAACGTCGTACTACATTTATAACAAATATTCTGGAGAAATACCCCAAAACTTGAAATTCGATGATCCTTCGTGCTTGTCACATGTACCGCATGGTAGAAAAAATACAGCCTTTTACAAATTGACACTGGGAACGAAAGTTTAGAGAGGATTCGTGAGGTTTTCCAAATGCTGTTGGTGTTCCCCCCAAGGCACCCGTGCGCTAAGGAATCTCGGACCGAATTTTATTTTCAACAGGCGAAAAGTAAACTTTATAATCCTAATGGGTAACAAATACATTTAAATGAAGGATACAAGTTTAACGGCATGTCACACGGAGAAAAATAATGACCTCAGTGAATCCCAAGGAAATCTTCTGAAGAAGTGCGAGGTCTGAGCTGGTCTGAAGTGAGGGTCTTTCCTTCGGGAGGGAGGAGGGTGGGAGGGAGGGTTGCCGGATGTGGCCAATCTTCTCCCACTCCGACGATGCCACATGTTGTGGAAGGATCCTGGAGGAGGGGGCCTGGCCGGCCCTATTCCGAGTGAGGGGGAAGCGAGCGAGCCACGACCGAGGGACAGCGGTTGGAACGGAGTCCCGGCGTTTAGCGCGCGCGTCTCAGTGGTCACGGTCGGGGTCGTGCTCGAGTCGCCCACCAGTCTGGTTGCGCTGTAGGCCCACTTTGAGTGCATGCATGCGGACGGCGACTGGGGAAGTGGCCAAGCTGTACGATATTTCAGCAACTATCGCGACGTTCACCACAGCGAGGCGCCATTGCTGTGGGTTGGATCTTCTTTGTGGAAATAACTTTAGATTTATTTGCGGCCATTTTATTTGTCCATCGGTTAAAATCTTCGGCCAGTTTATCTCCACACGCATGAGCCCCCAGCCATATTATTCTATGATCAGCTTCACCTATTCCTCCCACTCTGCGATTCCCTCCATCTCTTACCGACCGACAATGCCGTTCCTGAAACACGCCATGTTGTTTATTTGGAATCCCTTATTTGTTGACATTGTTGCTGCGAATATAACTGCGATCAATTAAGACCAAATAATGAAAAAAATGTTTTACTAATTGGGAAATATCTCTACGTTCGTAAATGAAACAAAGAAACCGAAGTTTTTGGAAGTTTTCGTATGTTTAATTTCACGCATTTTGATAATTTTAATATTTGCGTTTAGAAAATGCTGTTCATTAAACATGCCATCTTGTTTATCCGAAATGCTATAGCAGTTGCTATTGCTTCGTGGATTCAATTGGGACAAATCGTAAATAAATCATAAAAGATTTTTCTTCTTTAACTTAACAGTTGATTTTAATGCAAAAAATGATTTTTATAACAGAAGAACTTTCAGTGTAAAGCACTGGGGTTAGATAGAACTTGAGATAACTTTGGTACTTATATTGGATTAATTATGAAAATTGGTCGCAATCAACATGTTTCAAAGAGAAGAAAAGGTCAACATATGGCGGATTTCGAGCGCTTAGTGAGAGACTCATTGGTCAAGATTCTCTCGTTGGCCCTCATCTTTGTGCCGAATAATGTGCCGCTCTATTCACTCACCCCGCTCTTCGCTGCGATGCTTCCCAGAGCATCGCTTGCCCTTGGATCTGCCTTTCGTGGAGTCCATGCGTCCACTGCCTCTTCAAACCATTCAAATTTACAAATCATCGACGATACCAAAACCTGAATTCCTCCAGTCACATGAGGTTGGATTGAACGACGAACTAGATGGCGTGCGGTGTAGAGGAACTAGATTTGTAAAACGTTGTAATGATAAAGTGAGTAGCGTATCAAGATTGTTAGATGAAATAGACTGGGAATCACAGACAGATCAAAGGTTAAATTATAAATTAAATCTCTTGGATAAATTGAAAGGATATCTTTTTATTTTTATTTCATAAATTATCATATTATTTCCAAATTCATATTATCTCCAAGCCACCGCTAGGGTGTGTGGCAGGGAGTGAATACACACCAAACTTAATTTTGACCCGAATATTTTTATCACTACAGTAGTCGGACAATATTATTTATTGCTATCCCTTATCATTCGTGGAAAAAATGAATTATTAAATCTATCTGTTCTACACTTAATCTCTCTGATTTTATTGACATGATCTCTCTTTCCGTAGTAGGATGGGGGTAATATTATATTTTCTACATCACTGTTCAAGAGATATCCTTCCGATGTATGCAAGATATTTAATCCGTAATTTAACTTTCGCTCCGTGAGTGATTCCCAATCTACGTGTGGTTTCTCGAACAATTTTGATACGCTACTCAGTTTATCATAACAAAGCTTTAACAAGCTAGCTCCTCGACGCTGCACGAGATCCAATTCAGCAATAAATCCAACTTCGTGAGAATCCCATATACTTGCATCATATTCTAAATGAGGCCTACCCAAACGACAGATAACATTACTCTTTAGCCTTTTCATCACATTTACCCTGTTCTCTTCTAATAAATCCCATTTTTTAGCTTGTCCATATATTCCCCGTATGGGATTTACCCAGGAGAAGTCGTGAGTTAGGATAACGCATATGTATTCATTCGAATCTACACACTCCATTTTAGTGCACTAGGCGTTCGGAAGGGAATTTCTGTTTTTCCATAAATTCAATTTAGCGATTGTTGAAAATGTACAATATTATTAGCCCCATCCTAATACGGTAGGAAAGAATAATCCAATGGATTTACAGAGATTAGGCGTAACAGGGTTAAAATTAATATTTCAATTTTCCCATGAACGATAAGTGATTCAAATAATGTTGTTCAATGGCGCTCAGGGGGGGGAGTATTTTTAGCCAAAAGTAGTCTAATGTGTAATCGCACACCCCTACAAACCCTAGCGGTGGCTTGCAGAGTACCATGTGTGTCTACTCTCTTCTGTCCTTCCAAGACCCTTCTCCCCTAGCCATTCCACAAAGTGCTCCACATAAAGGTTTTCGGGAAGTCGATCGGCGGTAGATTTCGAAACCTAAAGGGAATTCACGCATCACCCAGTCGACTTCTTCTGAAGAATTTGGCCCGTCTGAAGGACGACATGGGATCCCTTTCCGCATTACTCTTCTTCATCCGCCCCAAGGGCCCTCGAGTGCCAAACGCCCCCGAAAACTACGAACATTCATTCTTCCAATGACTGAATGAAAGTTTCAGTTCCATCTGTTACTTTCTGGAATCCTATGCAGGTATTAAGTCTGTTTAGCCTCTATATTTCACGGAATTCCCTTCCTAGAAATCAATTTTCCCGTGATGCCTTCATTATAATATTTTGGTAAGGCCTGTTTCATTGCATTAAAGTCGAAATTTGCCATCGAGTCAAATACATCGGCTACATATCAGTATTTCCAGTTTTTCGCGGGGCCTCGCGATTGAAAAATAGATTTTATTTTCGAGGTCACGTCGCCTATATTACAGCTTGAGAATTTGAGATAATGTACAAATTACAGACGCAAAAGCCAAGACTACCCATTGCACAGATGTTTTTCATTCGAACCCACTCTCGCTCTTGCATGTGCATCGTCACCCTCCGTGTTCCCCTCTGAGGCGACCGGTTCCTCTCTCGCCCCGATAAAGAGTCACAGTCGGTCGGTCGACGCTGGAGGAGGAGTAAGCATTTAAATGGTGCTTCCTATTACTCAAGCTCGATCCTGTTATTTCTCACTCTCGACCTCCCCTTGGTGGAACACATGCTGGGAATATGTGGACAAGCTAACAAACAATATGGATTTATTACAAGGGTACTTGGTAAATGCGATGAAAAGGTCAAAGAGAAATGTTATCTTTCGCTGGTTAAATAACATTAAGAATATGCTGTAAGAATATAGGATCCTCAAGAAGTTGGATTGATTGTTGAATTGGATCGCGTGCAGCGTAGAGGAGCTAGATTTGTAAAACGTTGTTGTGATAAAATTAGTAGCGAATCCAAAATATTAGATCAGTTAGTGTGGGAATCACTCACGGAGCGAAGTTTGAATTACAGATTAAATCTGTTGCATAAATTGGAATGGCGTCTCTTTAGCAGTGATGTGGAAAATGCATTATTACTCCCGTCGTACTACGGTAGGAGAGATCATGCTAATAAAATTAGAGAAATTAAGTGTACTTATAACAGATGGATTAATGATGTCATTTTTCCCGCGAACGATAAGGGATAATAATACCATTATCCAATCGCTTCAAGGGAGAAAAGTATTTTTTGTCAAAAGCAGTCTGTTGTGTAATCACCCCTTGCCACACACCCTGGCGATGTTTTGCAGGGTATCATGTAATAGTAATACTAATAATAAGTAATAATAATAGTAGTGATAATTGATAATAAGGAATAATAACTAAAAATAAGTGATAATAAGTAATAATAACAAGTTATAATCAGTTATAATAATAATAAGTAGTATATTAACTCAGTAACAGGAAATTACTTGCTATGTTGCACAAGTTCAAAGAGACGACATCGGCAAGCGTCCAACAGTTTCCTTCGATGTTAGTGAGGGGGGAGGGAATGGGTGTCGGGTGCGCGGATGAGGACACCAGCCCAATCATATTAATGCATCCGGTGTTTGCGATTTTTTTCCAGAATGGCTTTGCGACGTTAATATGGAGCAAGATTGACCAACATTTGTGATACCCCCATATTGCCTAAGTATGTTGTGCCTCCTCTTAAATCGCCACTACCAACCAGAGTTACACATTTGCTTCCATCGCCACCAATTATTTACTATTACCACTTAATTTACTTCTCCTACCATCTTCAAACCAACAAATTTCAATGCATTCGCGAAGAATTACGAATTCCTAGCGTGAATTAAGGACGCCCCTGGAAATAAAATAAAAATTATTTGCTTCATGCACCAAATTTTTATTTAGAATATATTGCCACAGACCCTAGCTTGCTAAACTTGCAGGGTACTAAAATAAGAAATGATGGGGGGTGGGTGGTAATTGAGGAGTAGAGAATTGAACTTACTAACCGGAGGGACTGGGTTCATGGACACCACCAACTTCATCCGAGCTGTGTGATTTTTCGGACACCGGATCTCGCTGGGAAACCGGAGCCGGCTCAGAAAAAGGAACTACCCCAATTATTACCTTGATGTGTGAATTTCACTCTCCGTTGGACTTAGTATTGGGTGAACTCTGCCATTATTCATCAAACCGACCTTTTACCTTATTATCCATATTTAAAACAATTATTGAACCAATTGAAATGCAAAAATACAGGTTACCATAAGGGCAATGCCATCTCTCAACTCTGATGCCAACGACCAACTCCAAACAATACGGCCGCCCAGGAGTCTGCGCTAAGGCAATGGATGCATTGGAGTCGGACTCTGTAATCAAGTTCTAACGCGAGGTTTGAAAATCTCTTTTCTTTTTCTACGGTAGTACGTGTAGTACGGAAGGAGGGAAATTATATCAGGATCTCAACGGTAGTCGTGACGTTTTCGTATTTAGAATGGTTTTACACTTCTGTGTATCTCGAACCTAAATGCTGGGCGCCTACCCCTGCGCATGTAATTGAGATTTGGTTGAGAGGATGAATCGAAAACTTTCAATCTAAGATGCCGAGTTAACATTCAGGATTTATTTTAAGAGCAGGAGATTAGAATTATGGTCGGACTCATCCAATCGGGAATTGAGCCCAATCAATTAGCTTGCTAAATACATGTGTTACGTACATTTAGAGGTATCGCTTACTTTGTAAACAATAACGTCGCCTGTTTCTTCGGCTTAAAAGAAGAGAAAAAACAACTTAATAATTCCAAGATTAGCATTTAATAAGATAAATTTGCAACAACACTATATTTTTGGATGACATAACTTTTATCTTTATTTCGAGTCCACGTTATGTTTATATTATCCCACATAATTTTAGTTTTGTCAAACAAATGTAAGGTACTGGATAAAAAAAACTTTCTTGTTCATATTTTTCTGTGTAGTGCTTTCTCGTCGCCATCGGGGACTCAATGTTTTCGAAATTAAGAAAACATTACTGATCATGCATGCATGAAAATGTACTTATTTAAACATGCGTATAACAGGAGTTTTTCTCATAGCCGTAAAATTCTTGATTTCAGAAGAACTTTGTGGCTCAAGGAGATTTTCTCATGGCCAAACAATTTTTGATTTCAAAAGAACTTTGTTTAACTATCGTTTTAATAACTAAGAAACAATTAAACTTGTAAAACTAACTCCATTTTTATTGAAAAACTCACTTTTATTTAATTAATTTTTATTGCAACACCTATGCACTGATATAATTGTAATTCGCATGATTTGAATTGAAAAATGTGATATATTTAATAGTTTTTGCAGCCTCAGGTCTCCAAATATGCAACTTCCGCCGCGGGGGACAAAAAATAGTTTCTTTTCAGAGTTTAAACGCTGAAAACCTAACTAGAGTAAGTCAAATTAAAAAACAAATATATATATATATATACACACAGAGTGGCGTACTATAAAATAGGTGATCCATTTATGCCCTCTATGTTTTCAAGCAACGATTCATTACTGAGATACAAGAAAGTAAGAGAAGTGTCACCGTAGTCGGTAAATGGGTGTGGGTCTCCGAGGCCGCTATCGGATGACCACTGCCCCAGGAAATGACCGCTTAAAGAACTTCCTCCTCCACGAGCGTAAAATTCACTGGATCAAGAAAGGATCTCATGAATAGTGTTACGGGAATTAGGTCAAGGCTTCAGAATAAATATTTGCTTAGGTTTGTCTCAAAAAAATAAAATAAAATCTTCAGATCACATGATTTGGGTAATCTCAGTGATGACAATAGAATCTGCATGTCCATCCAAAGTGTCGATTTTTATGCTCTTAATGATGACGAAGCTATTTATGATGTGACAATAGCTTTTTTAGCTTTGGGTTATACAACCGCTGCAAATAGGAGGAAAACAACTAATAACATTCATTTATCTCTATTTAAGGCTAGAAAAAATATATTTCAAAGTGAGTCGTAACTTTTATAACGGAGAAAAATGTGATTACATCCAAATGGTGTCCAAATATAAAGGTAAATATGGACGGGGATCGAAGCAACGTAACCAGCAGTGAATCGTCAGGTGTAGGACGCTTTTTGCGGGTTTTTCATTGGTATGAAAATGGTTGGATCCGCTCAAATGAAACTTAAATTCGCAACTAGAATGAAGAGTGAATTGAGAAATTAAAAGAGAGCTGTTATTTCGCGCTAGATCTCACTAAACCTCTGCAACTTGTATTTGAGCTGAGAAACGGATATTCTAAAAAAATCATGCAAGGTTTGCATGAATATTATCGGCAACAGTATGTGATCACGACAAAAATGCGGTTGAATACACCAATAATAGCGGCCAACTACTTAATTGCACTCTACCATCCCTATTACACTTAACTCGAGGAAGACTAGGTCTAACACCCCCTGCCGCACGTCCGAAGGTGTCGCCGCAGCGGTTGGGCGACGACACCACTCTTCGAGGAAATAACAGAAGCACAACAAGTTGGCATTATCATTTTATAAAGCTTTCTGTCATGAGTTAATGGTAATATTCTCAAAAAAAGCAGATCGTTTCTTGTCTTATTATTCCTTATTTTGATTATGGTAACATAGCGTATCAAGACCTTTATAACGAGCTGTCGGTGAAACTGCAAAGGGCATTTAAGTCATGTGTGCGCTTTATTTACAATTTGAATATTGCAGATCACAAAACAGAATATTTTAACAAACTAAGCTGGCTATTTCTTGAATCTCGTGGGAAACTCCATGTTCAGTCTTTACTTTTTCAAATGCTAAATTATAAAACCCCTCAGAAATTTGGACAATGACTTTGATAGACTTGATAGAATACATAAAGTAAGTACGAAAATCATAAAATCATCAAAAAGGTAATCATAAACTCGTTATCCCTCATCACAGAACAACTACATACCACCAGTCATTTGCAGTCACAGCTTGCCCTCAAAGGAATGAGCTATCGCTATCTGTATAGCGAATACAACAAATTCACCTTCCCCCATCATTCAAGCGCGCACTTCAATAATAATTACTTTTCCAGCAAACCAGCCAGTAAAAATCCAGCTGTAAACAGAAATCGTGGGCCTTCCTTTCTCTTTCGTTGGAGGAATATACCTTGTATTGATGTATGTACGTCAATATGACCCAGAAATATTGTTGTATAAGTATTGTTCGCATGAATCGTATGTGCACTCGTGCATGCATAGGATGTGCATGTACTGTAATTGCATGTTTTTATGTCGTATATTTTGTGTTATAGTTAGTAATTGAATTAGGAAACTAATGTATTTAGTTGCAATATGTTAGTCCTAAGATAGTGTATTTTCTGATTTTATTGCTATTTATGTATACTTTGTGACATTTAACTCTAAGTTCAATCTTGTAAATATTTGAAGAGGGGTTAGGTGATACAAGAGCCTCCATAGTCTCAAACTCTCCCCAAAATAAAGACGACTATCTATCTACCTCCATCTATCTATCTCAGTAAACTTTGATCTGCAAACAACCCTCCATTCTCTTTGTTGAAATAACTGTATCTTTTGGAGGATATACAATTAGCCGTCATCGCCATCGGCATATACATTTCAGTGGTTTAATCCAATGTAAGGATTCTTCATCAACTAGGAAATATATGCAGTAGTTATCCTGAAAGGTATTCAATGAAAAGTTTTAATTAAAATGGATTGAGCGGTGTCCCTTTTTAGTCCTCCGACAACTATGATGCTACTCTAAAGATAAATTCAAGGACAATTTGGCATGCTACTGCATTCAAAGCCAGCGACGGAGCCGCCAAATTCAAGTTGCACGCCGTGGCCACGCGAGGAGATAGAGCCAGGGGTGGCCGATCCGGTGCCCCCCCCCCCCCTCTTCCTCCCGGACGCATACGCCCCTTCCTCTAATGTGGAACCATTTAATGAAAAAGTCTAAGATTCATTGGAGATTATCACGAATATACTTTGGAATGGCGAAGTGCGAAATGTACGCAGCGAATTCACTTTAGTGCGGATTAAATTCCCAAGATTGGATTCTCTGGTCAAGACGGCAGGTAAAATCGCCATAAAAATATAAATTTGAGCTCGTTTATTCCTTCGGAAAAAATACTGAACGTGTGCACTTATCAAGAAGAAGTTCGTTCTAAAAAGAGAAGCTCGTGGACGTTGAGGGACTATATTTCGAGCCCAATATCTTTTCTTTTGACCTTTCCTTTCAACTTTTCAGTTCATGACGATTTAAAATTGCTCGACAGCAACAGCTTCAAAGCACATGATTCAGCAGAATGAAGTTGTGGAGTTCAGTAACTAGGCGGGAAGTGGGCGATGTTGTGGGGTTATGTTCCGTGCTCAAGGTTTGAATCGCGCCTGGTGGGTTGCTGCCCCCAAGAGTGGTGCACGTGATGCTATTCCTTTATTTTCTCATGCAAACATTCATAAAGAATAAATATTATTATTTGATTATAGAGTTGTTGTGCCTGATTAAGGGAATAGGAAGAAGGGTTGATCGAGGAGTCTCAAATGGTAAATAATTGAAAAAGTGGATTGAATTGTGTGTATCTTGTTAGGGTAATGTGCAATTGAAGGAGTGAGAACACCTGCAGAAGGGCTGCTGATACTAAGGAGATATTTGAAACAATGATTGTGCGTCAGAGACAGTGAAAATTACAATGCGTAAAAACGTTCTCCACCCCATTGGGTGTGGGTGTATTGTGTGGATGTGTTTAGTTGGTGACCACTTGGTCTTCGTTAAGCAGCGTTGGCAAGTGGAGCGCTCGAGATTGTGTGTGCGTGTGTAGAGAGAGAGGGAGAGAGGGCGAGGAGGAGCGGGGGTGGACAGTGGGTCGTTGAAGTATGCGGATGGGACGAACCGGTGAGGGGCAAGAATATGAACGTGTGCTGGGGCTGGGTGTCTGCTTTGTCATCTCAAGGACACGAATATGAGGGTCGAATCACCGAACAAATAGGGTACATGAGAGAAGAAGAGCGAATGATTTGTGAGAGGGCGAGAAGGGATCGACCGAGAAAGACAAACGAAGCGGCCGAGGGGAGAGTCCGGGAGGGCGAGGACAATTAACACTCTCAGAGGTTAAAGGGGAGCAATGCTTGGAAGGATGCATGAATGGGAGGACAGGAGGCGAGATGAGTGAGCAAAGGCAGGCAAGTATCCAAGAATTCGCACAAGGGGGTAATTTCCATACTCCCAGGGGATAAATTGTGAAGAGTCAGCATCATAAAAAGACCGTAGTTTTAAAATAAAAATAACAGCACTAAAAACAAATAGAAATATGTTTCCATTTTTAAACTTCAGTATTCTTGAATAAAAAAAGCTAGCTAGAGAATTTTTATTCTATTTACATATACCCTGCAAGCCACCGCTAAGGTGTGTGGCAGGGGGTGTATACTCACCAGGATAATGTTACCCGAACCTAACCCTACCGCGGTCGATCAATGTTATTCTGATCCCCTATCGTTCGTGGAAAAAATTACATCATATATCTGTCTGTTCTACACTTAATATCTCTAATTTTGATGATATGGTCTCTCCGACCGTAGTGCGATGGAGGTAATAATACATTTTCAACATCACTGCTAAAGAGTTACCCTTCCAATTTATGCAAGAGCTTCAATGTGTGATTTAACTTGTGCTCGGTGAGTGATTCCAAGTGTAGCTGCTCTAATATTTTGGATACGCTGCTAAGTTTATCACAACAACGTTTTAAAAATCTAGCTCCTCTACGCTGCAAGCGATCCAATTTGGCAATTAATCGAATTTCGTGAGGATACTTGCAGCATATTCTAAATGAGGCCTACCCAAACAACAGATAATATTTCTCTTTGACCTTTTCATCACATTTACCTAGTACTCTTCTAATAAATCCTCATGATTTGTTAGCTTGTCTGCATATTCCTCGTATGTGTTTCACCAAGGAGAGATCGAGAATGAGGGTAACGCCTGGGTATTTAATAGTCTACACATTCCATTTCGGTATCCACAATGCAGTAGATGGTGGAAATTGCTGTTTTTCCAAAAATGTATGACCACCCACTTTTAAAGTTAAATGCTAATTGCCAAGTGGCGCACTAGCGTTGTATATCATGAAGGTCATCTCATAAAGCTGCTGTGCCCTCAGGATCACGGATATCACGATAAACCATTTGCATCGTCGGCAAATAAACGTATCTTACTAGTGACTACGGAGTCAATGTCGTAAACGTACAGTAGGAATGAATGAGGTCCGATAATACTTCCCTGGGGAACACCTGAAGTAACGTCTACTGCATTTGAGCAAACTCCATTTTAAGTCCAGGGTTTGAGAGCAAAGACCGCCAAAAAAGTGATACAAAAACCAACAGAATAAATAAAAAGTTTCCCAAAAAAGGGCTTACTTTAATTCAAAACCCATCAGAATTCATATTGAATGATTAATACTAGACGAGAGACAAGAGCTTGGGTGAAGAGGAGTTGTAAAGATCGCGATTAAGTTAGCAAATCGCCGAGATTTAAACTTACCACGGCAAAAGATTTTTCAACTGCTGGAAGTTAATCAGAATAGGAAGCCGAAGAAATATTAAGCGCGGGAAGTACCTCATTAAGAATTTAATGTAAATATTTTAAAAGAGGGATAAAATCGCTCAAAGAGGTCGGTGAATATTTAGCGGAATGGGCGAGGATTCCAATCTCAGGGCGCGGGAGGGTGAACTCTAACGAAGAGATGGGGCGAGGAACGTATTGTTCCTCGCCCCAATCGATCTGGAGAGGGAGCGATGGATCCTTTTTGATAATGGAGACGGTGGGATGCTGCGAGGGGCGCTCGGGTCCAGGGATCAAAGGGGTTAGCGGCATCCATCCGTGGATCCTCCTTCCCTTGGGGATGAACGAGGATTAGCATTCGCATCTCAAACGAATTTGAAAAGACTTTGTAGAGGGGGAGAAAAAAGAGAGAGGTTTTGGGGGGCGGGGGGAGCAGCCGGTGAGCAATGAACCAGACGCGGGGAAAGACGTTAGACAACGTTTAAATTATTCCATGACTCGGCCCGAAAAAAATCATCGTGAAACCATATGTCTGCTGCGAGAGAAAAAGCGTTCTCAAAACGATCTTAGTCTCATCATACGTATCTCAAGAAGCCATAATAAATGAAAAGACAATGAAAAAATATCATATTAGTATACTTAGCAATACGAATAGAATAAAATTATATCTTACAGTCAAGAACGTTGAAAATGGATAACCGCTTCCTCAAGCGAGTTCATCCATCTTCCGGTATTACATCCGTAACGCAAGCATTTAAAACGATTTTTTAAAACGTTCACACTACTTGAGAATAATAAGCATAAAAAGCTAACATATTGGAACTCGTATATGTTATTGTTGGCACACTGCATTTAATGATGATTACGCGGTTCCTTCGCGTTAAAACAAAATAAAATATCCAGGCCGAAGGAGATAATGGGAGATCTCAAAGATGCTTTCACCTGCGTTTTATATTTTCTCGTGAACACAATTTTACAACGTTTTACAAATCTAGCTCCGCTTTCTCCTTTAGCATTTTTGAGTGAATTTAATGTTGACCTATTTCCCTGAACTTTTCTGACGTCTGAGCAAAATGCTTTCGGGTTCTCTTTAAACTTTTCCGCAAACCTTTTTCTTTTGAATTCACTTAACACTTTCCGAAATTCATTCATGGCATTCGCTCTGGATATCAAATAATCATAAGTGATCTAATTCTTTTTTCCGCCAGAGAATTCATCCCTAATATTTTTCATCTTGGCGTGAAATAGCCTTTGACGTTGCAATGCCCTTCTAACATCCGTGCTGTACCATCTAGATCCCGTGCTATTTTTTATAAATTTACTACATCATTTGGCAAAGAAGACTTTAGGGACCCAGTAATTGACCTACTTTTCATTAATTACTGAACACATTAGAGCGTTAATGGCGGATTTGCACAAAAAGTACAATTGTGTTGTGTTCGGAGAGTGACCAACGAGAACTACACTAACATTTCACCGCCTTCGTCCTAATGAGTGGATGTTCCAATAAGGCGACTCACGAAGTGGTCCGAGATTGCTCTCGATAGCTCTCGTTGAAGTTGTGGTCGCAGAACAAATTCGATTATCTTCTCTCGTTCAGTCCCACATCAGGTTATCAGTGATTTGACAGGACAAAGAGGTCAACGATATGATGCGTGGCAGGGGCCGTGAACAATTCTCAATAATCATTACTATGGTTAATAATTCATTAAAAACACCTTTCAGAGGATAAAAGGAGACTCTTGAAAACCAGAATAATGCGTTCACAATAAAGTTTAAAATAGTAGGTGAATCATGCGAGACAAAAGTTAACATTAGTTAAATGTCTATAATAATAATCAACAAAAACGTTTACAAACTTTGCTATCAATTATTATTCAATTTGATGATTGCGATTACAATTATTCTGGTTTCCGATTACATTTATGTGGAACAAATTCCTTTCTAGAGGAACATTGCCCTTATGTTGTTTTGTCTACATATTTCTTTGGTATCATGTTGAATTCCAACCTATATCAGTTTTTACGGGCTTGCTTTAAGCATCCCCAAGGACATACTTCGTGGGCAAAGTCATATTTAATATTCATAACAAGCATCTTAGCCATCAGTGATGATGGGATATATGCGCGCGAAAGTAGTCCGCTGTCGTCAGATTGACCTCCTACCATCCTCCGCCCATCCCCCCCCCCTTCTGTCCGCCTCCCCGTTTCATTTCAGTTCAACTCCCCCCCTTCCCGCCCTCCCTGCCAACTGGCGCGCATTCCACCCCCCCTCCTTTCCTCCCTCCCAATTGGGGGGAGGCGGTCTCTCTTGGCCGCTGTCAGCCTCCAAGCGGAATGCGGAGGTCCACTGTGCTCCGCGGAGAACCAACGCACATTGCTCGCAGCTCTCGTCCCAGCATCTCTCGCTAACTATTACGTTTTGTCTTTTAATAGTATTAAGTGTTTTCTATGAAAGCGAAACTTTACGCATTAACTTGCGCTGGCCAATTAGAAAACCGCCATATCTTTTAACAAATCTTTCCCTTCATTTTGAGACCATTTATGGTCAGGTTGGACTCTAATATTCTAGGTGGGGCGACATTTTCAACACAATGGATTTTTGAGTCGCAAAAAAACGGGGATGCCGGAAAGGGAATTTCACAGATTCTTGATATTTTAGTCGGGACCAATTAGGACATAAAAACATACACGCAGTAATCAACCCGAAGGTTTGGTCGGCTTCGTTAGAGTTCACCAAATTCTTAGTGTATTATAAATGTAAACTCATATGCCACTATTGTCACTCCTGTAGTGAGGTAAAAGGGAATACCGCCTTAAATTTACTAATTTATCTGGTATATTTTTGTGGAGTCTGGCTTCAGTCACTCCAATAACATGATACCATTGGTAAATAAAAAGACAGAATTTATCAAAATGATGGAATAACGATTGAATGTCCATATGGCAATATTCAACGTATCTACCCTTAGATTATCAAATATGTTTTTTAATGTAATCGGTTACAATATTTCGTACAGCCAAAACAGTCAGAATACATATAATGTGTCAACAGCATGAACATTTAGATTTTGTAACGCATTGATTTGGGAGTAACGGGCAAGCACAGCATAATAAAGTTTCCCTATAAAGGCAAAGATTTTTTACAGCCACGATATGACCACGTAACATTTCTGTGAATCAGCCAAGAAGTAAAATAATGGTGAGAGGGAGAAAGAATGAGGGAGAACGGAATAAAATATTTTATGATATTAGAAGTGCCAGTTTTGTCTTGATTGAGACGATGACATTAATATAGAAAGAAAAATTGCGCATATCCAATGCAAAATCATCGAAATCACCTGCACATCGAATTACTTAACTTCTGCAAACATTATATTTCCGAAAAAACTTTTCCCTCGAATCCATGCATATTCAATGCTTAAAATTTTTCATTTCTCGAGCAGGTTCATTGAGTTTCTAGTTGAGAAACGTAAGGTACTCATTAAAATTGATAGTTTCGGCGACAAGAGACCTCCAAGCCAATATCACGCGTAGTCAGATCCCGCTTGACTCTACGAGAGGTTATTTATTTTGCTGTGGTTGAGTACCTTGCAAACAGAGCGAGGATGATGGGAGGTGGTCGGGTCCTTCGTCCATGTCTTCAGATGACTTGGTATACATTGGCCAATGCCATCCACCGATACTTTATTTTCTAGTATCACAGATATTTTCACACAAGCTCTTCAACTATTTCCGTCGTTACACAGTGTCACAGTTTCTCTTCCAAAAATTAGTAGAATAAATCCGGAAAAAAACATTGCAGATCAAAGAACAATTTACGATAGTTTTTCAAAATAGCAGCTTTGTGCATTGTAATACCGATGCCATAGCCTCTGCCAGGCGCGGAAGGCGTCGCCGGGAACCTCGTTCAGATTCCTCGTTGCGGCCTCTTCGACGTTTTTCACCGTTCCAAAATGGTTGCCTGTCAAGCTCCTTTTTATTCAGCTAAAACCATATCTTGAATTTTATTAAGCATTTTGAAGGTAGCTTGTTTCACTAAACGCCCCGAACGATGCTCATCAAACACCCAATTGCGAACATAGAAACGGCTGCTGGACCATGACACCCTCCCGAATCACCGTAGCCACGGCGCGAGAGGGCTCGTCGGCCGGATTAGTGGCAGAAAGTTTCCAGATCCAAGTCAATGAATGTGACTGCTCATTCTTTAATGAAATACTCATATACAAAGTTATTAAGCATGGATTGACATGAAATACGTCGCCCTGTCCTCTGCACAAGTCCACCTGAGAATCTACAAACATGTTAATATCAACGTTATGCAAATTTAAACGGTGAAGGAGATCCATAGTTAGATCTTGTCCAAAAAATGCAGCTTACGTTTCGGCTGCGTGGATTAAATACAGTTCCGGAGTCTCGATGCTTTGGGGGAGTGACCACATGGGGATGACTACACCTTCTTGTGTACCGGTGGCGTCTCTGTACACTTGAAGTCCTTCCGTAGCATGTGTCCAGGGCACTTGCCTATTAAAAATTTCACTTTCTGACAATATCAACCACTAGTTGTTTTTTCTTTAAAATATTTGTGTAATTAAGAACACAGGCAGTTGCAATAGCCAGCAAACCCATGTTAGGTAGCCTGCTGCTTTTGGGATGTCAGTTTGTCTGAGTCGCGGCAATAGGGGAATGAGATTATACACACGTCTCTTTGCTGAGGTTGTTAGTTCTAAGGTACCGCAAACACTACGAATGCTGACGCCGAAATATCTGAGGAGGAAAGGAAAATTTTTCCCAGTTGACCTCTATCTGAGAAGCGACTTCTTTGATGAAATAAAATAAAGTACCAAGGACCTTTGGTCCGGGCGTAGAGCTGTCCATGCTTGAGCTGGAGGAGCCCTCTGGATAGACTGGATGCTCAAGGTGAGTTGGTGTATCAGCGCGGCCATTTGGGCTAACTGGTCTTCCATCCTGGAATTGGTTGAGTTGCTGGAAGGCAATTCTGGGAGTGTCGGTAATTCAGTTCTAATTCTTATCTCTTCAGCCTCCTCAGCAAAAAGATCTTCGGAGAGGTTCGCCTGACCGGAGTTGATATTATGTGACACCTACTGGACCGGGAAACTATCCCGAATTGCCGTACCGTTATACCGTTCGATTCGCGAAATGTGCCATGAGCTTCATCCAACTCAACTTTTATATCTTTCGGTGTTAAGCCTCTTAAATGGAAATGTATAATTACCGAACGAAACTCATTTTTCCTATTTTTGCAATTAAACTAAAGTTTATTGGCTCGATCAACGATGAAATGAAACCACGTAATGGATGTCGCTGAAATTGAGTATCGGGAGAATATTTATGGTGAGAGATATGGAATTAATGCAAGAGTACTGGAGAATGTGGACATCGTTGACGAGGATACTAAGATGACCTTATTCTCAGATTTATGATTTATTAAAGAACTCAAGGGCAAGCTACGAGTAGACAATGACACCAGGGTATTATGCTAAAACCTCGGAAATAACAAATTATTCCAGGAAATGAGCAACTGATAGAGCTATGCAACCTAATACGTGATATGTATACAATAGTATAAATACCGGTGGACTTCAAGAAGAATGTAATCAGAACTATACCAAAAACGAAAAAGTTATAAAATTTCATAATAATATAGCGTAAATGCAAAAAAGCGGAAGAATATTAAAATGAGGTCAACTTCGGATTTAAAAAATTCAAGGAGCGACAGAAGCTATTAATGCCCTCAGACCTACTATTGAGGAGACGATATAGAGGAAATAACAATTCTCAATTGCATTCGTTAAGGTGGAGAAATATTTGGCAACATGGGATGGAATATTTGGTACACGTACCACAAAAGTAATCGGAATGAACTGCAGCGGTAGGAGATTGGTACAGGCTCTACAAAGAATGAAAGTGATAAACGTTGACACGATATAAGTAGAAAAGAAGCTAAAATAAAGAAAAAGTACGGCGGAATAGCATAATATCCTCATTGGTATTTGGTGTCAACGAGAAGAAAACACGGAGAAAGTTCATGATCATAGAATTAAAAAAAAACTCCGTAACATTTCACACTATAGTTTGAAAAAAGATCCGACCATAGTTTCGATTACTATTGCTATCACCAAGGGAGACATACATTTCGGAACAATGACGTCTTATTTCGAATATTGGTTCATTTGCGTAAAACACTATAAGACCAATCAGAATATCATGATGAATATTTCGGATTACCCTCGGATATATTACAATTTTACGTAATACTGATAACGTTGAAATCTGGTGTACAAAGTTAACGAAATACTACGACCCAAATAATATTCCCAGACAAAAAGTAACGCCAGATATTATTAGACCTATTAAAATGCGCAATAAACAGCGTGAACCTATCCAAATGGTGAATTTCTCTTTCAGAGAACGAACAGATTCTGTAGCAGGATCGAAGAAGAAATCAGTCCTTTTACAATAGTATACGCGCGTAATTAATGCCGTACCTCTAGCCCGATTTTAGGGCGTTAGGACTTAAGAGATAGCAACTGTAGGGATGAATATATCAAATTTCCCTAGGATATATTAATTAAAATTTTTACATAATACTGTTAACGTTGAAATCTGGTGCGCAAAGTTAACGCCTCTAGTCATATTCCCTGACACAAAGTAACACCAGGTTGCATTAGAGTTTTAAAAAATCTGAGAACCTATTATAAAAAATACTAAATATTTTTATGAAGAAAATAATGACTGAGGATTGTTTAAAACACGCCTAAGAGCCACTGTCTTTCATGAATATGGCATTTAAGGACGTGCCTTTCGTCGGAGAACCCCTGAAACTAGGTTCCCCCTGGAGTTTTGACTCGGGCACCCTCTCCTCTGAGCCCATCCTCCTCCGCTGGAAATTAAATCACTTTTAAAACAGGAAAGCACTCTGACGAGGGGAAGAGACAGAAGAGAGAGCGGATGGAGGCATTTCTATGAAGCGCTCAGACACTCCTCGCACTCCGGAGAAACGTGCTTCCTTGGCACCCATTCGGGGAGGAAAGTGGCGCAAGGAAGGGACGAGGGGTAAGAGGGGAAATTCGAGGAGAGGGGATGGGGGCAGCAATTTCTCTCCGAAATGATTTCGTTACCGCTCCATCTCACGAGACAAAAGCTTTCTCCTCTCGAATGAAATGTTCCCCGGGAAATAATCGCTTAAAATTCCTCGGGCGGAGCGTATGGCGAGTGGGATAAGCATTTCTCCACCGTAAAAGAGGACCCACGGGGGTGTCAGGAGTGTACGTGTGACATGAATGGTCTGGATGCACGACATATTGATCCAAACATCCGATAGGAATAAACACTGGATGAATGGGTCTTTATCAATATCCCAATAAAAATATTCCTAATATTCTTATGGACCAGAATTTAAGCATTTGCTAGAGCCTAACAACAGTGCAAGAAGCAAAAAAGAGTGAGGGCGAAGAATTTATGAACAGAAGGCTTTTCGATTTGTGGTCGAAAATTTCTGGTTAACTCCGTGAACCTGTCCCCCTCCCATGAACCCTCGCGCCAACTTTCAGGTTAAAATTTAAATGTATTATACTATTTTGCAACTGCGTATAATTGGATGTACGATGAAAAATATTGATTTGGCCAAGATATTATTTTTACCATGGTGTTTTCTTTTATATCACCCAAAATAAAGGCTATATTACACACATGCAGTGTAGAGGAATTAGGCAGGGAGTCACTCACGGTGTGAAGGTTAAATTACAGATCAAATCTCTTTAATAAATTAGATGGCTGTCTCTTCAGCAATTATGTTAAATATGTATTATTAACCCCATCGTACGATGGTAGAATAGATCATGTCAATGTATTTCTGGAAAAGAGCCCATCGGGGAAACCGAAATGGAATGTGTGGACTCGATTAAATACCTAGGCGTTGCTCTCGCTCACGACCTCTCCTGGGTGAAACATTTCTCGGCGATTGGTGGCCGCCATCCGGCTCCTTTACAAGAGAATGGACTCGCCTGCGGATGTGCAGGCAGCCCCAGTCTGGCTGAGAAAGGCCTAGTCGACGGAGATTCGTTGCATTAATAATAATATTAAACGATCATTTTCAGACGAGATCTTTTCAGCTCACCCACCGAATACATGCATCACTAGACATTATTTTTATCCGGAAACAACGATTTCCATGAGTTCCAACCCGTTACGACCAAATGGCACGGACAGGCTCGTACGTACTACATGGACACATTTTACTCGTGAGATTACATAACAACTACTCTTTTTTTTCATTTTTTGAACCGTTTACGATGGGCATCTATTTACGTTTCACGTGGCTAGCAGATTTTGACACATATGAAATACGGCATTTTGGCACATAGGTGATACTGTTCCAATTGGTTTGTCGTAGGTTTTTGAAAATCGCTATTGTTTTTTTTCACACATTTTAACCTCGTCTTGTCAATGTCCATTATTTGGATAATTTTATTTATTTTAAGTGCAATTTGGCGGCGTAATTCATATGCAAGCGTTGCAACAATTGTTTAGTCATCTACACTGAAGTACCACAGACATATGTTTCATATAAATTCAGGATTTTGATCAGATCCCCCGCGAGATGCGTATATTAAAGGCGTCGCATTCCAAACTTTCTCCCTGAGGGTTTGTGGTCCACCTCTCCGTCAGATTCGTCATGAGAAGAAAGGTTGGGCAAACATTCGGCTCATATTCTGTCTCCCCCCCCTCTCTCCCTCTCTCTATGCGCCCTCTGAACTTTTGCTCCGTTCTCCAAATCGCTGCGGTCGGTCCGAGCGCGCGGGCAAGCCAACTTCCTCCTCCGAGAGAGAGCGGAGCCTTCGGACACACGCACGCAAGTGTTGAACGACAGTGAGAATGGACCGGATTCCCGAAGCAAGGAATGAATTGGACGTCCCTCATGTTTCATTACGATGGCACATTGTGTGCTCACGTTTGTCAAGGGTTCGCTAAAGAGATACAAGTAATCCCGATGTGGTTTGTAACGAAGAAGAATTAATAAGTGCTTATAACTTTCTCAAACATGCACTAAGGATTCTTTATTGCCAATTATTTCCGATAATGTAGACGAGTGTGCGTACCTGTGGTTACACCAATTGCAAAACAAGTACACCTCGAAGAATTCTCTTTGCTCGTTAAAATGGGTACTGACGCTTGAAAGTTAATCTCTATAAAAACACTATTAGGTTGTGTTACACACGTGGAACGCAATCATAAGTCATACTATTGTTAACTCTCGGGTCTTACTCTACTATGGAATCTACTTATTCTTATATAAAGAAGTTATTTGGTAATTTAACAGTGAATTCATTAAAACACCGACCCTTGTTTTGATGCATGTCATCTTCATGTACTCTATCACCTGCATATTAAGTTCTTCGTCAAAATCCGAGACGTTTTTAAAAAATATGTGTTTAAATGATCAAGTTTCTGTTATTATTATAAAATAAGTCAAATCATGTTGTAACCACTAACTAGCTTCTGTATGGTCAAAATGTTTTATGTTAATTCCGCAGGATAAGTCTGATATTTTTTTAAAATTTGATAACCTACAACGAAGCTTAGCGTAGTGTATTATTTACAGTTTAGCGCAATTAACCTCGTCAGCTAATTTATTCAATTTATTATAGAGTATTTATAATTCTTTCTGTTGTTAAACATAGAAAAATTCCTCATGGAAGTCTGAAAATGTAGTTTGCGAGGCATCGGGGTGACTTTTGAGTACTTCAGTAGCACGTCACTGACTCCAATCCTCAACCAGTAGGTGTGTGTGGCGTTTCGGAATGCCCTCAATAGCTGGCTCTCGTCTCTACGGAGGAGAGGCTGGGACTCATTGAGGTCGAAGCCCTAACTCATGCGGCCCTAAGGCTCAAAAAGTGTAAACTGTGAAGCATATTAGCGTTCTCGCAATCATAAAATATAAAGGAAACAATTTTCAACTCTAATACATTCCCCGCACTCGCAAAAATACTGAATGCGTTGAATTTACACGCAAAAGGCTACGTTGGATACTTCCTTGAGATTACAAAGCCTATATTATTATTTTCGTATTTTTTTTACCCTGAAAGCCACCGCTAGGGTGTGTGGCAAGGAGTGAATACACACCAGACTAATTTTGACCCGAATATTTTTAGCCCTACCGAGATCGGACAATATTATTCTGATCCCTTATCGTTTTTGGAAAACGTGACATCTTAAACCTATCTGTTCTACACTTAATCTTTTAAATTTTATTGACATGATCTCGCTTACGAGGTTACGCCTATTATTAGGATACCTAAAATATCAACATTTTCAATCATGGCGATAAAATTCCTCTTAAAAATGTTCATATGAGGAAGAAAGTTTGTAAAATAATGTAAATTGACAAAAATAGGACAAAATGTGAAAAGCATGATTTTTTTCGATAAACTGTGATGAACCAACTATTACATACTCTTGCACACAAATATTCCTGTCACATGAACGCGAAAGTGACTCCCACGGAAAATTATCAAAATATATTTTTAACTACGTCTACATGAGGACAACAAGACCGTTATTTTTTTAAATGGTCCTGGAACCAACGTCCGAAAAATCGTAATGGTGCTAATTGAATGAAAACACTACATACTTAACACTTGTTGGATGCATGACTCTTGAGTTGTGAATAGTCTTCACTTCTAATATATTCAAATGGATGGTGGGGGGGGGGGAAGGTAGCGCACATGCTCACGAGGAGATCGGCGCAGAAAAAGTGGAAACTTAGCCCCGGCAATCAAGGTAGCGCTGACGACCGCCATCGTCGTCACTGACTCTCCAGGCCTCTTGTGAGCGGTCCCCTTGAAGTGAACGCTTAGCGAGGACGTCCCGAGACTCGCGCAATGACCAGTGTTCACTGCGCTCCTATCCAAATTGTGAATTACTCTTTAAGAGAACGAAGAGATTCTACAGCAAGATCAGAGAAGAAATCAGTCCTTTTACAATAGTACACGCACGAAATTAATGCTGTACCTTACTCTAACCCGATTTTAGGGTGATAGGACTTAAGGGATGGCAACTGCAGGATTAGAGATAGCAAAAATCCCGCCAACTACAGAGTCTAGGGAATAATTAGTTTTACCCAAATGTATGCACTTTCACTAATGTCGTGTGCTTTGTTGTCAAATCCCCGACCGAATGGGACTGCCATTTAATGAATGTAGTGCTCGTTTCAGTATTGCCTGCTCTGCTTGGTTGTTTTCAAGCTTCTCTTTCCATCCCTCTCTCTACTGGAAGAAGGGACGCCTCACGCCGTCCACTATACAAAGCGGTGTGCCATATTCCCATTCCTAAGACTTTAGGGGCAGAGACTATGAGTTGAATGTCCATATTATAGTAGAATTTCCCCTATGTACATTTCATTTCGGCATGACCTATTTTGTTATAGTGGACGCTTGCCGTATAAATCCTGGTTCATTTTTACACCCTTTTTCCCGGATAACAAAAAACTAATTTATTAGGTGAATTAACCCTTTTTGTGAATTAAATCTTCCTCCAGCATTTATACAAATTTGTTCGTTATCTGATAGTTTTTTTACTGAATATTTTTCCCTTTTCCTTTCCTCTCCCTCTTTCATCACTCGCCCTTTCCACCTGCTTTTTGCACCCTCTGCCAGGCACCTTTTTGGTGGATCGCGGATTATGTACATGTTGTCGATGTCGTTATATACGCGGTCAGCATGGAAGAGAACAGAAACCAAAAACGATTTATCCAACATAAAAAAATCCAAACAAAAGGTCAAACACGCAGTGAAAGTGGTGTCATCTGTTGGGTCTTCACTAAAGTAGTGTCGGTCATCAGAGGGCGGGCGACCAGAGTTGATTGCCGACTAGAGGGGACACTCATCCCATCAGAGAAAGGCGTATCTCCGAGCGAAGTGTCACCGCTTGTACAGCCGGCCTGGCTAAAGACGCGGTGGAGGAAGGGAATGGGGAGGGGAGGTCGGGAAGAGGAGGGGGAAGGAAGGGGAGGGGAGGCAGGGCGAGGAGCGGCGGACAGCAGTCAGGATACATGCAATGACGCCCGCGGAGGTTTATTTTCGCTCCAGAATCGAGTTCCAAGAAAAGAAGGCGCGGGACCATTAGTTTTGGCGCCCGCAGAATACGCACAAAGGGCTTGCGGCAACCTCTCGTGGGAAGGCAGGCAGAGAAAGGAAGGCCTTGCGGGCCGATTATCCCGGCCACCTCCACCTCACCACGCAATTAACACTGATGATTTGTCCCTCTGGATTGATTTCTTACAACCCTTGCCAGGCCATGCTGTTATTTTCACAATATTTGGATTTCAATGCTCAATCAATGACGCCGAAGAATGGAAACCAGTCACGTCATACAGGTGTATGACGTGACTCGTATGTTCTGCAGTGTGGTGTGTGCCTGTGGGTCCGTAACAGTTTTGTGAAATGAATGCTGATTACTATAAAATTAATAAATATCATGTAGCATTTATGACTCGTACTTTCCTAAGCAATGTGTGGAAAATATATCGTATATACTTGATAAACGTGATGATATCTAGTGCCATCGCTTGACAAATGAAAAAATTGGAATAGCATGGTGAAAATCGACTCTGACTGAAATAATTGGGAAGGTGACGAGGATTGCATTAATATTTTAGCCTAGTTTAAACATAAGTTGAGTTCACAACTTTCGTCATAGGATTCAGAAGCATTAACATATTAATCCGCCATGCAATAACAATTTCAATACGCTTCACTGACCCGAAGGTATATTATACTAAAAAATCCGAGTACTTCAGATTTTAAAAACAAATTTTGCTACCGTTTGTAATATTTTTCTATTTGGAAACTTGAAGACGGTATTCGTAGAATAAATGATAGTATCTGGTGAGAAAATCAGAGGAAAAGTAGTATCAGTTACGATAACTAAACCTCATTCATTGGTGGTTCAATGCTAATATTGGTTGACTGCAATCCTCCTTATTGGCTTACTTCTTGGTATTTTTTGCAATGTACTTTCTTCTTTATTTGTCCCATGTATTTATTCCTTGGCCATCCTCTTGGGACTTTTCCCTCTATTTTTCCTTATATTATATTCTTCACGAATCCATTGTGCCTCAGGGTGTGGTCAATCCTTCTGGTTCTTCTTTTCTCTATGCTGCTGTTCCGTAAGGCTCGTTCTTCGTTTATTCTTCTATATAACTCTTCATTTCTTATTTTATCCGTCCATTTGATCTTAGGCATCCTTCTTCAGCACCAGGTTTCGAAGGCTTCTAGTCTTTCCTGGTCTATTTTCCCGATGGTCCATGCTACTGACCCATAGAGTTCCACGCTCCATAGGAATGTTTTCACGCATTGTTTCCTCGTCTGTAGTTCTTTGAACACAGCAGTTGTCTTTTCATTGTCAATGCTCTCTTAGCTTGAGCTATTCTTCGTTTGATGTGTGTAGCACTTCTTCCGCCCTATATGATGGTACTTTTGAGATAGATGAAGGGATCCCTTTGGTCTAATTTTTGTCCTTTCAGTGTGACTACTGTGTTCCGCTTCTCTCTTCCACATACTAGAATTTTAGTCTTCGTCTTGTTTAAGTGCTAGTTGTATCTTTGTAGAACTTGATACCATACGTTTAATGACCTTTGAAGATCCTCATGATTTTCTGCTATCATTGCAATATCGTCGGCGAAGCATGGCATGTTTATCTCTTCTCCGTTGATCCTATTTTCGTTTAATCCGATGCCTTGTGCTTCTCTTATTGCCTTATCCAGGTACATGTTGAACAATACAGGTGAGAGGTTGAACACACTCTTACCGCATCCAACTAAACCAAAGGTTTCGTAATTTATTCGCGACAACTCAAGTTAATGGCCATGCAGTAAAGCATGGCACCTCTTAAACGGGACCTTCATAGCACAAAAACAAAGAAATAGAGTAAAATTTCAAGTAGACATGATTGTACTCACCAGGCAAGCAAACAGCTTAAGTATTTTCATATCAACACATCGCAATCTATTTAGCAAGTCTCTTGGTTATTTCTACACACTATGCGCATCAAAATGATATGGGCTTCTTCTGGCACCTGATATAGTTCTCGATACCAAAATTTTCTTAAAGTAACTCATTTAAAATAGCGGCTTCAATTAAAAGAAACCTGTTTCATTCAATATATTCTGAAAATACTGAACACATTTCCATCATTGAAATTTATGAATGATTCTCAAATGACTTTTGCAAGAAATAGTTACTTCTAAGGAGAAAAAAAGATGGCTAGAATCATACAAATACGAACTTTCCGAAGTTCTCTCCCGGAAGAGGGTTATTTGAGAGAAGAAGGGGGAAGCCCGACTGGGGAAATAAAATACCTAAGATTAATTGGTTACAACTTTCGATTTATAAAATTGGATAATGACTTCATATAGCAAAGGGAATATTAAATTCGCAGAAGATATAGCACATTTTTACTATATTTTTAGCACTTATGAATAGAGGTAAGATTAGTCTAGCAATTCAAAGATTAAAACATGAAAAAATCAATTCATTTGGATATGACTGAAGAGCTGGTCTTTAATGCAAAATATAAAGTCTAGATATTCATAAAAATTGTGCGAACGATCAAAGTTGTTCAGGAAAATAGTAACCGAAATTTTATATATAAAAATTTTTAAGACAATGATACACAATGAATATGCATTAAATGAGTTGAAACTTTTCATACTATTCAACTATCACAAAGATCACTTATTTAATTTTCTTGACTCAAATATGAAATTAATTGTAATAATTTTCCCTAACTTTAGATTTAATCCATAGAAACTGAATTGAAAATTTTCAGGCATACCAATCCATCATAAATTACAAGTAATTAGAAGTTTGTTCTGTGAAATTACCTTAATTAGATTTATTAGCGTAGAATTTTAAACAAAGCTCTACTTCCTCTTTTAACCATCCGCTGAATGTGTTAATTTTTACTCCCAAGCGATTTATTGTGTCATTTTGTGTGATAGGGTATGTGAATATTGTTTTGTAAATTGGGAATTTGCCCGTAATAATATAATAATTAATATATTTGTCTAATTTGCATTTTAAGAGCAATGTCACGGGCCAAACGATGTTGATTGCAGGAAAGAATGGTGACACTCACCACCGGCATTGGCAGCCGACTCAGAGTGCCCTTCCGCCGGGGACGGCAGGGATCGAGGTTCTAGGGTCCAAGGCCGGCCCTTGCGGAGGCCGCATGCCCTAAAAGAGAGAGGCGAGAGGCGGTTAGAGGCACTGCAATGTGAAAACAGCGAACACAACTATGAACACACAAAATCGTATTTAATCGTAAAATTTACTGATTATTTAATATTGATGATATGTGGTTGGTCATCCAAGAGCAAAATCATGAAGAGCCTTATTCATCCTTATATTTACTGTAGCGAAACATAATCATCACACAAAATCGCATTACGCAATTTAAGTCTATCATTCATTGGTAGCCTAAGCGAGAAGAACATTTTCAAACGCTCTCGATGAAGTGAACTTTTGTTGAAGAAATCGTTTTGAACGGCGGATAAATAAAAATATAATCAGCAGTACTCTACCGAGACTAATGCTAGCTTTTTGATGGACATATTACACTGCACTCGTAAGACATAACTAATATTATTACGGGTAATCTACCGACCCTTGCCAAGACACAGATTGCCCTTGTTCTTTATCATATGTTGGATTTGTGAAAATACTCTGGATTTTTTTTTATTTTTGGGTAATCTACCGGTTAAGGTAGGTCTTGGATGGACACAATCTTCCGAATAGTTCTCTTGTCTCTCCTAACAAAACACAACCCAACATTCTACTATAAAACAAAGTCCCTTTTCACCTCCGGATAATTCTTTCCTCCCTTCGTTCTTTCATACATCCCTGCCATTCATACATCCTATTCCTGCCCTTTCCTCGTTCGCCTAACATTTTCCCTCCAATCACAGTCTTCAAAATCCCGCTGCCGATAAATATACTTTTCATCCATTTGTCTTGCCTCTTAATGATTTTCCGCAACAATTCCCTATCCTCGCCCACCATACCTAGCACTTCCTCAGTTTCCCTTTCTGCTCACTCCACCTTCCCCACACCTACGTTTCAAAAGCCTCCAATCTACGACTATCTTGCTTCAAAAACCCCCAATCTACGACATGCTTCAACGGGCATGTTTCCGTGCTGTACATAACGACGCTTCATATCAAAGTTTTGACAAGTCTTTTCTTGACATGCTTAATGTCCCCGCCATCCATTCCCTCCTTGTGAAAGCTTCTTTGTCTGGCGCATTCTTCGCCTTACGTCCCTGCTAGTTTGACCATTTTGATTCTAAGCACTTCCAAGATACGTAATCTGTTCTATGTGCTCTAGTTATTGCCCTCCTATGAAACCAGTAAATTCTATCCAATGGAAATGCAACCTATTTTCATTTTTCTTTGGGCATTAGTTTGGAATTCACTCACATAGTAAAGGTTAAATTACAGATAAAACCTCATGCATAAATTGGAAGCATGTTTCATTTAAGCGAAGAAGTTGAAAATGTTTTATTCGTGCTACGGAGGGAGAGATCATGTCAATTAAGTTAGAGAGATTAAGTGTACGAGAAATCAGATTTAAGATGTAATTTTCTCCACGAATGATAAGGGATCAGAGTAACGCTGCCCGACCGTAGTAGGAGAAAAAGGTATTTTGAGTCAAGCGTAGACTGGTGTGCAATCCCCCCTTCCCCCAGACCATAACAGTGATTTAGAGGATCCCATGTGTTTATTAAATGTTTATTTTTGCCTTCAGTTAATGAAATAAGCAAATATATATCATAATGTAATGAATCATAATAAAATTCTATGACATAATATAATATAAAAATGTTATATGTTTTAAAATTTGTAACGTAACAATATCGTGTGCATTTGACAGAAGAAAAACACTAAATATTAGCAGAGAATGCTAAATCTGAATGCTAATGCTGAATCTCTTAAAAAAAGACAGACACCGATTTGTAGTGATATTTGCTCCTAGAGGGTATCCTAAAAATGCATGATAAAATATTGTTACACTTAGAATGAGTTACATCTGTTTCACTGTGGCTCTATGAGAGGATTCAATGAAATATTGAAATAATAGTAATGAAAGACAATGCATTGTCAAAGCCTGGATATTCACACAGTTGTAGTAAGTATATAGACAATTGGGTGCGATATCGCTATATCGTACATAAGCTCTGGCTTAAAATATGATCGATGACTTTAAAACATCGTTACAATACATTGAGGTTAGAACCAATGACGTTCAGTTTCCTTCCATTGCTTGGCTTATCTCCATCAGTCGCCCTCGGAGAAGGGAGACTTCGTCCCTATATTAGATGCGGTCAAAAGATGCCGGTCGGCATTAGGGGTCGAGTTTCTAAGCGGTAGTATTCACTCGGAGAGGCAACGCAACACTCCAGACCACAAAAAACGTTTTTTTATAATTCCGCCCACTTTCTATTTACATTCCTTCCATCCAAAGTCCTTATCTCATCTATCTATCTCACTAAACCAACATTCTCCATTATTTCACAATTTCATTTAATGAAACAAGTTTTCAATCAATGAAACGAGTCTTTGTTATTTTGCATAATTCACAATCGTGATCATAGAAAAAAATATACATATTTAATATATATGATATGCATGTAAGTTATATGTCATATATATATACTATATATATATATATATATATATACTCACATAAACACAACTATATATCAATACATATGCTATATATATACGTATATATATCTATGAAAATATACATATCATACATACACATATATTATATATCCTTTTGCATGTGAGTATGTATAACAAAAACTAATATTATATATATATATATATATATAGATATATATATATATATATTATTACTCCGACTAATGTGATAAAATATTATCTTCTACAGTTCATGACCAAGTCAAATTCTTACTGCTGGTAACCTACATATCTCCATCTAGACTTCCAGGTTGTCCATGTAAAAACAAATTTAGCCTGTTGTCTCTTAAATAATAATACCAATTGAAAATGTTTTATTAACCAGAAAAGATCAGAGCCCTGTTTAATATAATAATGACTTCACAGACATTCCCTTCAGGTAAGTTTCCTCGATTATCTAGTTCGTCCGCCTCTTTTCTACGTTACAATTTATCCGATAAGTTCAATTTTCAGAAAACATTCTTTTTTACCTTGATCGCAGCAACTTACCTATGATCAGTGCATTTCAAAACCAATTTAACTACGCGTATTTGTCTATTTGACTATTCGATTTTTAAACCTAGAACAGCAATAAAGTATAGTTCCTCGCATCTCTTGTAGTCCCACAGTGAAAAATCAAAATACAATGCAACGAGCTCAACAACTGGATTTATTTCAATGTGAATATACCATCAACCTGACAACTATGCAACCCGGCCAATTACTGAAGACCTTCTCATTGGAGGTTTAAGTGAGTACCTAAACACTTCTCTCAATGTTCAAAATTGTTATGTATCACGGCTACATTCCTTGAAACAATATATTGGTTGCATATTGTGTTTACGATAACATTTTTAACGAAATATCACGTGGCATTCATAAGAGAAATGTTGAAATATGCCACGAGAATAAGTAAAATTCGACAACAGAATAAAGTACGTGTAAAATGATTATTTACAAATCACGTTAATAGAATGAGCAATAAAAGTCAAGAGAGGGTAAAAAAGGGAAATGGTAGAGGCTAAATTGGGTTGGAGGAACGAAATGCTAAATGAGGAAGGCTAGTGTAGTTCTGCAATATAGAGAAGACAGCAGTGCTGAGCATATTCTTAGAAAAAATGTACACAAAAGAAATAAATATTAGATACTGCTGAGGGTCAGACTCAGATACCGAAACAACTATATTCTTCTCCCGAAGATATACCTTTAGGAAACAAGTGAATCCATGATAGGCTTCTCCGGTACATTTAGAAACGGTAACCTCAACTTCGTGTAGTTGGTCATTGGGAGGAAAAAAGCAAAAGCTCTGGATGAAAAACACACAAGAAAAAGTTCTAAAATATATGAATGAAGCAGCTGCGGATGGTGACGGAATGGATGATCCGAAGGACAGGATCACAGAAGGGGCAGAGAGGAAAACACCTAACGAATGAGAGGACTGCGATATGGGGTCGGGAATGTAAGAAAGAATACGAAGAAAATACGAAATACAAGAGCCGAGGCAATGTAGCAGAGAAATATCTGTGCAAGACGTTACGTTGCCAAGTTAAACATAGAAGAACCTTCTTCCCCTCACTGCAAATTTAGTTAACGTCGCTCTTCGTCTCCTCCTCACCTCGTATCGTTCGCTAATCATTCAATAGACGTTCTCTTACTTTTCATTGAAAATTAGCATCGGTTCTGAACTGTTGAAAAATTTTTTCAGAATGTCATTTAAAAAAAATAACCTTTATCATGCATGTTTATGCATTCATATATTTTAATTTTTGTCCACAACGCATTAATTAGCGTGTTCCTATTTAGATTTCATATTTAAATGAGCAACTCAAAATTATGTTTACCATATTATTCCGTATGATAATGCCAAATATTTAAATCGGATAAATTTTCACATAAATAAGACCTCACTAAGTTCACAGTAACGTAATATTGTTCGTTTTATGAATCATTATATTCTTCCAAAGTCACCACTTTCCCATTAATGCCCCTTTCTACGTAATTCTATTGCCGCGGTACACCAATATTCAATATTTTACCGCATTATTTAGTGAAAGAAGAGATCAGGGACCGGGAGAGGAAAATGGAAAAGAAATTACTTTGAAATTTTATCGCCCAAAAATATACTTGCATTCAAGAATTTTTCTCGGATTTCCCACCGGGTCAGGTTGATGAAGTGCACCGACGTTTTGAAGGCTGACTCTGCCATCGTCTTCAGGGTGAAGACGATGGCAGAGTCAGCCTTCGAAACGTCGGTGCACTTTATCAACCTGACCCGGTGGGAAACCCGAGAAAAATTCTTGAATACCATACGCCGGGAAAACCTGAGATCCTTCATTATACTTGCATTGTTCAACACCTTGTATTTAAGCACTTAGAAATAAACTGGTAATAAAGATTTTCAAAGTTGAATACAGACGATGGAGAATATTATGCAACTTCATCATTATTCTTACACCCAAAACTTATGTCGATATGTTAATTAACATATTAGTACGGCCCTCAATCCGCGAAGTATGGGATAAGAATATGTTTACATCGATTACCAATAACTCCGGCGTCTTGACGACCAAAGAAAACAAGATGCTCGATAAACACGTCCTTTAATAACACCATGAAATGCACATCTCCCCCGTCAAGTACTATTTGCTCTTGACTTCCCGTTTCTCGTAAATTTTCTCGGTACGGTCTAAGAACATTTCGCTGACGTTCGAGGTACCACGTAATAATCATTACATCTAGAGAAGAAGGTGATGGGTGACAGCGACGCTGGGAAATTCGTTGAGGAGAAGATAAGTGGGAACAAAGTCGTTTTGTTTTCCAAGACAACCTGTCCACATTGCGTGCAAGCGAAGGGCCTCCTTACGTCCCTTGGATGTCAATTTACTTCGTTTGAGTTGGACCAAATGCACAATGGCTCAGCAATTCAGGACTATTTGGGCAAAACAACGGGAGCACGGACGGTGCCACGGGTTTTCATCGGAGGTGAGTGCATTGGCGGAGCATCGGATACTATGAAACTGCACGAAGACGGACGTCTCATGAATTTAATTGGATAATTCTAGTCTTGGTTCGAGTTGTGGTACACGGTGGATGACGACTATTTTAAGCTGCTGACATTTTTATTTCCAAATTGTGGCAGTAAACGAACGGTGTATGATCAAGATGGCTGTTAAAAATACACACTGCAAAAGAATTAACGATTATATTAATTCATATTAAATTTTGCTGGTGAAACTGAGTCTTAAAAAAAAATCCGTTATCTTTAAAATGTAACCTTAAATGATGACTCAGAAATTCGATTCATGGAAAATATATTAATAGAAAAATTCAGATTCCTACAGCAAACATTTTTTCATTTGAAATAATTTCTGTACAATAAGTCCTAATTGAATAAAGCATTAAGAAATGTTTTCAGACCTGTAAGCCAGAAGAAATGTTTCAAACCTACAGATTGAGCCAATGAAATGTTTTATAGTCGCATCTAAAACCAATGGATTTCCAAAAATCGTTCCTGAACTTCGAAAGCTTGGATTTGTATATACTACAGAAATCGTGTAATGAGACCTAATAGCAACATGTATCTATACTCTGGTGGTGCTGTTGTAACAACATTATTAGAATTGTTAACACTGGCGTAATTTGGTGAATATGGTTAAAACCAATATATTATACACAGAAATATAGTTTCAAATTTTAATTAAGACTTCGTTGCTGATATATAATAATATTAGTTTTTCAATTTGGCTAGCAAAGAATATTCGTGCTCTTAAAAGTCTGAATTACACGAAAAAATATATGAATATCTAATTTTCTTTTTATCTTATAAAAATATATTTATATCTTATCGAATTTTCGGTGGTCCTTCGTTATCAAGGAAGAGGACAGAACTGTCCTCTTCTTTAAGAAAGTTGGCTTGGATCACTGAAAATACATTATATATATATATATATATATATTATATATATGTGTATATATATATGTATATATATATATAGTATTTTCAGTGATCCAAGCCAACTTTCTTAAAGAAGAGGACAGTTCTGTCCTCTTCCTTATATATATATATATATATATATATATATATATGGTAATTAATAAGAATATGCGATATCTTCCAGATTAGTGGAAAGAAGAAAAATTCGATTTTGAATGTCGTGCAGTTCTAAAATTATCGTTGCAAGAATAATTTAAATCTTTCAACATTCAATTCAACCATCCTTGCAGCATTTGATTTATTTCGAATCTTATCGGATCGTATTTGATTAATTTTTGTCGTATCTGCAATACTATATGTGAAACTTTCTAAAGAGATGGACGTTGTTTCAGATGCTGAAAAATCCATTACGTTGTTTCATTGCGATGACCGATGAATAAAAATCACTTTTGATTGTCTAAAGAGATTTAAAGAAATGAGTTCCGTGCGGTAATTAAGAATTTCTATTTCAAAGGCTTAAGACCGAAAGAGATCAAAGCCGAGTTGAATAGAGTTCATGACACATCCGCTCCTGTGTTTTCGTCACTTTACAATTGGGTAAATGAGTTTGAACATGACCATTAGACCACAAAAATGATGAACACCGTTCGGGACGTCTAGTGGAAGTGACTTTCTCCAAAACGATTGACAAAATTCACGGCATACTATAGTTTTAAGTAATTGACGCATCAAAATTCATGAAATAGTTCAGGTCACAGGAATATCACAAGGTACAATGTTTCAATTTCCACGAACGCAAAATTAGGTTTGGAAGAAATCTCAGCAAGACTGTTGCCAGGTTTTTTCTCAGTGTAGAATCAACGCAATCGTGTAGTCGATTAATAAACAGGTTTGGCGCTTTTTCGTCGCAATACTGACGAGTTTCTGCCTGGACGTAAAAGCTCTGAACGAAACATGGACACAATATTTGACAGCTATTATTGGCATGATGTTCTCAGTCGAATACAATGGTTGTAATTGAAAATATTTTCAAACCCTCCTACTCTCCTCAGTGGTGTCCCCAAGGAAAGAAAATCATGTCGCGAAATACGAGCACATATCAACTTATTGCGGTTGACTGCTCAATCACGCTCCTGACACTCCTGCAGGCCTAGTTTTCACGAACTGAAAATTATGCCTTTGTGTATACAATCTAACATTATTTAGTTCGTATAACAGGCATATATACGAACAAAACCAAAAAATCCATCATCATGATACATTTACTAAACTTGACAAACACATTGAGGCAAGATCATCTAATTTGAGTGGTGAGGGACCATACCAACAAACAGCAAAATTTTTAACCTGCTTCCTCCATATTTGAAAGCATCTGCTTCAAATACTTTCAAGCGTAATCTTGAAGCATACTCGCTTATTAAATCTTTGTACTCTCTTATTTGTGGATGAATTTTGTGCATTACGCAGAGAAAAATCTAAAATGTTGTTTTGGTAAATAACCCTTTGTAATGTAAATAACCTTTTTCTCCATATAATGTATACTAAAAAAATATATGTGAATTTTTTCGTTTTATCACAAAACCATGCCGAACCGACTTATGGTGAAAAAAGAAATAAATAAATACTACAACTACGCGGCTAGATAAATACTTTTAAAAATGTGTCAGCTAAACCGTTATCGCAACCCATGCTTACACGTTCTCGACCGGTATTTAAAAAATTTCCAGACATTACCTTGCCTACCCATTCAAGTCATCCATTCTATCATATGCTACCGCGGAGAATATTTATTTTATTATTTATTTTTATATGAGACAGAAAAAGGCGCAAGAAATTCCTTCGTAGAAGTTGCAAAAATATCATTTTGTCGGAAAATATATTATCGTACGAAGGTCATAAAATTCGTTGCTGCCTCTTCAATCAATTGCCTCCATCCTAGCTACACTTAGGTGATATGCGATATACGTATGGTCAAACGCCCCCTTTAATTCGAACCAGTCGTTTATTTTTATTTCATTAGGGTTGGTTGGTTACTAAAGATCCTTCGCCGACACACTCTTCCGTTCTTCAAGTTACCCTTAGGAAGTCTGTCCTGTTTTATAACGATGTCGTATAAATGGTTCGCCTAATAAGCGAGAGTGCAGCTAAGACGGAGGGGGGGGGAGACGCTATGAAGTACATAAATCAACTAGCCTTCATTAAACGTTTGTCAGTCGCACGAAAATCCGGGGAAAACTGGGATACAAAAAATTCCGAGAAGAATTTTCCGGAGACGAAACTGAAAGATCTAAAGAGAACTAGCTGCTTCCCAAACAAATCGAAACGTGAAACTCTAGGTGCATGGCGAGCTACGCCACAACCGAGGACACTATAAAATTGGATGTTTCTTTAGCAATGATGTTGAAAATGTGTTAATACCCCCAATCGTACTACGGTGGGCGAGATAATGGCAATAATATTAGAGGGATTAAGTGTAGAAGAGATGCCAAGTGATGTAGATGAGAAATGTAGAAATGTCGTTTTTTCCACGAACGATAAGGGATCAGATATTCCAGATACATTGTCATATTCGGGTCAAAATTAGTCTGGTGTGTATTCACCCCCTGCCACACACCCTAGCGGTAGCTTACAGGGTAATAAAATAACACAAAAAATGCTGGAGACGAGGTAAGGCGGTGAAAAGCGCCCCAAGAAATAGTTTCGTAGAATTCGGTGTCTCCTTCAAACCTTATCAAGAAATAATTTTCATTGTCATGTTTCTCTGAAAGTGGACTTGATAAGAGTAAACCTTGTTATCTCCTATTCAGTTCTATTGACGGAAATGTAAAAGAGTATTGCTCTGAAAATCAAAGTCTCTCATACAGTCCTGAATTTTTGTTTTTCTAAAGCGGTTTATACCGCTTTTTCCACTTTGAGGCAACATCTTGAAGGGCAGAGATAAACGAAATTCCTTTGGCTCCCGGTATAATAATGTAAGCGACAATATGTGGTACGGAATTGTAAAAAAAACACGATATTAGATTGCACATTTGCTCTGCGGTAGAGAGCCATCCATTTTTGCGAGCCATCAAACTTATTGCCTTCCCTTAAGGAAAAACAATTTTAGAAAGCCCACCTATTCGAATAAACACCAAAAGGTGAACGAATGGATATCTTCAAGACAGAGAAACCTTGGGGAAAACGAAAAACAGGAAAACTAATGGTAATAATATCACCACGTTATTCAAAGCATAGGCGCAGATAAAATGATTGGTGCATATAAAATTGAAAGTTTATATAATGAAATAGAAAGTTGGCTGAAAATATTCACCATATAAAACCCTCTTGGTCTAATTAAATTTCAGCAAATAAATGTAAGGAAGAACTACCGTGAGGCTTAGGAAAAAGTCGGAGGAAGAGTTTATATGGACTGATTCGTAGTATCTATGAGAAAGGAATCTGGCCGGAAGACTTTGTGAGATCAGTGTTAGTTCCTAATCCGAAAAAGGTAAAGGCTACAACATGGGAGGACTAAAGATTAATAGGTTTGATATCCCGCGCAGCTAAAGTTGTTCTCAGGATCATCAACAAAAGGATAGAGAGTAGGGCAAATGTTTACTTAGGGGATGATCAGTTTGGGTATAGGAAAGGAGAGGTACGCGTGATGCCATTGCAGTAATGAGATCACTAATGGAGAGGAATATAGGATGCAATCAGGACGTATTTGTCTGTTTGGTAGATTTCGAAAAAGCATTTGATAGAGTGAATTAGGAAAAAATAATGAGTATATTGCAGAAAATAGGAGTAGATTGGAAGGACAGGAGACTGATACGCAACCTGTACATGTCTCAGACTGCTCAGGTGCGAGTGGTGAGCGGAGAGTCCAGATGGGTAGTTTTAGGAAGAGTTGTACAAGGCAGTAAGGCAAGGTTGCCCATTATCACCGATGCTCTTCAACGTATATGTGGGGGAAATGATTAAAGAAGCATGGGAAGAACTGGAGGTAGGAATGAAAGTCGGAGGGGAATTCATAAAATCAGTTAAGTTTGCTGATGACCAAGCTTTAGTCAGTCAGTCAGCCTAGGGGGTGCAAGCATTGCTGAGTGAATTGGAGGTTCAGTGCGATGTACATGGAATGAGAATTAATATTGATAAAACAAAGGTTATGCAATATTCCAGACAGAAAAAGGCTAAGCTTGACATCAAAATAGGAGGGAAAAAACTAGATCAGGTAGAACAGTTTACGTATCTCGGAAGCGTGTTGGACCAACACGGTCAAAGTAGTAGGGACGCAAGTAGAAGAATTGCGCTAGGCAAAGAGGCTTTCACAAGAGGAGGGAGTTGATGATAGGGACGTTGAGTAAGGATGTTAAGGAAAGACTCGTAAAAACTTTGATATGGAGCGTAGGTATATACGGCGCGGAAACGTGGTCGCTGAAGCAGGAGGATAGACGTATAATGGAGGCTTTTGAAATGTGGGTGTGGAGAAGAATGGAGAAGGTGAAATTGACCGAAAGGAAAACAAATGAGGAAGTACTAGGGAGGGTGGGCGAGGGGAGGGGTTTGTTGGGAGAAATCCTAAGGAGGCAGGAAAAATGGATGAAAGACGTATAGATCGGCAGTGGGATGTTGAAACGTTAGGCAAACGAGGAAAGGGCAGAAACAGGCTAGGATATAGGACGGGATGAAGGGAGGAAGGCAGTACTCAGAGATGAGTGGGGACTTGTTGTAGAGTTAGGTGTCTGCATTGTGTTTTGTTAGGAGTCACAAAATATCTAATTGGTAGATTTGTCCATCCAAAAAGCTACCTTAACCGGTAGATTAATTATTAACATTTAAAGAACTAGCGTCGAAATTTGTTGCGTACTTAGAAATCATATTTAACAAGTCACTTGTGGATCACAAGGTTCCCAGAGATTATAAAATGACCTAAGCAACAGTTATATTAAAAAGTTGGGATAGAGAGGAAGCGAAAAATCACAGACCTATTTCAGTCACAGCTATACCATGCAAGGCCCTGGAACATATAATTGTTACTTAGATACAATCTTCGCCTTTTTCAGATACGGATCACCTTTAGAAACACACTGTTTCACTCTTCCTTTAACATGCTTTCTCTATATCAAAGACTACGGCTATGATATGGTGATAAAAAAAAGTTTCCCGAATGAAGTTGTCCAATTGATTAAGATCAACTCTGCCGAAACCTTCACTGAATGTAAATGAGAGGTTTCCCCTGCTCAAGAAATCTTACAAGTCCGGTTCACCATCCTCTGCATCGCCTTGCATGGTTTGGTCACCAGGGAGATTGGGCTTAGGAAGTAGAACGACGACTGATTCCCTTCAAGCGTCAGGGAAAGTGTCTACGGAGTGACCATGTTTTTTTGATCCAGCGTATCACATACACGAAGCCAGATTATGGGATTCTTAAGGAAAACGCTCTGGAAATGGACTGGTGTGTTTGGCATCTGCGATGAAACTTCGCCAAGGAGAAGGTTTCAGGCAGCAGTGGTGGTTTGTTCAGAGAAATTGATACATATTCTTTCTGCGCGAGGTTTTCCGCCTACGGACATTGGATTTTAGTTTGCTGTGCCATAGATTTGGGTAATATCCTCGCCAAATATCTCAGAATTGTCGGATGGAGACTTACTAATTAGGAAATTGTGTTTAGAATACAAGAACTGATCTGCCGGAACCCGAAATTAATCTAATTCTCTCCCAAGCATTTGGTACTTGAGCTCTGTATTTCGGTGCTACTCACATATGCCACCCCTTGACACTTCTTTTGCTTCCTTTATTATTCGTCAAGATTTTTCTCTCAATCTTCGAAAGGCTGCTAAATTTGTCAAGGTGGGGTACTTTTTAAAGATATGCAATGCCTAGTTGCCTGCATTTCCAAATCGCTTAGACGCATATTTCAAACCATCATGGAACTGGGAGTCGGGGGACGTTACTTTAATTTAGAAAAAAGGAATTAAATGAGTTTCGAGCGGTGATTAAACACTTCTTTTTAAGAATTAACATCAAGAGAGATCAAATTCGTGTTGGATGAATTTTATGGCGCATCTACTCTTGTGTATTCGACTGTTTACAGCTAGGTTTATGAGTTTTAATGAGGCTATATTACGTCCACAAATGATGAACATCATTCGGGTGGAAGTGACTTCCTAGTTCTCGTCCTCGTTACTCGCGAAATTATTTTCAAAATACACGATATGGTTTTGAGCAATTGAAGAGGTAAAGTTCGCGAAATAGTTGAGGTTGCAGGCGCATCGCAAAGCAGAATACTTTCAATTTTACGGTCACTAAAAATTGTGTGTGAAAACGATCTCGGCAAGATGGGCGCCATGTGTGCTCCCAGTGGAGAATCAACTCAGTCGTGTGGTTAATTCGGAGGCTGGTTTGGCACTTTTCTGTCACAATCTGGAGTGTTTCTTTGTCGATATATACTGAAAATGAAACATGGATTCACTTATGGACTCTAGAGAAAACGGAACAGTGGAGCAGTCGGTTTCTAAAGGGGATCTGTCTCCAAATAAGGCAAAGAGGGTGAATGGCGACGAGAAGGTAATGGCCACGGTTTTCTTGGATGCACCGAAAACATTACTTGCAAAAAGGAGAAACGATTAATGGAGAGTGTAATGCGTCGGTGTTGCACCAGTTGAGTGAATAAATTAAGAAAGAACGCCCCAATTCGGCAAAGAAGACAATTCTCTCCCATCAACACCAATCACAGATTGCACACCTTTATTGCATACTTAATTGAGGAATTAAATTTCCAATTATTTCAACAGCCATCGTATTTAACAGATTTGGCGCCCCAGTGTCATTTTATTTCAAAACTTGAAAAAATGGCTCGGCGGGAAACGTTTCACCGTTAGCGAGGAGGTCATTCCCAGCGAAGATGCCTATTTTTAGGACCTTCCAAAATCCTACTTTTTGGACGGTTATAAAAAGTTGAAGGAAAGTAGGGAAAATTATATCATGCTGAAAGAAGATGATGCTGAAAAATTAGCAAAAAATCTACCCAAAATAATTCCTTTTTCTATTTTTTCCTAAGGACTTTTTGAACGTTCCACGTGTTCACTCGCGTCGTTTGCTTAATTATTTTCAATGAAAGCGCGGCACGTGTTATTTTAGTTACACGTTTGATACCAGCGCGCCTCTGCAGTGCGGACTCAAATGTTACTACTTGGAGCATATGCGCGGGGATTTGGCTTAATTTTGCGGAAAAGACGAAAGTCTTTCTTGTAGAAGTTTTTCAGGCTTTAGTTAAGAAACTCGTCTACGTCCGCGTTCAGTATTCTGTTGTCTAGAGCAAGCGACATGGAATCAGTATTTTTGTATCACGCTGTGGCAACAATGAAGAAACAATGGAAGACTCACGGCCGCGCCGGTTTCGGCCCCCCTTCGCCTCCCCCCACCTAGCGCGCCCAGACGGCCGGCGGCGCTACCCCCTTGGAAAGTCGCCACACGGACGGAGTCGTCACCGACATCCATTTTCCTCCACTCCCTAATTCGCAAATTAATTAAAGCAAAATGGTTCTTCAGACCAATCCGTTTTTAGAGTTTAATTCTCGAGAAAGCGAACATATTCGAACCCTTGGCGGGGCAATAATTGAACGAGCTAAAGAGACCCGTTTGTTGACACTCATTAATGACACCAGTGATGGCGTGCTTCTAAATCCGACCCAAGGGCGGATCCCCGCCTGACCTAAAATTTCAATTTGGCCACTTCCAACCGCGTTATTAAAAGGCTCGCCGCGGGAATTAAGCCAAATGACACACTTGGGGGGATCTTGGGCGCTTCAAGTATTATATATTTTCAGAAATAGCCACTTTTACTTAAATAGTCTGCGAGAGAGATTATAGACGCGCTATAACGAAACCGGAAAATTTCATCCGAAGTTTTTCTGCGCTCTTGAGGGATACAGGTGAAGCGGCCACGAATCGCCTCGCCATCGATGTACGCGCGCAATCAAAGCACATCCGTTGATTTGCTGCTCGCGGAAGTGACGTAGATCGAGTCGCCGTGCAAGGACACACCACGCACGCTCTGCACAGTCGGTGTTCGGCGGCGGACTGTTTTTATTTATTTATTTATTTATTAATATACCCTGCAAGCCACCGCTAGGGTGTGTGGCAGGGGGTGAATACACACCAAAATAATTTTACCCGAACCTGACCCTACCGCGGTAGAACAATGTTATTATGATCTCCTATCGTTCGTGGAAAAAATGACATCTTAATTCTACACTTAATCTCTCTAATTTTATTAGCGTGATACGGTAGTATTACGGGGCTAATAATACATTTTTCACATCACTGCTAAAGAGACCCTCGTCCAATTTATGCTGGAGCTTCAATCTGTAATTTAACCTTCGCTACGTGAGTGATTCCCAGCCTGGCTGCTTTAATATTTTGGATACGTCGCTAAGTTCATCATTACAAGGCTTACAACTCTAGCTCCTCTACGCTGCATGCTATCCCATTCGGCAATTAAACAAACTTCGTGAGGATCCCATATACTTGGAGAATATTCTATAAATGAGGCTTAACCAATGACAAATAACATTTCTCTTTGACCTTTTCATCACATTTACCAAGTACTCTTCTAATAAATCCTAATTTTTTGTTAGCTTGTCCACATATTCCACGACTATATTTCACTTAGGAGAGATCGTGAGTGAGGGTAACCCATAGAAATTTAATTGAGTCTACACATTCCATTCCGGTGTTCCCAATGCAGTAGGCGTTCGGGTGTGAATTGCTCTTTTTCCAAAAATTTATCACAACGTACTTTTTTATGTTTAATTCTAATCACCAACTGCACTGTATCTTAGGCAAATAATATATTACTAGTGACCACGGAGTCAATGTCGTTAACGTCAAGTAGGAATAAAACAGGTACAATGACACTCCCCTGGGGAACACTTGAAGTAACTTCAGCTGCATTTGAGCTAACTCCACCAATCACTTTTCTTTGTACCCGACCATTCTAAAAGTGTTTAATCCAAACTCCGATATTTTTATCTTTGCCATATGCGTCTACTATCTATGTCCTATATCTATAACTATCTCTTTTATTTACGTCACATGCTTCTTATATCTATGCCTTATATCTATAGCTATCTCTTTATCTATTCCATATGCCAAATTTTGTTCATCTGTGGACGACCGCAAGACTACTTGTATTGAGAGCCTATGAAGGGGTGAAATGTTGGTGTTAATAGGTTTGTTTATCACTCTGTATCCTTGTAATTTCCACTTAATGTTTTAATATTAACAATCGTGTTCCCATCATAATCAGAGGATCACTAATGATGATGCAACTAACAATACGGCACTTCTTACACTTTATTGATGACCTTACCATTGAATCCAATGGTTACACGGGCACATTGGGCCAAGTGCTGGATTCCTCTCAGAGTGCGGTCATTGCGATACTCTCGATTGAAGGTTTCATTAGGCGATTCTAAGGAATGCTTATCATACCTATCCAGAAAATATTCTTTTATACATATTTAGGGATGAAAAATGAGATGTACGTGCTTTGATTATCTTGGCGGAGGATCCCGAAATTATTTTCAACATTCCACCTCAAATTTACATATCAAGAGTTAAAATGGAGTAGCTCACCAAGTGAATGGTGGATGTGAATAATTAAAAAGAAATGGTCTTCGTCATAATGCCATAGTTGGTATTGTGATGTTGCTCTGCGGATGGTTGTCTCCAACATTTTACACTGTTTCTCTAACGTTGGACAGCAAAATAAAAAAATTGCCTTTCAATACATTTTGTGATCTATACTAGAGAAGACCTAAGGTAGACCTCTTTATAAGTAGGGAATACACCGGTGCTTGCTAATTTATTTTTTCTTTACGTTCACCATATTAACTCCGTGGTTAATAGAAAGAAACGTTTGTTTGCCGACAATGAAGAGGTTTACAGAAACATCCGTATCCCATTGGAAAGAGGAGTTTTGGTAAATGCTCCTTATGCTATAGAACGCTGGTGCGACAGTTGGCAATTAGAATTAAACTCACAAAAGTGCGTCGGGATGAATTAATGGAATAAGAGCAATTCCCACCCCAACGTCCTCTGCATCGGGAACACCGAAATAGAAAGCGTAGACCCAAATAAAAACTTAGAGGAGTTCCCCTCACTCACGAACTCTCCTGAATGAAACACATACGGGGAATACGTGGAAAAGCTGACAAATAATTAGGTTTTATTAGAAGAGTATTGGGTGGATGTGATGAAAATGTTAAAGAGGAATGTTATCTTTCGCTCGAAAATTTAGATTGTGCTGCTAGGTTATGGAATCCTCATGGGGTTGGATTGATTGCCTAATTGGTTAATAAACCCGCTCTAACGGTGGCTTTCAGAGTACTATATAAATAAAATAAAAATTTTTTCTTGTCTTGGACAACGATATTCGCTTCTTTGGGGGAGCAGTTAGCAGTCAAGAACTGCTGGGTTGTTGCTTGGACAGAAGCCTGCTTCCCAACTCGTTCTACTTCTCCTCAGGGTTGATAGTTGGAGTGCAAATAAGTCGTAGACCACAAGAGCGTCAAATAGGATTATCGGAGTAGGCGAGGGAGCATTCGACCAGGGCTCCGGTCGATGGGGACACGGGAGAGCCAGGAGGAAAGTTTCGCGATCAGCGAGGGCCCACTAGGCAACGAAGAACGTATGTGAGGTAGATGCGAGGGAAAAGAACGAAGAGGGTCCTTACCACTCCCTAATAGGTTATCAGGTAAAACTGATTGCTCTGTACTCATTTCTGCCTTGTTTCATAGTTAAACGAGAGAATAGCGGGTCATTCCATTAAAACAGTTTTGGTCAACCCATCCTGCTGTAGTGATTGAGCTCTCGGCCACTCTCCGACCGCGGACGTGCGCAAATGAAACATGACGGAAGATGAGATTATGAACCGCGGTCGCGCCGCTCCCGAGGTCGAGCGACGTCACTGCACCTCCCCTGGATTGCGGCAACAAGGTCTCGGGTGTGTGCGGAGGGCTTGACTGCTTTCCCCATGCGGATGGACGTAATGGTATAAAAACCCGCTATATACATATATAACACTTTTGTGGAAGTCTCACGGACGTGAATAATAATGTAAATGGAATTAGCACTATTAGACAAAGAAAAAAACACAGTTCAGTTCCTTTCTCAAGAGAAGGAACGGAACTACTAGTGCTAATTTTATTTACATTATGTACATATATATGTTCCTCTTTTAGTGTTTTCCTATCCCCTTTCCTTATAGCTATTTCTATCTGTGAATGAATATTTGTTCGCCGTATATGTAAATCAGGTTTCCTTATTAGCTTAGGTGGTAGAGCATCCGCCCGGCAAGTGGAAGGCCCGTGGTTCAAATCCCGGATAAGGAAATATTTTTACTTTAGTGATCTGCTCAAAAACCGCCTTCCCCACATGTCCTGTGTTCGCCTTTTATGTGTTTACCTATCCCCTTTCCTTATACCTATTTCTATGTTTGAATGAATATTTGTGCGCCGTATGGCGGCATTTTCAAGTTTGAATATATATATATATATATACACGAAATTGGTATAAAAATATATTTATGTATATATATAGAATATATATATATATTCTAGAAAAACCTCTCAGTCTGACCTGAAAAAGGCCTCGGAGTAGGCCGAAAGCTTAAATCATCTACAGTGTGAGGGTCCTTTTACGTGTTATCTGTTTTATTCTGTGTTCTATTGTGCCGTCCAAAAGTTATATATATATATATACACACACACACATACATAAGGACGTAAAACAGACAAGGTATAAGGAATTTAGGGAATTGACATAGAAATAAAGAAGAATGGAGGGCTGCAGAAAACCATTATTAGGATTGGAATACTGATGACAATACTGAAAATATACGAGTATATATACATATATACTCGTATAATATATATACATATATATATATATATATATATATATATATATATATATATATATATATATATAGACACTCATATACTAATAAATATGTATATGTGTGTATATGCAAGTTGGTACATACGCATGCATGGGTGCATACATTCCAAGTAGTCGAGGCTATGTACGTATTTAACAACAAACATATCTTTCTTCTCGCATGATTTCACTAGAAATGGTGGTGGTACCATGTTAATTCCTCTTGATTCCGTCAAATGGTTACTATTCAAAAATTTTTCTTCTGTAATTGTATCTCATGCATCGTGCGTGCCTTTTTCTACTACTGTGGTATGCATGTGGATTGACCCCCTGCCACACATCTTTCCGGTAGCTTGCAGGATATTATGTAGATGTTTTATATTAAAATTATTCTGACCCATTCTTAACACGCACACCGCAATACTTACGAGGTCTCTTCTTTGCTATTATGGCGTACTCATTTAAAAGCGAAAATGGATATTCAACTTTCAGAATGGCATCCTAATGCGTAAGCAAAGAAAGAGCGAGAGAAGAGACGAGGTCATCCAAAAGAGTCCCTTCGAGTCCTTGGGAGTCCATCCTCAGAACCCCGGCAATTAAACGCCTCGTCTTTGACCAAGTGGACGTCTTAATGGAGATTGATCATTCTGAGGAATCTACGCTTGCATCGCCTTCCCCACTCCAACTTGCTCTCTCTCTCCCTTGCGGAGAATGCTTTTTCTCGACCCCAACAGATGGCGCAAAGCGAATTATACGGAAATGGCCATTCTCCTTCAAGGTTGCGGCGACGTCTCAATCCATCGAGACCATTGGAGGCGAAGGATTTTGCCTGAAGCACCCCCCAGGGTATCGATTGCCATGGAATAGGGAGAAGGGCGTGAACCATTTATTAAATGGCAGCGGCTACGAACTGCACAGAGGGAAATCTCTATTTGGAACTATTCTGCTGTCGCTATATAACCATACCTACAGGATACCGCGATGCATTTTTTGCTGCAGTGAAAAACGACGCTTTTACCGAATATGTCATGTCTGGTCATCATGACCTCATCCAATGTTAGATTTCACCAAAACGCTGCGACACGAAAGTTCTCAATTGCGCCATTATAAGAAGGTGGAATACTTTTTTAAATCATCCAAGTTGAGACGAAAAATGAACTCTGTTTCGTATGAATAGATCCTGTGAGACACAGCTTGCCCTTGTTCTTTATCATATTTTGGATTCGGGAGAATACTCTGGATTTTTTTTTATTTTTGGGTAATCTACCGGTTGGGTAGACACAACTGAAAAATAAATATCTTGTATCTTTTAAGTAAACACAACCCAATATTATACTCTACAACAAAGTCCCTTTAATCCGAATACTTCCTCTCTTCATTCCGTCGAACATCCCTAACCTATTCCTGCCCTTTCCCCGTTTGTCTAACATTCTCCTCTCCATCACAGTCTCCAAAATCCGATTCCCAATCAACATGTTCTGCATCCATTTTTCCCTTTCCTTAGGATTTCTTCCAGTGATCCCCTCTCTTCAGCCACCCCCGTTCTCGTTTGTTTTCCTTTCTTTCCACTTTACCTTTTCCATCCTTCTCCATACCCACATTTCAAAAGGCTCCAACCTACGCCTGTCATCCTGATTAAATGAACATGTTTCCGCGCGATACATAACTACGCTCCAAATCAAAGTTTTGACAAGCCTCTCTTAACATCCTTACTGAACGTCCCTGTCATCAATTCCATCCTCCTTGTAAAAGCTTCTTTGCCTGAAGTGTCCCGATAGACTTGGAAGTCTAGGAAATAAAACAAAATACCATATGCGGCATTGCTCTTCCTTTGGACTAAAATTGTACGTAGTAAAAGGGCTTTAAGTATATTCTGATGACCCTAAGAGTAATGTTAATGTAATGGGAGCAAAGTTCATATCTCCCAATAAAGTTATTCATGTCAAAGAGATTGAAAAGCCTAAAGTTAATACCCTTAGCGCCAGTTCCTCAGAATACGGGTCTGATCTCATTCGATCGGCAATTTTAGTGTTGGCGTGACGTTACAAACAATATTAAAAAAGGAAACGAGAAATCAACTCAATTATCTATCCATAACAATAGTGATAGATAAAAAAATAAGAAAAATGAGTCCCGCCACCTAACATAGTATAGAATAGAGTGGGTAGAAGAGTGTTTAGATATCATATACTAGATCAGGAGGAAGAGTAATAACCTAACAGTAAAGTACTTGGCACAAAATACATTCACTATAAGCGAGAAACAAAGAAAAGAACTGAATTAGGCAAAGAAGCTTGGACAAAGATTCGAACAAAAGTATTGAAAAAGATTAGAAAAATATTGATATGAAGCGTAGTATTTTATGACGCTAAAATTTAGTCAGTGAAGGAAGCTAATAGGCGTACTTTTAATGTTTTTGAGATGAGAACGTGGAGAAGTACGGTACATTTAAAATTGATGAAGAGGTTAACAAATGAAGTAGTACGTACCTGCCGTGGTGGGGGAAAAGAGATGATTGCTGGAGGGAATACAGAAGAGGCATGCAAATTGAATCCATTTTAATTAACGATGGAATATTGAACTCTGAGATGGATGAGCGATGGTTGGGTGAGCAAGGAAGGAGGCGAAAGAGAATAGACCAGTAGGATGGAATGAAGAAAGGAGAATGTACGCGATACTGAAGAAGGTTTGAGAGAAGGGGGAAGAAAAGGGAGACGTGGCTTCCGGAAGATGCAAATAATTCTGTTCATCAGTGCTTTTCAATGATTTAAGTAATCTAGAATTTCGATACTGTTTTGAGCATTCTTTTTAACATAGTGGAGAAGAAAATGGACTGCAGCTTTGAGGTGGAAGGGGTTGAAGGGCTTGGAAGGACAATAATTAAACAGCGTGCGGTAAAACCGAAGGGATGGAGATGTGGACCAATTGCAGACTCGTCCAGATATCACGAGGGAACAAGACCTCAAGTATGTGATACTACCATAACTAAATAAGAAATGTTATCTTTGATGGAATCAAAAAAAGAAACCTGGAATACCCAATTTTAAGAATGGGAAACGTGTGATGACTCTTATATACCATCATCGAAAAAAAAATTGAGGTGGCCCTGGCCAATACTCCAGGGTTCACTAGAACGCATCAGTCCTTCCACCAGAAAGGCGCAGTCCATGAAGAAACTGTTTTTGTATGTGTGTGTGCATATATATATATATATATATATATATATATATATATATATATATATATTATTAGATAATCTACCGGTTAAGGTAGGTTTTTGGATGGACACAACTATCAAATAAACATTTTGTAACTGCAAACAAAACCCAATCCAGCAACCTAAACTACATCAGGTCCCTCTTCATCTCTGTGTACTTCTTTCCTCCCTTCATCCCATCCAACATCCCTATCCTGTTCCTACCCTTTCCTCGCTTGCCCAACATTCTCCCCTCTATTACCTTCTTCAACATTCCACTACCGCTCAATACGCCTTTCATCCATTTTTCTTGCCTCCATAGGATTTCTCTCAACAAACCCCTTTCCTCGCCCACCATCTCTAGTACTTCCTCGTTTGTTTTCCTTTCGGTCCATTTCACCTTCACCATTCTTCTCCACACCCACATTTCAAAAGCCTCCAATCTACGTCTATCCTCCTGTTTCAGTGACCACGTTTCCGCACCATACGCTCCATATCAGAGTTTTTACGAGTCTTGTCTTAACATTTCTACTCAACGTCCCCGTCATCAACTCCCTCCTCCTTGAGAAAGCCTCCTTGCCTAGCGCAATTCTTCTCCTTACGTCCCTACCACTTTGACCGTATTGGTCCAAAACACTCCCGAGATATGTTAACTGTTCTACCTGCTCTATTTTTTCCCCGCCTATTTTAATATTTAGCTTAGCCTTTTTCTTTCTGGAAAATCGCATAACCTTTGTTTTATTAATATTGATTCTCATCCCATATTTATCGCACTGAACCTCCAATTCACTCAGCAATGCTTGCAACCCCTTGGCTGACTGAGCAACTAATGCTTGGTCATCAGCAAACCTAACCGATTTTACAAAATCCCCTCTGACTTTCATTCCTACCTCCAGTTCTTCCGATGCCTCTTTAATCATTTCCTCTACATATACGTTGAACAGTACCGGTGACAATGGGCAACCCTGCCTTACACCTCTTCCTAACACTCCCAATCCGGACTCTCCGTTCCCCACTCGCACCTGAGCAGTCTGAGACATGTACAGGCTGCGGATCAGTCTCCTGTCCCTCCAATCCATTCCTATTTTCTGCAATACACGCATTAATTTTTCCCAATTCACTCTATCAAACGCTTTTTCGAAATCTACGAAGCAGGCTAATACGTCCTGATTGTATTCTATATTCCTCTCGATTAGTGATCTCATTACTGCAATGGCGTCACGCGTAGCTCTTCCTTTCCTGAACCCAAACTGATCCTCCCCTAAGTAATCATTTGCCTTACTCTCTATCCTTTTGTTGATGATCCTGAGAATAACTTTAGCTGCGTGGGATATCAAACTTATTGTTCTGTAATCCTCACATGACGTAGCCTTTGCCTTTTTTGGAATAGGAACTAACACCGATCTCACAAAATCTTCCGGCCAGATTCCTTCCTCATAGATACTACGAATCAGTCCATATAGGGCCTTCTTCCCACCTTTTCCTAACCATTTCAACATTTCTACAGGAATGTTGTCCACCCCACAGCCTTATTTGCTTTCATCTCCTTTAATGCCCTTTCTATTTCATCGTCGAGTATGCCTGGACCTAAGCTATCTTCTTCTACGTCATGTTCCTTTTCTATGTCTAACCCTGTCGGCCTAAGTTCTTTACCATACAGTGTTTCTATATATTCCTTCCATCTCTCTTGGATTTTTCCTGGTTCAACTATTATCTTATCCCACTTATCTTTGACTGTTAGCACAGATCTTGCCTTCTTACTTCCCGATAATAACTTAACCTTGCTGTATAGAGCACCAATTTCACCCTTCTTCTGTAAATTTTCCATATCCTCGCATTGCATATATATATATATATATATATATATATATATATTAATATATATATATATACATATATATGTATATATATACATATATAAATAAAGATATATATATATATATATATATATATATATATATATATATATATATATATATATATATACGAGGTAGACTCTGACCTGAAGAAGGCCTCGGAGTAGGCCGAAAGCTCAAATCATCTACAGTGTGAGTGTCTTTTACGTGTTATCTGTTTTATTCTGTGTTATATTGTGCCGTCCAAAAGTCATATATATAAATTTTTTTTATAATACATAACATGTGGACGGCACAATAGAACACAAAAAATGAAATAGATAACGTGTAAAAGGGCACTCACATTTTAGATTGCTTGAGTTTTCAGCCTTCTCCGAGGCCTTCTTCAGGACAGATTGGAATATCTCGGACGGGAACTATGGAATCTGGGGAGTTGCAGGGTATTTTCAGAAGGGAATTAAAGATGGCGGTTAAGGGTTGGAATTTTAAAAGATCGAAAAGCTGGTATATATGCGGTTTCACGAGTTCTTACATCTATATTGGCGGCTGAATCGGGTAGGGATTCTAGGATGTTTAGGAGGAAACACTGGTCGAAGGGAAGGTTGTGAGAATTTACGTGTGAAGTGATAGGAAGAGAAGAGAGCGAGGCAGAATTACAGGAGTAACGGTGATTGTTCAATCGAATGGATAAGGGGGCAAAGCATTCGCCTATGTAAAATGAAGTGCAACGCTAGCATGACAAAAGATAATGTTTTGCGAGAGGCAATTAGCGTGAGAACGAGATGAAAGGGTGATGAGTGGATGTGGGGAGAGAGGAGCAGATCTGATGAGCAGATATATTTTCCATCGGGGGCGATTGCAAGTGGTGGAAATATGAGGACATTTTCAGGGTGGGGAGCCAAAGGGTAGGTGGATTTCAGAAGATTTTTGAGATTGGCGGGTCGTCTGTATGCGAGAGAGGGGCATTGGGGGAGTAAGGTTTTTGTGTTCCATTGTGCCGTCCAAATGTTATATTGCTCTCGTGAATGTTTTACATATACATATATATATATATATACATATATATAAATATAAACACATACAAAAACACTGCTGGGTTTGGGAATATAGTAGCTGGGGCCCGGATTACTCTTAGGTTCCAAAGGGGTAGCGGAGCGTGTCCCGCACCGTCCTACAGAAATTTATGGATCTATTTCTACCTCCAGAGGAATTCTTCCCATAGCATTTTTACATCGACAACCATGCCATAATAATTCTCCTTTCGTTCTTCTGTTGGTAAACTGAAGCAGTTCTTCCTCAAACTTTTATCCAATGTCTTAATTAACAATTTTCATTTGCAACTAGTCGATTTACCACATTTTTGACGGCAGCATCTTCATAATTCACTTCATCAATTAATCATTATTCGCAAAACGATTCAATTTGTGGTTTTCCTAGTTTCAAGGTACTCGGCGAAGGTGACCATGATATTTAAATATGCTGCTTCTACTCTTGTCTTCCACTTCCATGGCTTAAGAATAACATCAGTGAAAATATTATTTCGTGCTTCACCATAACTCTCCATCCTCTTGATGCAGTCTGCTTGATTCATAATACATTCCGAGCCTCTAAAAAGGAAAGGACAGATCTATCTTTTAATAATTTGTAAGAATTCTTCATTGTAGATACTGATCTGAGATTCGACTATGACGTCGTCTCTTGCCTTCTTACAAAATGAAACTGACACTAGGACCAACACCATTTTGGGTTGTGCTGAACTTTCTTCACTTACGAACACAAAATATGTCTTTACCAAGGATTTCTTCCGGTTTCCGAAACTTGTTTCTATACTTCGGGGCTGTTTCACTATTCTTTTTATTTACAACTCGATCAATTGCTCATTACATGCTGAAAGAGTTAGCTTTATTGCAATATCGTTTAATTATAGAAGAACTGGGAAAATGGGTTTAGATTTTCGGCCATCTGAGCACCAATTTCATCATTGTTTCTTACGCTGAATGCACACCATATCGTTTCCTCTGTATATTTCTCACGAAGGTATGGCTAGAATTATGTTGCTTTTATTGTAAATATTACCTCATATAAAACACTATAATAAATTATAATATTAAAATTAAATATTACATGATATCAAACATTATTCCTAGACTATTAATGATTCTCCACATATTCTATTTTTTTCTACTTACTTGCACATTTTTTACGTGGATCCTATCTACGGGTTTTCGTAATTACCCTTATACATGTATCATTATTTCAATCCTAGGATTGGTTTACAGCAGCAGCCCTCCATTTTACTTTAGTTAGAATGTAAGGCTGCATATTCCATGGAGAATAACGTGGTGGTTTCCCGTTGCCTTCCACATCGCAGTACTGCGGCCGATACCATGAACTTCACCCTTTCCCGCAGCTGTGGCAGCTGATGCCGGGCCGACCCACTCGGTCTGCGCCACCCGTACAAATGGGGAAACTGCAGCCTTTCACCATGGGTTCAGAGTGGCTCTTTAGTAGGAGTCTATTTTTCTCGTTCCGACATAACATTTTTGGGTTTTTCTGTTAAAGTGCGGTTGCCTCGCTCCGAAAAACCGTAACCAATTTTTTTCTAAGCTGAAAACTTTTAGCTGGTCCCGGGAAATCAGCGACCTTCGGCTCCACAGGCAGACAAGCTGCCTCTGGTCTACCCTCCCCTAATTACCCTTATACTATAATAAATTTTTAATAATGATATTCTTTGCTTCTTATAAGCCATTCTGACTCGTCCGTTTCACCATATTATTCATTGGAATTGTACGTTTGCTCGAATAGAATGTAGGTACTACTCTACCTCCGTCAATAAAGCATTTAGAAATAATTTACAGCTTATCCTGAGTAGAATGAGAATTTTCATTTTGAACCTTGTGATCCATTTTCAGCGCGTTAAATCGCTAAAAATTTAACTCCCACTGGCTCCGCGTCTCGCTACCCCCTCCTCCTCCCACCCCTCGTCCCATTACCTTCCCCCTCTTTCCCACCCCTTCCTTCCCAATCACTCCCTTTACCTCTTCCCTCCGTTGCTTCCACCTCCCCGCTAACTACAGTTAGTACTTAGATTAATATTTTAGCTCAGTAACTTAGATTTAATATTTTATGCTAATTATCTCATTTTTAGTTTTTCTGCATTTCTACTAAGGCTTCCCAAATTTTAAGACTAAGATTAATTGGCATAAGGCATACTTTATACGGTGGAAGTATATTGAAAATATCAGAGAACAACATAAAAAGGCCTCAAGTTAAAATGCAACAGGTTCAGAGTGTAAAAATCACTCTCATTGACCGGGATTTGAACACGGATTCTTCAATATCCCACCGATTACCGGTCAAATCGAATGATTTTTACACTCTGAAATTGTTGCAATGTACTGTACATTTAGCGGATGACTCCGTTAAAAGTTAACGTCGCGACATCTCCCACAGTTTCTTAGAAGGCCTCTAAAATTTACTTGAAGGTTGGCCGAAGGGACGAAAAACGGTTAAAAAACGCAAACAGATATGGATATAGAATAATGGTATACATGCACATTCAAAAATATGCTTCTGATACTACTCAGTTAACACTACGTAGAATTGAATGAATACTATGGCCTCAGTAAATGTTCGTACACCACCATTATATCAATGACATCTTTGAGCATAGCAAAACAACAAGATATGTGTCAGAGAGAAGTCATAACCCCTGGTTATCTTCACGGCTCACCAAGCGGGATCACCACCCACGACGACGATTCGGTTCCCCGTTCACCGATAGCCATTAGAAGTACGATAGGCGCGCGCGATGGAAATATCCATTGGGTGACGGGGTCAACAAAGCAATGGATAGCGAAGGCCTTCGTATCACATAGTTACTTGCATTTCGCTCTAAGGAATCCACATTAACACAATTCTTCGCGCGACCGGGAATCATCACCGCTGGGTTATTGCTGCGTACATGCTGCGGAGGAAAGTCGGGTGACGATTGCGATAACATGTACGTACAACCAATACCGTGATATTACCTCGGAACAGGACTTGCACTTGGGCGAGTGCGGCGGCGGACGAGGAGCGCTGGAGGCGCGCCCTGCTGAGGATCTTTCCCCAGACGAACTATTGGAGTGCGGTCCCCGGTCTTCCTTTGTCACGTCAAACGTCCACTGACGCGCAGATAACGATGCTCGAAATTACGAAGCTTCCTTTCCCTCGTCTTCCGGAGTGAGGGAGGCGACGCGCTTGCTCTCTTGCCTACTCTCCTCGTAACACTCCGGGGAATTCGAAAGTCGTTTCAGAAACACCGAAACATGTCACTCTTCATTCGTGCCATCACGTGCAGGCTCAGAAAAGACTGGGCTAAAAGTAAAGATGAAATCAGAATTCGAGGCTATGCATGTAAACTTCAATAGCCTTAGGAATGCGGTGGAAAACGTTCGTTACATTCTTTTAGAATTTACTGCTGATGGTCTTCTTTTATTAAGTGATTTACTTTCTTTAATAATTTTGAAATTCACGTGATTCTTGGAAACTGAACATAGATAAAGTTTGAAAACCGTTCAAATTGAGCAGACTAAGCAGGCTATTTGCTTTACAAAATAAGATAATTAAGTCTTTCCTCAATCAAATGGTTTAGAATGAGAATGGAACGAATGAATCAGAATGGTTCACAATACCCACAGTAGCTCCCCGAGTACATTACCAGATAAAATTCGAGCACACATTTCGAAGTGAAGACATACTCTCAATTCCTTCAAATACGGTGAAATGGCTTTGAAAACATTCTACATTCTCTGACCACTTTTACGAATGGATTTCATACCAAAACAATCGTGGAGTTCTATTTTAAATTTTTTTGGTACAAGAAGAAATTATTTCTTTCCTAAGCTTTGGCCGACGTTGTTGACAAAAGGCAATTAATGTTGTAGTTTTACCGAATTCCTAGAAACATTTATAATTAGAATATTCGATAGCCCAAAGTCCGTGAGTTTATTATTGGTGATAAAACGTGAGTTTGTAGTGCTCATCCTTTGGACGATACGATGAGATATTAATTGAAGTTTGTAATGCTTAGATTTAAAGGAACCTAATTACCGACAGAAATGGACCGATTCAGCAAGATGTTCCATATCGCATCAGTTTTGCAGTCAAATATTAATTATTTGATGCATCCCATACTCGGATCATTCTTTAAAATTCTAGTAAAAAAATAATTTTTTTACCAACTTGCGACATTTTTGGGCCACAGAAGTGTTCACATAAATTCATATAAAGGGTATAGGCAAATTTTTCTCGAACACATAAAATGTGGCTAAAATATACCAAATACCGTAATTACCGTTATTAGTGGAACGCCTTCCTGCTTTTCAAATTCTAACTTGCACATTAATGGATAAATTTCCAACTGCATCCTAAGGTGCAATTATTTGTTAGATGATAGTATATGTATTTGCATGCGTGTAGAATGAAAGGATTTTTGCATGAATGCATACACCACTGTGGGTATAGTTCTGCATGTATGTGTTGACTTTGCATGTGGTTTACTTCCTTTTTATGAGTGGTGACATATACTTCCCGCCACACGCCCTTGTGGCGGCTTGCTGGGTATTATGTGATGTACCGTGCGCAAGCTCCAAGCTCGAGATTTTTCTCGTTAGCTACGTTTTCCAAGGTGTAACTGAATGGTAAACGGAGGTTTGAAAGATCTGAAAGGTGGAGAATTATCCAGAATGTGACGAATGAAACGCGTCGCGGTGGACACCAAGTCGCGCACCCTAAAACTCCAACGGAGAGCCGAGCCACGCTTCCTTGCTGCATTCTCGCGCCGCCGCAATGCATACCCGTGTCAGCGCCGGATTAAGAAACAAAAGACGACAATGATCCGTCTGCCACGTGTTGCGATAGCAGATAGACAAATGACAGGCAGCGAGCGTCGGTTTTTGCTCGCCTCTTTAGCTACGGCGCCGTAGGCAGTCAGTGGCGAAAGTCGAAGGAGGCAGAGAAGAGATTCTGCAACGTTGAAAACCGGATGCACGAATACGAGGCCTGATTCGTGCAGTGCTCGTTGTGCCATCGGCCGCCGCAGTGCCCTCTCCTCCAGGGGCCGGCCACCCCCTTCTCCGGGGGCCGCCGCGGGGTCGGCCCACAATGGCGACATCTGGCGCGGCAGGCTGTTGGCACGCGCCGTCCCCCGCACCCGGCATCCCTTCGCGCACCGGGTTGCGACACGGGAGCTTATTAATACTGAGGGGCGACTCGATCGTAAATAACTCTCGAGATTCAAGCGTAGGTGACCATCACTTCGAGGAGCGCGTTATGTTCTCACCAAATAGGGATAAATCATTGAATGTAGTTTCTTAGCAACTACACAGTGTGTCACGGTAAAGTTTCTTGCCAATTCAAATATATGAACCAATCATAAACATGTCAACCAAAAAGAATAATTCCTGGTGAAATACCCCTTAAAAATGACCAAAATCACGCAACCCAAGACGTCTTTGGGTTTGGACGACAACGTCGTATTTTATCTTATTCGTCTCTCACTAAATGACACTTAAGAAATTCACAAGCAAATAACATAGCTTCCTCACTTTAAATGAACGATGATATTTAAAATACGCATTCCCAGGCCACGTTTCTACATGATTATGCAGTAATTTACACAGTTTTGTCTCATTCTTTGTAATTTAATCAGAAAACCTTTCTGGAGTTGAAATCGACGCACTAGTTCATCAGGGTCTTTAAAAAGATGCCATATATTTTATGAGGCCTTTTCCCCTTCGATCTGTGTTGCTTGAATGAAAAAATCAGTCAATTTTAATAGTTATTCCACAAATGGGAAAAAATAATAATTTTCGGCACATACGAACTGAGGCTCTCTTGGAAACGCTACAAAACAACGATGAAGAGATCGTGCTTTTGACGTTAAAGGGGCATAGAAATGGCGACTCAGAGGAAAGAATGGTTCAGTTAAAAATAAATTAATAAGAAAATGGGAATTGATCCCGGGTATACTGGGCATAGATGTTAAGAAAATATTAGTCAAGCTTTAAATATGGAGCATAGGGTCCTTTGGACCAGGCCTCTGAGGCGATCGAACAAGCTTAGATTGGGGGCTTTTGAGATGAGTGTGTGATGGAGAGTGGGAAAAATATGGTGGGATCCGGGAGGAAGAAAAACCTGTGGCTTTAAAAGTTAAATAAGAAAAATTAAGTGGATGATGAGATAAGTTGCTGAAGGATATCGGAAGAGGTCAGAGAAAGTGAACGGCGGAAATACTGAAAGATATGAATAGGCATGCTGAAGACGGTGACAGGAAGGAGAACATACGGTAGATGACGACATACGGTAGATGAGTGTTGGCTTATCAGACAGAATGAAGGCTAGTTTAAATTATGAAGAAATAAATAAATACTGTCGGTAAAACAAATGGGAGCTCCCTTGATACGTACTTACAGTAAACAGCGATAATGGGCCGTTCAAAGTCTTGGTACTTTTATATAGACGAACTTATCTTGAACGAATTAGATATTAAATTCCAAGAAACTGCGGGAGATGCCGCAACAGTTACTTGTAACGGAGTCATTCGCTAATATGCATTTCAATGCAACATTTCAGAGTTTAAGAGGACGCCTTTATTGCTTAACTGGCTAAAGCACTCGGCCGAACATCGAGGGATCCGGGTTCGAATCCCGGTCAAGGGAATGATTTTTACACTCTGAAATATTTGCATTGAAATAGATATTACATGATTCAGTTATCAGCAAGTCACCGCTAGGATACTTGGCAGTGGGTTAATGAGTAACACACCAGATCACTCCTGACTCGAACATTCTAACCCCTACCGTGGTCGGACGTCATTCTGATGCCTCATCATTCGTGGAAAATGTGACAGCTCAGATCTATCTTTTCTGCACTTAATCTCTCTAATGTTATTGATATACCCTAGAAATATCGGGGTTATAGTACATTTTCAACATCACTGATAAAGAAACATCCTTCCAACTTAAGCAAGAGTTTCAATCTGTAGTTTAACCTTCACTACGTGAGTGATTTCCAGCCTAGCTGCTCTAGTATTTTGGATATGCTATAAGTTTATCAGAACAACGTCTTACAAATCTAGCTCCTCTACCCTCCAAGCATTGCAATTCGGCAATCAATACAACTACGTGAGGATACTATATACTGGCAGAATATTCTAAAGGAGTTCTACCCAGCGAAAGATAACATTTCTCTTTGACCTTTTCATCACATTTGATGCATCTCTCTAAAGCATATTTTGTTCCCTTCCTGCACATTCCGTCTCCTACTCTCCATCTCCGTCTTCTGATGCCTGTTTCGAGTAGTTCTCCTTAGGCCTCTGTAAATCCTCCGTCTCATTGTTGTCTTCCGATCGTACCTCGGGATGCGCCCAATCAAATCCCTTCTCCCTGCTCTAAATTTTCTCCCCATAGGCACATCTCTTCACCGATTCTTTGAATTAATTTTGAAAATTCATCGACATCGGCATAAATACCCCGCGATTTACTAAAAAGCTGCATATCAGGGGGGGCAAGAACCAGGTGGGGGGGGTTATTCATAAGGAAGGATATGGCTGAGGAAAAAAAGGGAACATTTTTAGTTAAAAAACAATAAAATACCGTGAAAACTTGTATACATGGTGGAGGAAGACTCAATTCAAAACTAGGGTTCATCCGTTATTTTACACAATTTAGTTTCACCCATCTTTTAATCTGCTTCCATCGCTCACGTTTCAAAAGTAAATTCATGTAAACGTTTTAACATAACACTTTCCAATGCCTACTAGCAGTATTTTTTCGGCTGTTCTCCATGTCATTCTTCTTCCGTCGCTGGAAAACTTGCGAATTTTGCACCAATACTGTTTAGTTTGAGCAAGTTAAAGTTTCAAATTATTCATTAGCCAGTAAAAACATTACATTTCCTCATTTTGAGAACAATAACACGGCCGTTCCAGTGTTCAAATGCTGTGGTTTCTCTAAATACCGCAAACAAAATTGCGAGCTCTTGTGTATTTAGGGGCAGGCCGAAACCGCAGGATTCATGTGGTAAGGAACATTCTCCTACCCCGAACGAGAAAACTTAAACACGACGTGAGGCTTAGTAATACGTGAACATACCTATAAAGAAATCTTACCAATTGATGATTGAGCCTTTGGTACACTACAAGAAGAGAAGTATTAATTATCTAATTTAGATTATTCAGAACACCTATGTCCATACGTTTTCCCTTGTCCTAAATTTGTAATTTTCCTAAATCGGCAGTCCTATGGATTGTAGAATCCTTTAAATTTATTTTTCTTCCTGGCAAATATGTCCTTAACATAACACCTTGGCGTTAGGTCACGAATTGTTTGAGAGAGGGAGGGGGAAAGAGGGAGGGGAGGGCGAGAGAGATTGAAGGGAGGGAGTTGATGATCCAATCACACCTTCTCCTGTCTCCTGCTTACCACGCTGGTGGTGTCATCTACCGTGAGAGAGGTAAACTCCAGAAAGTATCTAGAATAGACACGCGCGCGAGCTGCCCTAAAGTAACTGAAGAGAGACGAGCTCCAAGGAGAGAGACAGACGAGCATTGAAATCTGTTATCATCGGAGTAATGGGAAGTCTTATTTATTTCCTATCTCTGTAACCCCGTAACGTGTAAGTGCACATTTTCGAGTCGTTCATCAAATTCAACCTACATTTGTTTCGTGTCCACTCGAGCACCATACTTCGGACATGACGTATGGCAGTGACAACTTAAACAAGAGTACAAAATTTGGTTAAAAAGTATTGGTAACAATTTTTTCCAGACGTGAGCTTGAAGTGCTGAATTCAGACCGTCGGTTAAATGTCGCATGATCGCAGATCGTATTGCCATTGATAAGACAGTTACAGTGCACACACCATTATCGCTGAAAATTTAGCGATGCGAAAGATCTGCGTTAAACTCGTCCTGAAAGTCTTGACGGATGACCAAAAGCAAAAGCTCCAAGGTAACCGACTACCTGACGAAAAACGTCATCGCGACGATCCCCCAACCCTCTTACAGTGCCGAATTTGCACCAGTAGACTATTTCCTATTCCCAAAAGTGAAATCCTCACTCATAGAAGCCCACCTTGGGACTCTTAAGAGTAATCAAAGAAGCTTGCACGCGTACCCTTAAGGACCTTCCTGAATTCGCCTTCCAGGGAGAGTTTAAGCCGTGGAAAAGTGGCTGGCTTAAGTGTGTCAACGTTTAAGGGATGTACTTTGAAGTATTATGAGGCATTGTAGCAATATCTGAAATAAATCTATTTTCCGAAATTTTCCCGATACTTTTCATACAAACCATGTAGAATAATGGGAAGAGTTAACCCCAGCCGTACTCATAAGAGTACGGCTGGGGTCAACCCTTCCCATTATTTCATACGGCCGTAGTTACCGTTCGCCTTATACAAACCATGTAGATCTTTACTTGGGTCCAATACTAGGGCACCGCATTCATCACATACATCCTCACACGAATTGGTGGTGGATAGAGGGATAGATAGATAAACGCTTTATTCGAGCGAAATTGAGACTACAAGGTCCCTTGGATAGGATGAAGATAGAACAAACTGAAGGAGTACCTGCAATGCACTGAGTGGAACGCTTCCTCACTTATGCGGAAGGAGCCTAATTTTTGAGCATGATTTTTACGATATTTTTTCGAACAGGCATTTCTGATTTCAATCTAATCCATTGATTAAATCATTTAGTGGGCGAGTTCGACCGCTATGGGCCGTCCCAGCGGGAATACCGCCGTATACTCTCGAGCAGATCGCAACCCACGCAAGTCCCTCATGAATGAACGCATTCCCTGCTCGAGGAGTCTTTTCAAAAGCAAGCTGAGGGCGTGAAAATGGGTTCCCATTGAATTTTATACCTTCTGTATGGAAGACTTTCAATAGAGAGTGATATACAGGGTGGAAGAATATGCCCTTTCATGTTACCCAAGTAGATGCAATGGATGTGAACGACGCCGTCATCGCCTGACCCCTTGGGGCAGACGCCCCAAATCGATTCCTTGACCTCCATCAAATTTTCGAGATCCGTGCGTCGAGCTCTTATCACCATCAACCTCTGCCATCTAACAAAGTCAAAAAAAATTCCGTTCGTATTTCTCGAGGATTTTACCTTAACGCTATAGCAATGTTTAATATACCACGGAATCGTTTTTCCTCTAAAGTGAGATACAAATTCAAGTCGAAGATCGAAATAATATAGGTTCAAAAGTTTATTGTATCAAAATAGTTCGGCGAACTCCATATCCATTCCATTTTCATATTCATTATTGTCAAACATATTCGTTCAGTTAGCAGGACGCGGTTGCGATAAAAAGAGTGATCGAAAACTGGTCACGAGGCTATCTATTTTCATTGGGGAAAGTTGTAACTTCAACTTGGAAAAGGAAAGTTCGGAGTGCATACGAATAGCATATTTTGGTTGTCATACAAACCAGGAGGAAATGCAAGATAGAAAGCTAAAAGATCTCTGATGTAAGAAGACGGAAGGAATCGATATCAAGAGACTAGTTCGATTCCGAAATTGAGAACATGCTGACTTTATAAGTTACTAAGAGTGTCCGACTTCTTTATTACACATTCTCCTATCTCATCAACTAATCCATATATAGTAAAAGGGAATAATATTAACCAATGCATAATATCGAAACTCAAATTTTAAAATCATTGACTTGACGGATTTTAGAGATTCTGGCGAGCAATATAGGTAAAGGAATCATAGTATAAAAAAAATAAAAAACAGAGTATAAAAACTTTTTGAGTGATATAATGACGGGGTACGATATTTAGCTGATAATTATATATTTTTTGTGGGAATATATAACCGAATTGGGATATTTGCAATTACTATTAAATTTACAAGACTTCAATTCAGGTATCTAAAGCTTATGTGGAATACTATATTTTTATACTAAATGGCTTATATCATAATTTAAACAACCGGCTTAAGGCAATTGCAATGATTTTATGGAATTTGAGAGCAGCTATCATGTGGGACTGGAAATGGAATGAGATTAGAATGGGTGTGATGGCACCACGATTGAAAATTAAGGATGGGAAGACTGAGTGGGTACAGGGAATTGGGGATTGATTTTTACATTACTGTGACAGAACTATGATATTGAGGATACATTTAATTTCAGAGGACTGCTGAATTTTTATGTTACTTAAGGCCTGTCACCTTGATTATTCCGTCTATTCCGACTCAAAAGAGTTCCCTTAGCGCACGCAAAAGGCGCCAAACGAATGAATTGCCAGTGATTCCTCCGAATCTGGGGTTTGAGAACTTTAGCGGATTGGAGATTGGTATTTCGGAGGGGTTTGGTCGTGGCGACCGTAGACGCAAAGAATTTCCGATCAGGTCGATTGGGATGAAGAGAGGTCGAACGAGTTCCTCACTCACAGCGAAGGAATGAATGATACACTCTCATTCATTTTTAATTAAGAATCTGCATAGCCGTCCCCAAAACGCTTTCTTGTTTCGCAATAAATCACCAACGATACAAATTTAAATGTATTACTCCACGGCGATAATGGTTTTTCCCAATTCTGCTGGGTTTTAATCTACGCAAAAATGTATATGTTGCAAGAAAAAGTTTTTTTACTGATGAGACGCTGTTATGGCTTTAGTTTGCGACCCAATTTTATTGCTCATTCATTTCTTGATTAAAGAAATTCCTCAAGCACAAAATGAGACAAATTAGTTAATCTCATAAGCTGCCGATGACAGTTTAACACGTCGGCAGCAAATATGGTGGGCGAATTTCTAGTTAATGCATCACCGGATTATCGAACTCTCGCATCGCAGAGTTTTGTTTGGAAGTCGTGGATTTATGTGCACCGGAGAAACGGGGGATAAATAAACGATATCCTCTCGGAAGGGATGACAAGGGAACTTTTTTCGAGGATCATCGATACACAAAAAAGAGCAAAAGATCACAATTAACTTCTGCCGCCAATGGCGCTCGAAATGTGAATCTCCCCCCATACCCTCCACGAACGAAGAAGACAATTCGAGCAGTGCGAGCGCTTCCTGGGGAGAAACGGTCAGTCGCCGGAGCGAACACAACAGACGCCGCCCCTCGGAGTTTGAAGGGGAAGCCGCGGGGATTAATTTAATCCGAAGTGCCAGCTCGAATATCCCCCGAATACGGGAGTCCCTTGCATTCGCAATACGGTGAGGTGGGAAGGGTGGACGGAAGGGCCTTTCTCTCCCCCACCCGCACCCTGAATATCCGAGCGGCAAACAAAGAGGGGCGCCACCCCCCACCCTCTCTATCATCACTTGCCCCTCCCTCTCGCCAAATGGAGGAGGGAGCGTGCCAATTAGTTGATTTCCGTCGAGTCCTTTCAACAGGGACGCGGGAGAGATTTTTGCGCGAAAATAAAGAAGCGGCCAGCGGGCGGAAAGCGTTCGGCACGTGCGCTGAAAGTCGACCCCGAGTCAACAATGAATGATTCGTCACGCCTCCCTCCCCCCCCTCCCGGTTCTCGTTGCTAGTGACCGACGCACGAACAGAGTCGATGAATAAATTTTACAAACGCATCAGATCTATCAAGTTAGTGCGACAAGGCAGGAAAAAAGAGAGGGATACAATTTTGGCCGACATCATCCGTTTTTCACCATGGGAAGTTAACGATAGGGTCAGCGTATCGTATATATATATGATGCCAAAAATGACTCCATTGAAAGGTCGCTGGTTTTCCATCGGTAGCTTACTAATTATAAGTTGAGCATACATTCGTCATATGGGCGACCCATATTTTGAATGTAAGTCAAGCACAAAAAAAAACTTAATTTAAATTCACGAAGATTTTATGCATATTCTTGGAAATTAACGATGATGAACCCTCTGCTGAATTTTAGAGAAGGAGTCCGTAAAATATGAGCGGAGAACATGAACACAGAATTGGTTGGACAGCATGATATTAACTGTCCACTCGTATCTAACCGATTGCACGGAAAACAGAGAGTTTAAAGGTTAAAATTACTTGTAAAATATCAATTCTGGAGTCAATACTTACGAGAGAAACAAATATTCTACGAATGTCACTCTAACTGAAGTCACATTCAGGGTTTAGGTCGTAATGGTTCCATTACTTACGGACATTTATTGACTAGTTCTTGACTATTCGAAGTTTATTTGACTAGTGATGCGTATTGTGGAGATTTTTATGTGCGCAGAACTTGGCGGGAAGCATATTAAACCTGTTAAAGGTTTAGATAAATGAAAGGTCCCTAGAGATTCCTATCTTTTGACCGCATACATAAATTAATTTGCAAAATGAATGGTAAATTTCATTTAAGAGTAAATTGATATTTTCATAAAATTACCACTCGGTAGCACACAGAATTACAAAATGAAAAAGCGTATTTTGATATTTAATTCAGCATGCTATGTTTCTGAGGAAATTCTTAGAAACAGAAGGCAAAGTGACTTGTCAACTCATGACTATTCACTTTCCATGACAATTGTGGAAGCCAATGCTTAAGGCTTAAAAAAATAACTAAAAGTTGCACTTACAGGTATGTTCCCCTGTAAGCAAAGAATTATCGAGTATCTGCCATTTTTATGGTCTATATTCTAAATTACTTTGCGTAATGCTTTGAAATGAACATTATAATTACAACAGTTCCATTGCTACAACTATTTGCACAGTTTCGAGTAAATTTTTGTCGGAGATATTTCATACGTTTAACACGATTTATATAAAAAACACAATGGAGGATCAATTGTTACATGTGTTATTTTTTTAGAAGTTTCATAAAATATAATCACCATGAGCCCACTCCAACAGATTAACCACATTTTGTTCGCACAACGATGGGCATGCAGAACGTCGTTGTTCCGTTCGGCAATGCAACCGTCCAATTGATTTCACGCTCATCCATCAAACCAAGGACGCGATGACTCTGGTCCCATTGTTGCAGACTACCAAGCGTGTCACCGCTATTTCCCGAAGACAGCTAAATATTAAAATGCGAACCACACAATAAAGGGAAATGCTTAGTGACCTAGAAGCGTCCAGCTAAATGTCCGCACATAAATTCCAGTAATTATTGAAATATACGCAAAAAGTTCTTCCAATAGATTTTTCCTTTCGAACTACACCACGTTTCCAAAGAAAAACAAGGGTTGCGTACAGTTAATGAAATTGAGATTTCCGACTCGACTTTGTCAAGTGGGAGCCAAAATTTATTCCACTAACGTGCAATTTATTTGAGAAATTGAAAGACTAGAAACATTTTGTTCAAATTTGATGATGCAACGCCGACATGACCAAATGTATGCAACTCAATATTTCTAATAATTTGGATCTTTTGTGCTTTTTATATCAACTTTCGCCGGGAAAGGAACCCCTATCAAAAAGTGAATTTCCAACACGCTGGGTGTGCACGAGTTGCGGACTGCCCCCATCCATCAAACCAATCCACAAGTTGATTCCTGTGCTTAAATAACCTTCGAAGGTGATGCATTACTGCTCCGTTAACTACTGAGGTAATGAGCACGGTGTTATTGTTAAATTTTCGTCACTGCCTTTTAACAAGCCTTTCTTTCGTTGTAAATAACATACGTAAGAAATTAACCACAATTAAATTTTTCGCAAAATTTCAAATCTTTGCATGCAAGAGTAGTTTTCCAAATCAGTGCCAAATAAACAAAATGTTTACCGAGCACCCTATTTCCAGCGGTAACAAACGCGAGTTTCCAAAGCATCTATTCAAATATTAATTTAAATTAGGCCTAATAAGACATTTATCTTCTTTGAATCGGTATAATTCCGATTATCCCCCGAGTACGAATACTATTTGAAGGGGTACCTGCTTCGACCGCTCGCCTCCTGGCGGCGGAGCAGGTTTCTACCGCCGGCGTTGATTTGATATGCTAAGGTGGGAGTGGGGGTTTGTGTACGCCAACTCCCACACCCATTCACGATGCAAATAGGCAAATGCCCACGCCCATCGATTCCTCATGGACGGGTGAACAGTGTGTCGGACAAATCCACGCAACTAGGGGCTGGAATCTGGACCCAAATGCGTGAATACAACCCTCTAAAATATGAACTACTACAATGCCTTCACGCTGCGTGAGACATGAAGAGAGCACTACATCGTCCCTAATTGAAGGAACGAAAGCTGACGAGTGACCCTTTGCTTGGACTGAGATTCGAGTCTTTCGATACCAACAATTGTATCAATTCGGATGAAACAATGAACAGATCTTACATCTCCTGCGATTTGTTGTTGGCACTGCAGTGAATTGTTCTCCTCGATTTTCAATTATTAACCGGAATATATGATTGTTCTACCAAGTTATTGGAGGTGAAATTCATTACACAAAATAATCTGAAACCAATTTACGTTACGTAAAAGGTAGGTGTGCTTTTTGAAATACGATATGCTTACAAATTAAAGTTTTTCGGAGGAAATAAGCTATCGTTTTTTATCATTTGGATAACTCATTTCCCTACATAAATAATAAGAAAGCCAACACTTTCAGTCAACGTCACAGCCAGTGAAATTAGTTTACAAGTTGGATAGCAGTGGTGGTAAATTTGGAATAATATTGGATGATACCTGGTGCATTTCAAGCGATGGACGATCGCCGATGCTGCCACACGATTTTCACAATAGTATTGCAGTGACTTAATGCTTGTTTTTAGTGAAATGAAGGCATTGATATTATCTTCATATCCTTAATCTCAATGATGTAACTTTAAAAGTCATTCATCATATTAACATGTACTTAAATCAAATAGCATTACGATTCATAACCTATTTGTATATATATATTAGCGATTTCTTGAGGGTAAAACTTTCGACCATAGGACTGATAAAGCTTTTGAGTGTTATATTCCATGCTATAAAAACCACCAGAAAAGTAGGACCTCTTTCATGCCATCCCTTTATAAGGTGAATAAAAACATTAACAACCCACTGCACGATGACTTTAAAACTGATTAAACAGTCAATTGTAACTCAGTTCAATTGAGCAGAATACTGCAGATATTGAAGTGTGCCCCATCAGTGCAAGTGTTTCGACCAGTGTCCAGAAGCGCCGCCGGCGTCTTACGTTCGCCCTTCTTATTTGGCCATTGATATACACCTTAAATTCGTGCGTATCAGTCTCTTTTGGAAGGTTTTGGAAAAATAACCACTCAAGATGAGTGGGGGAGCGGGCGGAGATGGATGGCCAAACCGAGCGCTCCCTTCTCCACCCCTTAGCCCACCCCGTCCCCTCCCACCCCCTTCGACCCCCAACCTCCCCGCCCCTTCCCGCTACGGTGCGGGTGCCACCCTCTTTGGCTCCTGAGGGCGCCTTATACGTCTTCCACACCTCCGAGTGACCATCCTTCCACGAACATATCTCTCTCTTTGCTTACTGCTTGGCTCAATTTATTTTCATATTTCTTGTTCAGCAACGCAATCTTATCGCTAAATTGTTTTGCTTGTTGCTCCCTCGTGAGTGGCTCCTGGGTTAACCGTCCACCAAACTGGAATGCAGCCTTTCATGGCCATGGATCGTTTACCGTCTACAGGGGGCTCGGCCCTGGGGTGCTCTATCCTCCCGCCGGGGTCAAACGGCCCCCTTCAACGTAGCGCGCCCCTTTTAAACCCGTCAGCGCTGCCCCTGACCCCTCATCCGCGGCTCTCCTTCGGCGCAGTCGTGACTACATCCATCGCCATCGACGCGACCCCACCTATAGGAGACTCTTTCACTTCCTCCAGTTGGGGAAGCAAAGCCAACATTTGTAATTTAAACGTGATGCTCTCTGTTAATTGGTTTTCCGAATAGTCCTCGAAAGCAGCTGAAAGAGGGTAGGAGTGGAGATGGGGGAGGGGGGAGTGGGATCTTGTCGAGAAGTTATTTCTCTGCTATATTGGTTAAGACTCTCCGATCGCCCTCGTAGATGGCAAAGGTTCCTCTCCCGCGCCCTCTCCAGGTATCGCGAGAGTCGTTAAAAATGACATTAATTAGGCGATAAATAGGTGGAATGGAGATAAGACATGACAAGGCAGGTATCTTTAGCCATCGACCTAGAAAGATGAACCTGGTAGAATAAGAGAATAAATTTAAATGGCAATTAGCTCGCTTCAGGGCGGAGGAATGGCTACGAAGGAGGAAAGAAACTCGATGGTTATCGGAATAAAAAATATAATTTAAAACGATGATAATGAGAAAATAACGATTATTCGCGTCCAGATGATGGATTTTCCCATTAATATTAATAAAAATATATATGGGTTCCCGAATTCGTGGAAAGACAAAAAGTCTTGCCTTTGTTCATTGTGATCGTTAAAAATCAATTAAAAGAATTATATAAAAGAAAATAAAACTAAGCAATTAGTAAAAAAAGTCAATTCTCTCTCCTGTCATCATTTTTCTTCGAACATATCAAAAGCTGCATATATCTATACATATGCACACACAAACGTGCGTGCGTGTGTATATATATTTATAATGCACATATATTTGGTTCGCTTGTTCAAATTATCCTAAAAAATTTTCTCTTGGCCTTCTTCTTCCCAAAAACTTCATAATTTCTCATTATGTTGTTATTATTTTCCAGTTAACTGTTTAAATTAGGTTCTGGGTGGACTGAAATGAATTCTTTAACGACTAACGTAACAAGAAACACGCTGAAACCTTTAAACCCTTTTTCAATTCCGAATACTTCCTCCCTTCATCCCGTCCAACATGTCTATCCTATTTCTAACCCTACCCGAATGCCTCGAATCTACGATTATTATCTTGCTTCATAGTCCAAGTTTTCATTAAACATTTTATGGTAAAGATTTCACCAATCTAAACCAATTTGTTTCCTTAACATACTTTCAAAATGTCCCTGACATCAACTCGCTTTTCGTAAAAACAACTTTTCCTAATATACTAATTATCCTTCTTATTTTCCTAGCACTATAAGCAAATGATTTATTTGATAGTTGTGTCCATCCAAAAACCTACATTAACCGGTAGATTACCTAATAATAAATAAAATAAGCAAATGGTCAAAAATACAACTTATATACGGAAACTGCTCCACTTGTTCTAGTTTATGCGCTCTATTTTTAAAGTCTAATTTAACCTAACTCCTTATCAAAAATCACCAATTTTTTGTATTTATTTTTTCTCATCCCATATCTATAGCACTGACTTTCCAACGTGATCCATCCATCCACACTGTCGCAGGGGTGCGACGGATTGACGGGTGGTGACCGCTGGGGGCGGGGTAACGACCTCGTAGACCAACCCAAAGGTCACGGATTCGATTCCTGCCCAAATGGGCTTTCCTCCATCTCAGACTTAGATGTTTGTAATTTTCCTTAAAGTAATGTTTAGGGATCAATTGGAAGAAAGGACTACGAAAGCCTCAATATTGCCTCAATAAACTCGTTAAGTAAAATGAAATTAAATATATTTCTCTTTTTCATCACAGAACCGCCCTTCTGAGTTGTTCAAATGTCTCTCAATTCCCGTCGGCGTCGTATTGTGGCCCCAGGAGTCATGAATTTCGCCAAAAACACTCCGTTTGGATCCGTAAACACTGTTTAAGTGCTTTGCCGGCAGACTGTGTTTATTTGAATTTTCGCCGTTCGGGCGAAGAGGAACGCGCCACACATGTGACTGCTGTTTGGGTCTCAGGTGTGAAATAAAACACCCGGGTTTCGTCAACCGTAACAAACGACAACGATGGCGAGGGAAAAGAGGATGTCTTTCCACAACGACGGAGAGTTGGTAAGACATGGCCACACAAAAACTTCCCCAGAACCTATACGAAGTCATTAATTGATATTATGGTTATTTAAAAATATAGAGGAATGTTCAAGGTTTAAAATAAAATACTAAAGCTATTGAAAAAAACATTTCTTTCTATTTAAAAATATATACATTTTGGGATTACCGTAGTTGCAAGCTTCTAGACTTTTTTAGTTTTCTATTTTAAGAGTAACATCTAACCGGGTGGACATAAGACTGATCAGAAATTTCTAACGCACGGTAAAACACGTGCCAGAACATTATCGTTAAGTTTTATGAAGTGTTAGCTTGTCACATGCTTGATCTAAACTCTAAATCATTTATCCACGCTTCGTTTGTTCAGTCGTCGAGGGCACTCCGATGGACCCGTGAGCACCATTGTCACTCTTATGGGGCACGTGGCGAGGAAAGAGCGGAGTATCAGCGAGCATAGATCGTTTGATTGGGTCGCAGGGGGGGGGGAGAGGGAAGGCCTCGGCGAGATCGCGGATCGAAGAATTTTTGCTCTAGGGCCGTGGAAGGGATAATTTTGATTTCAAAATATTAGTGACATTTCATTATTCCACAGAGAATATAGAAATATAGTTCCCAGGACCCTGGTAATAATTTCGTACGAATTTATTTTGGTAAGAAAACATTGTTACGAAAATCGATCGTCTACACAAAGGGAATTGAAAATGAGATTCCGTTTGATGGCGGGGAATCCAGGGACCCCCTCAACGCCACCCACGGTGAATGTTAAATATTGGAAATCGCATTCCAATTCAGCAATTCCTGACGGCCCCACCATACAAGGTAGGAAATACATTTTTAGGGTTTTTATATTTATATTTTTATTATCTGAGGTCTGTCGTCGAATATCTCTATGTCCATCGACGAAAGAGAATTAATTACGCATTCCCCATCATTTCCTTCTCCAGCTCCGAAAGCCATTTGACTAAAGGGCCAATACATTTGGCCGGCTTTGTCCTCTCTCCATACCTCTTCTCTCATCACGTTGGCGCGCGTCCGGCCTTGGCTCAATCATGGACCCATCCCACGAGTATTTCGCGCACAATTTCAGCAAGAGGAATACATTCGTCATGATACGTTAATCTGTAAAGAAACCTAAAAATACCATTAGGTTCGCATAATAGTTTTATACTTTAAGCAGAATAATAGCAGAGTTAAATCTCGACTGCATTGATTAGTTAGAAATATCACTTATAAACTTCAACCATTTAAACCCGACGAACTCAAAATGGATCGAGATATTAAAATATCTTAAGGTGCACGTTTTTTCGCCATGCAGATGTTTAAGACTATTCCACCGAAACCTAGTTGAACATACCGCCACCAAAATGCCTAGCAAGCCTTGGATGTTGGCCGGCTGCGGGAAGTGCCGAAGAGACAGAAATACAACCCCGTCCCTCGCTTGGCGTCCCGGTAGAGGCGTCCCACGCGGATTTCTGGCCGTCTTCTCGCGCAAGCACGCAGTAACCCCTCCCTCAAACCTTTCCCACCTTCAGAAACCAAACTTACCCCTCCAAACCTCTGACAACGAGCCCTGGATTTGTTTTCTGATAAAAAAACTGTTATTTCTTCAGAGCTAGATTCTTTTACGTTCCATGAATTTTTATTTTCACACGCAAGAAGAAATACTGCAGACTGTATCAGTGGTCTCTTGAGCGGGAGGGGAAGAACACATTCAGTACCACCGTGAGTAGATTACCTGATCTACTCGAGGGGATCGGGACGGTGCGGTGGCTAAAGTACAAGCTTCCCACCGAGAATACCCGGGTTCAAATCCTGGAGACAACAAATATTTTGCAGTGGTATCCCGGTCCCTACTTGAGGTGCTTTGCGGAGAGCACTTTGAGTGAATACGCCATCCGTCGGATGGAACGTTCAACCTCGGACCCCTTGGCGCTTTTCGACAAGAGCAGGCTAATCCCGACACCGGGTCTCTCTCCACCTTTCCTTTCCCAACCATCCCGAATGGCGCAAATGACCTTAGCTGTCGGCCGCCTCCCATAAAAAACTACTAACTGATCTACTCGAGGGAAAAAACTCTATCAAAGCCATATTTCAAATTTGATTTTGGACCAAGGGCATTCACCAAGCCCGATGTCTTAAGACAAGATGACCAATGAATGACCACGTCTGTGCGACAAACACAGCGGATATTTGAGCAAAAACACACAACATTATTTATTGAAACTTCGTAGAAAATTGCTTTAAAGCGTAAAATGTTGTCCGTTATATCGTGATGCTTAGTTATTCATTCAACCCAACATCTTGAAACTGATCTCTTTCCAGACATATAGTAACTTGCACATTTTGTTACTGATATTTTTTGTTGGTTAGAATATTATTATTATCCCGCTGACACGGTTTTTCTGGACTTTAGAAGAGCTCCTGACAGGTTCTCTTGGTCACGCAGATAGAATCTTAAGGGCTAAATAAAAATGACATATGCTGCATTAAAGACTTAAGGGAGTCACTATAGATTGTACCAAGTTTAATGTAGTGGCTTGGAAGAAGATTCATTTATTCCCCAAAGAAATGTCATCGATCCGTATTTTCTCCTCCTTTATTTTGACGACAATGGTACAGTAGTTAACAGCGAAATTCACAGTCCCGAGGGTAGAGTAGCATTAATGGATGACCTGAATGCTGTACAGCTCTGATATGCCACATGGAAATCGGACTCAAACAGATGGAAATATATCGTGATGAATTTTAGGAATAGGCGAAGTTCTGTCCGAACGTTTACTGCATCAAAATTCAGAAAAAAACAAGCGAGGAATCGATTGAATACTTAGACGTAATCTTCTTAACGATCTTTCTTGAATAAATCATATACTTAGACAAGCTAGCAGAAAATTAGGATTTATTAAAAGATATAACTCGAATATAGGATCCTCATCAAGTCCGTTTGAATGCTTAATTATATCTTGTGCAGCAAAGAGAAACCACAGTTTTAATACGCGGTTAAAAAAAACTTAATGCCGTATTTACCGTGTATCGTGTGACGTATGTAGTGTACTTCATTATCGTACTTCATTTCGTAAGGCTCTAAATCACTAAAGGAGAAATGGATAAATTACAGATTGAGACTCTTGTACAATTTAGAAACCAGTCTTTCTGTGCAATATGTTGGTAATGTACGATTATTACTTACTCTTTTTAATTATTACTCGTACTATTAGCTACATCGTGCCATTAATGAGAAATAATCATGATAAGAGATTTCAAGAGAAGAACAGACAGATTTAGGATGTAATTTTTCCCATAAAAGAAAAATATTTCAGAATGTCTACAATCGATTGCCTTTAAAAATCTAAACAATTTTTTATGTTAAGTAGCGACGTGATAAAAAAATAAACTAGATAATTTTTGGTCTTTTACTTTTACTAGCAGCTTGTCTCGCATATGCACGAAAGTATTTCAACATTATAATTCATACTGTATACAAACAGTTGTAAAATTAATTTTTGTTTTTTTTAATTATTTAATATTTCCGTTGGTAATTTACATTTGAACAACACACAATTACGATGGTGGATGCCTGGTGTAGAACCACCTCCTGCCACACACCCTAATGGTAGCTATTAAGCCATGTGCGATGACTGTTTAATACGCATATTTTGCATGCACAATGTATTTGAAAACATTGAACCGTATATTATACGGTTAGCTTAATACGCAAAGTATATGTTTTATTGAATTAAGTACATTTTGCGCCAAGGACAGCTGGCAAAATTTGAATTGATGTTAATTAGCCCATGCCTGCTTCTTATGATGAAAGGTCATATCTTCGAATGTGTTTCTTCACATTTGTGAACAGGAAAAGTCACATTGGGCTAGGCCTGGACCAAAAGAAAGATGGAGAGGATGCATTTCACAATGATTTTCGCGAGATTCTTAACGACAACATTTGCGATGTTCGGCCATTTAATATCCAGTCTGTTGCTTTGAAATTCAACCTTTTCCGATAAATATGGCCTGGAAAATTTTTCAGGATAACATCATCGTATGTTTCCATTACAGTTGATTATAATGTTACGACATGTTGACGCATAATTTCCTTTGAATGCTGAGAAATGATATAACCATGACGTTCCAATTGTCAATCACAGGGTCAAAATGATGTAGTCAAGTTTGGTCCGAGTGATAACCTTCGAAAGGAACTCCTCCAAGTCTTCCTGCAACAGCGAGGTCAACAACGAACAAATATGCAGGCGAACGTGCTTGTTAATTCTAAAATGAGCAGTCTCTGAACCCACAGCGCACTAACACGATCACCAATATGTCGACGTGCGGATGGCACTCAATTAAATTTTAATTATTTTCAATAGTGTTATGAATCCTAATCAACGATGTTATCTCACAACGACAGCAGGGGTATTATTGTTCACATCCATAGGAGCAGTGACTGGAACTGTGGGTCCACACCTCCCTTTGAAATTGATTGATAACACTCTTGAAATATTTTCAATTATGTTCTGTAGCCGTACAATAGGTAAGAACAGACGTCCCGGAACCAAAATAACGATTGGAGTCATTTTCCCTCTCACGCCATTGTTAATCTTTGTCGGAGAAGGCGGCGCCCGGCATTTGGAGGTCACGCCTAAGGGATTCCGGATTTTCGAAGGCCAAATCAAAGTTGACAAAGAAATACTACTTTCGCAATTTTTCTCTGAAGAAATAGGTTGCGAATTTCTTATCTATGGATTTGCATGTTTCAGTACGGAGTTCCTGGAAGTTCATTCCATGCTCATTCATAGACGCAGTTCACGTATCCTCCGTTTTCCAAACGAGGAAGTGATAGGCACGGTGAGGGAGGAGAGGGAATTGTTGGGAGAAATCCAAAGGAGGCAGGAAAGATGGATGCAGGGCACATTGATTGGGAATGGGATGATGAAGACTGTGATAGAGGGGAGAATGTTGAGTAAGCGAGAAAGGGGGCAGGAATAGGATGGGACAAGATTGGACGAAATGGAGGAAGGACGTATACGGAGATGAAGAGGGATTTACTGTAGAGTCGATTGCTGGATCGTGTTTTCTGTTAGAAGAGTTTATGTATCTTGTACAATTGTAAAAGCTGTGCCCATCCAATACCTACCTTAACCGGTAAGAATACCATACCAGAATTAATAATTAAATCAAATATAGTCATATTCCAATAAACTGCGGGAGATGTCGCGACAATCATTTCATGCATTACAATATAAAAATTTCAGTGCAAAAATCATTGTTCCTTTGAAGCTCCCAAAATTTCGGAGTGTAAGAGTAGCTTAACTGGCTAAAACACTCGGCCGGACATCGAGCGATCTGGATCCGATTACCGGTCAAGGCGAATGATTATTCCTCTCTGAAATTGTTTCATCTAAACCTCCGCCGACAAAATCCCGACGGTGGTAGCGAACCCGATGAATGCGTAGAGGAGAATCCAAATTCCCGGATGGGTAATTTCGATCAAATTCTCTCGGAGATCGATTCTCTTCTGCCAATTTTGAAACATAGGCGTCGATCTACCACATCACGTGTTTAATCGAACCGACTGCACCCTATCCTCCTATCCACTCATTCGCCTTCCATGCAACCAATCCTTCTCTTGAGGAAAGATGTTAATTTTTGAGCAATTACAGAATTGGCAAAATGTTGAAATTGTGATAAATTTTTAGGGTTCGACGGCAAGAAAATTTACAAAGGTTTTGTTTACAATTTGTAGAAAACCGCATCATAGCAAGGAATCGTCGGCATAACTCAACATTTTGTTAAAGCCATCAATGTTATTCTAATATACAAAGGGTACTCTTCAATTAATCATTAATGAAGAAAGTTTTCCATAGCAGTTTGCCAACAGATACCACCTTTCATCTGAAATTACCCATGAATTTCAATCTGTGCTCCCTGGCATAGAACCGCAAACTCTGAATGAAGCAAATACTATTGGAAATGCAAAGAAATGATGAAATGTATTGCTAGTATTAGAGTGAGCATGATACGTAAAACGATGGAAAGAGTTACCGGGTGATATAATATATTCAATTCGGGAATAGAAACACGCGCATGGATGCTTTGTCTCAAAACGTACCTATTTTTTAAAGATATTTTCAAAATTACGATCACCATTCTACTATGAAAACCTTTGGTACCATTTAATACTGGCACATACGCTTACTAGAACGCGAGGTGGAGTGAGATTTGGATTTGAAGATTGAACAGCATTTATGCGTGCAGTCGTGAGATATTATTTCTAAAACCCTTCTAGTCGTTATCAGCTAACCCGATGTAGGCTAAAAACTGCAATCGCCATGGTAAACAAGTACCAATTGCTTAAAAACCACCTGATGATCACAACCATTCCGAGATATTTAAGATTCGGAGCACTATAACAAAACTAAAAATTTGTATAGGACAATATCTCGTACGAATCATTTGATCTGAATGGAAACAGCTATAGACAGATTCTACCGACCTTGATGGATTCACCTAAATACGTTGAACTAGGGACTTTAATCTGTATTTTATATGTCTAAATAAGAATACTACACTTCTCAGGAATGGCGAAAGCAACAGTAAGCGAGCCGAGGGTGGAGTACCATTGCCATTCGGGGCGCCTCCTTAGTGCAGCTGAGCACACCACTCGGGTTGTGAGAGGGGCCGGAGCGGAGAAGATAACGTAGGCCGACTTTTTTCCCCCCGGAGGCTTTCTCCTTCAACTAGAAGATTCAGGACACTTCAGTAACCTAGTCCATTCTTACTTTTGGAGATTTTAACGCCCATGGTACATTATGGGGAAGCTCAGCGCTATCGAAGTGAATACATTTTAAGCAATATGGTAAACTTTTTAATCTTATTTTACTAAAAAAAACGGGGAAGATCACTATGCGTTTGTTTAAATGGAAATCTCTCCCCATTTGACCAATGCCTTTCGTCGAGCAGTCTATGACTCTTTAAATTGACCGTGCATTTCAACTTGTGTGGGAGGGATCATTTTATGATTTTTTTAGAAGTACTACTCTATTCGCTCAAATTTTTACGTCGGGGCAATAAGGGCCAATCGGCGTATTTCCACAAAGATTTTTAGTCTTAAGACACAACAAATGGTGTGCATATGTTGACAACATCATTAATTGTTGCCGAGTTGCAGCGTTACGCCGTCTTCCGCAAAGGGCAATTGATCATACTCGTGCATCGGTGGAATGAGAATTAAGACATTACACAGCAAACTTTTAAATTACTCCTCAACCCACAAAATCCTCGCTTCCTTACGAGCGACGGTTCGACTAGTCGTGAATGAGGCTAGGATAGCAGCTTAGGAATATTTTACCTGTACGACACTGAATAGTTAAGGCTTTAGGGTTATACTGCTCATTATTGATTAGGGAATTATAATTTAGGAATTAATAATCAGCTGTAGCTTAGGCTATATAAATATCCATAACCTTCTTACGTACTGGAAAATGCATTTTTCCAGGTTTCCATTTCAAATTTGTCACTATTTACCCGTTAATGATGCAATGGAATGCATTAGGGTACTCAATGCGGGATTTTTCTATGTCGACCTCCTCGCTATAGGCTAATTGTAGAACTGTTAAACTGGCCACACTCATTCAATTGACCTTGAAATCCTGATGGAGAATCCACAGAGAACGTTTTCGTTTTCCAATGGGAGTGAAATGAGAACATTTTCATAACTATTGGCGTCACTATGCTCTACCTATGCTACTACGGGACGCCAGGGATTCAGGGCAAGGTCTACGAACATCTGGCTAGAAAAGAAATCTGCAGGCTTCGTTAATTGCCTCAAAAGCTGCTGCATCCGAGTAGATTAACATTCCCTTTGTCATAATTAGGAACAAAATTTTACTTCGTAGGAGATTTATAAATATTAGGTCAATAGGTCGGAAGTAAATTTTTCACATGCTAAGCGTTACAGAAAATCATCTTATTCCTACCACTAAAGTCCACCGGATAATATGCAAAAAAATGAAAGAATTAGACATACAGGGTCCGTTCCAAAAGTAATGAAAAACGCCAAAGCTCCGAGTGGCACACCGATCAGTCCCCCAAGCCGAAAAAGGCAAAAATGAGCAGTTAAAGAGTGAAAACAATGCTCTTTGTCTTTTTCGACAGTTAGGTAGTGGTCCAAAAGGAGTTTGTTCCTCAAGGACAGAGAATTAACGCTACCTACTACATGGATGTGCTGGAAGTACTCCGAAAAAGGGTCACCAGGACGAGAAAAGACGTCTCCGCTATCTGGAAACTCCACCACGACAACGTGCTACGATTCCGCGAGTTACCGGCCAAACACCAGGTGCCAACGCTACCCCACCCCCCATTTAGTCCTGACGTCGCCCTAGCAGACTCCTTTTTGTTCCCTTGGATTAAGGCAGCCCTGAAAGAAACCCGTTTTTCGTCCATAGAAGATATCCAATCAGCCGTGACGAAGACCTCGCGAGAAGACGCCTTCCAGGGCACGTACCAATCATGGCAGAGTCGGAAACAATGTGTAGAGGCTCAAGGGCAGTTTTGAATAAATTTAAATGTTTGAGCAAATCTGTTCAATAAATTAATTTAATTAAAAATAATAATAATTGCATTATTTTGGAACGCACTCGGTATATACTATTATATATCACCCTCTTCTAACGAGCGAAACCTATAAGTTACCTTACACGGTCTTGAAAAATACAGTAAATAGGCGTTTCTGAAGTAAAATGAGAGCTTGCTATTGGCCTGCCTGCTTCACCAAAACAACACAGTGCATTCAATCTTGAGAGCCTTCTCACGCATTCATTTAGTTTAACTTGCCTTTAAATAACGTGAGCACGTTGTGAGATCCACGAGGGGAGGTGGGGTGACCCCCGAAAGACATCGCTTGCGGTCCAATGTGATTCCATATCTAAGGCATGTCACCGGGCGACAGAGATAGGCTCCAAGTGGTTCGGAGATGCGAAAGACCTTCCCCCAAAGAAGGTCACCCAAAGGGGGGAACGATGGCATCATCTCTTCTTCGAGAACGTTAACGCATACGTGTTTTTTAACCTCAGCTTAGAGCTTTTTGCTGGTGCCTCTACTATATGATTCCATCGCCTGATATATTCTGAGTAAATCATCTATTGTACAATATTAATTTATTTCGAAAATAAATTGTCTTTATGTCATCGGTATTCAGTAACTGAAAATAAAGGCAAGTATGCACTTGTAGAGTGAGTCACTTATTTTGAAACATGTTATATGAGTAAACTATGGGTATTCCACATTGTCTATATCATGTTCAAAATGTAAGCTCCCAAATACATAAATGTACGGACTGCTGAAAGGATACAGCAAAGAGTAACAGCCTTGTAATTGTCCTTGAACACTACGCAACGTTCCACGGGAAGGTAAGGCAAGGCAACAGGCGTTAAGATCACGTTAAAACGGCGTTTCTCGTATCATCTTTACAGAGAAGTGCGTGTTTTATATCTGGGATTGAAATTCTAATCAATTTATTTATTCTCTTTCAAATACAAAATTAAGCACATAAGAGACCTGTGAACTGTGAAATATGGCAATTGCTATTATTGTAGCCATCAAATAAAATATAACTGCTATGATCTGCTGATGCAACTGGTCTCCAAGGAATCGGATGTTTGAGGCCTGAATCGGTATCCTGAATGGCCTATTTTGGGTGGCTCAATCCAAGTGCACGGTCTCTACCAATCACCAAATCAAATCGATTCTTTACCCTTTTTCCAATCCGACGGTGAGGGCGTTCCGAAGAGTGTGCGAAGAGATAGCGCCACCGAGGTGTGCGCCTGGACTGAGGGCAGGAAGCCGCTCCAGGGCGATAAGGAGGTCGTGACCACCGGAAATTGGGGGGAGGGGGTCCAATCCGTTAAACGGGCGCTCTGCCTTAGAGCATCGTATTGGAGCCCAGATTCTATTTTTTCTTTACCAATTTTTCGAGGAGGGCACTGGAAACCAAGGACAGAATATGAGAGATTCTTTCCTTATTCAGGCCACTATGGTCGTTGTTCAAATATATCATGTTTGAGTGATTAAAATAAAACGTCTATCAGTGTGGGAATCATCTGCGTCCTTTCTGGACCAACTCTAGCCTTTATTAATAATAGTTATCACTACCATCGTCGTCGTATAGCCCCGGATTGCACTGTTTTTCCTCTCAGGGCTACTTCCCCACGTTGCCTCCAAGTCGGTCGGCCCCTCCCCCTCCTCCCGCCCCGCCCCCTCTTCCGCCCTCTGACTCCATGTGTGCAAACCATCTGAGCTTTCTTTCCTGTTTCGCTTCAAAAATAAGACCAACACGACCGTCCCTCGGATGCTGTCATTCCTTATCTTGTCTCTCCGTGTGAGTTTTCCCATTAATTTTTGGTTCCCGTATATATATATATATATATATATATATATATATATATATATATATATATATATATACGTATATATATATATATATATATATATATATATATATATATATATATATATATATATATATATATATACGGGAACCAAAAATTAATGATATATATATATATATATATATATATATATATATATATATATATATATATATCGATGATGCGGAAGTACTCACGAGAGCAATATAACTTTTGGACGGCACAAGGGAACACAGAATAAAACAGATAACACGTAAAAGGACACTCACACTGTAGATGATTTAAGCTTTCGGCCTACTCCGAGGCCTTCTTCAGGTCAGACTGAGTCTGACCTGAAGTTAGGAACAGAACTGAGTTCTGTTCCTAATTCCTCTTGAGAAAGGTGGTTGCACCACCGAAAATTTGAGAACTAGTGAGTCCCTCTTTTATATGTTTTAGTTTCTGTGTTTTCTATGACTATTTAGTGAATTTTATTGTGCACGTTCGTGGGTTTTCCAAGAAAGTGACTATATATATATATATATATATATATATATAGTCACTTTCGAAATTATCAAGATATTATTTTGAGTGTTCTTTTTATGTGTTCTCGTGCTGTGTGTTACAGTCTAAGTTTTTTATTCAACACTTCCGTGTTACTTCGAAGAAATCAACTATATATAAATATATATATATATATATATATATATGTATATATATATATATATATATATATGTGCGTCTGACCTGAAGAAGGCCTCGGAGTAGGCCGAAAGCTCAAATCATCTACAGTGTGAGTGTCCTTTTACATGTTATCTGTTTTATTCTGTGTTCTATTGTGCCGTCCAAAAGTTATATTGCTCTCGTGAGTACTTCCGCATCATCGATATATATATATATATACACACACACACACACACACACACACACACATATATATATATATATATATATACATACACACATATGTGTGTATGTATGGTTCGTATAAAAAGTGTCGGGAAAAGTCTCTACAAAAAATATATTTATTTCAGATATTGCTGCTATGCTTCAAAATTCTTCAAAGTACATCCCTTGAGCATCGACACACTTTTGCCAGTGACTTTTCTACGACTTGAAGGCTCCCTGGTAGGTGGAAGGCCCTTAAGGAACATGTGCAAGCTTCTTCGACGGCTCTCAGGGGCCCATGATGGTGTCCTTTGAGAGAATATTTCACTTTTGGGAATAGAAAATAGTCTACTGGTGCCAAGTCGGGACTATAAGTGTGTTGGGGAATCGTTGAGATGCCGTTGCAGAAGATCAAGCAGACATTCGACTCAGCTTTTGGTCGTCCGTCAAGACGACTTTAGCGCAGATCTATCGCATTGCCAAATTTTCAGTGATATCGGTTTGCAATTCCACTGCTTTATGAATGGCAATACAATTTGCGATCATGCGTTCCCTTAACCGACGGTCTGAATTTAACATTTCACACGAACACGTCAGGAAAAAATTGTTACCGACACTTTTTTATACAAACCTTGTACTTCGGTTTTCAATCTGACAATCCTCATGCTCCTCTCTTCCATTGATTTTCTCCACCCGTCTTAACGAACTCTCCAGTAGTTATTTTGGACCCTAAGATGGAAACCATGCGAATTCCAGGTGTGCGATCAAAATCCCTAATCCCTAAGAGTAGTAGGAAAGGGAAACTCGAATGATCGAAGCAGCGGAAGCCACGACTTGGACAGGAAGTGTCTCGCGCGTTAGAATGGGACAACGTCGTTTACGTATCTGCGCCATAAACCTTGACCAATCACTGCCTACCGCTGCTGTAACTCATTTACAAAATCCGTGAATTATTAACTGCAGTCCTTTTCCCATTATTTGCGTTTCGCGAGTCGCAAAAAACAACATGTCAGCCAAAATTCACAATGAACTGAAAATGATGACTTAGGAGTTTGTAAAAGCAAAGTAGACATTTAAAATCTTTATGAGCTTCATTGGATATTAAAATTATGTTTCGGCGCTTCTCAAGAGAACGACCACCTAAATGCATTAGCAGCAGCATAAGCATTGCGCAAGCTTTGTTTTCTTCATTATCTATTGCTATGAACTCTTCTACACTGTGGAGAATGTTTATCATAATATACACGTACATATATTCTCTATGATGATAAATACGGAATTGTAGTGAGCTACTTTTCTAATTTGAATAAAGTACTTAAGTACGAGCTCGTATATTCTACGTTAAGTCAAAAAGATAAACCTTAGATAAATTCTACCTTGGGCTCAACTTAGCTTGATGCTTTAAATTAAATCTTATTCGTAATTGAATTTCAATAACAAATTATTTCTATCTGAACAAAAAAATATGCTAACATTGATTTTCGATTATAGCTTCAAGAATATTTTTTAAAGTGTTAAAAATACAACTCACTGAAAAATTGCGATAAAGCATTATGTAATTGGCACTACAAAAATAAATATGCATACAGGCACAACCACAAACAAATCACAGAATTACGTATCAGCAAATGGTACAATTACATTTCTTCAACGAAGTCATTCAATATCTTTGTAAATATGCATTCACTTGCTTTTTGATTTTTTTGCTACCTTTATATACGTACTATCTTATTTCATTAAACAAAGTTAAGGATTTCTGAAGAGAGTTCTCCTGTTCGGACAAATTTCTTTTTAGAAGAGAGTTTTTCAGGATTGAACCTTGCTCATATTACACAAAATAAGTACTTTCACTATGTAATAAGTGATTACTAATATTTCTATACAGAACGCTGTCGCTAACTTAAAAAAAATATAGTTTATGTCATTTTTGGTCAGATCAATTGATAGGAGAAGGGCTGCTAGAATCTTCTAAAATCTTGTCCATTAATTAACTAATTTTCATAAATACAGTATAGCCACTTTCAAGGTGGTGTGAGAGACACAAAGCAAGCCACTCAAGTAATTTTTATGTCGTCAAAACGTTTTCATGGCAAATTGATTTCCCTTTTCAATAAAATGTATTGTTTTAAGGTGTACCCTCGTGCAAAATTCAGAGAAGTTTAACTTATTCTGCTATACTTCCACCAACCTCTCTATGTTTCTAACATCTAAGAAGGCAATTTAGGATTACAGTTTTATCAGCATCTTTGGATTATTGTCAAACCCACATACTTTTTAATTTCATTAAATTCCAAATCACATTCTATATCTGTTACTATTGACATCCTGTTTTCCTCTTCTTAAAAAGTCGGTGCTAAAAACTTCATTTTTATTTTATTTTGAACAACTTCATTTGAATTATGCCACGATTGCAAAATCCCGAGAATTTATAGCAAGTGTTGCACAAATAAACCCAACGTCTTACCAGCAATTTCTATAATGGCCTGCAGTGCCCAGGCACATACGACGAGTGCAATTCACTCGGTGTGTTGAAAGTTCCTGAGTGTAATGTGGCCCCCACCACCGAACGAGTACGGCCCGTCACTCACATTAAATCCTCGATTTGTCATACACGACGAGACGACGTTTTGTGGTCAAATCCCTTCCCGCATATGACTGCCTTTTAATGAATGCAGTGCTCGTTACAGTACTGCTTGCCCTGCTTTGTTGTTTTCAAGTTTCTTCTTCCATCCCCGATCTCTCTATGTGGGAGGGCGCCTCCGCTGGCTGCAGCGGTGTGTCGTTGTATTACTTACCCATTCCCCCCGAGTCTTTGGGGGCGGAGTTGCATGTCCATGTGATTGGTAATTTCCCTTTCTTACTTTTAAATTCTGCATGACCACTCTTTTTATGGTGGAGGCCTGTCGTATGAACAATTTTGGCTAATTTTATTTCACTTTTTTGCAAAGAAAATAACTAATATATTAGGTGAATTAACCCGTCCAAGAAACTACGGGAGATGCCGCAACAGTAACTTTTAACGGAATAATCCGCTAATATGCATTACAATGCAACAATTTCAGAGGGTAAAAATCATTCACATTGACCGAGATACACTCTGAAATTGTTGCATTGGAATCAACCCTTGTTTTTTAACTAAGTCATCCCCCATCATGTATGCTCATAGTCTCCTCGAACGGAACAATGCCACCTACAACGCTAGCGTAAAGCTCCATGGTGGTTCCATGGCTCCTAATATAACTCACGAAGACGTCCATTACCAAATCAGAGGCTCAAAAGCTGGTGACGCGATGTGTTTCAACAATTATAAATATTGCCTGAGATTGATGCAAACTCATCCGTAGCAACCTGTCCCCGTGTCCTGCCACTGGCGGTCATCGAGTCGAGGCCGCCATCTCCCCCCTCCAGAGACAAATGAAGGTGGCGATCGCGCACACGGGAGGAGTGGGGAGCCGTGGTGGCAACCTCCTCTCTCTCCCTCCCCCCCTTCCTCGCACATGCCGCGAATGCCACCCCTCCCCCCTGCAGAGAGCGTGCCTCCTCGCTTCTGCTCCTCGCCCGCGACCTTGGCCACGGCGTTCCCGTTTCAAGGGAACCATCTCGCGCCCACCCCCGCGCCTCGCTCCTCCCCCCTGCCGCCCCCACCGCCTTCGCCAGGCTTAGCGGGCGACAGGGGGGGGGCGAGGAGGGTCTCGAGTGGTTGGCGGCAGGGGGGGGGGCGGAGGGGCGGGTGAATGACAAATGCACCGCGGCACAACGCACCAGGATTCGCGTCAGCACTCCGGAAATTTACAGCGGAAGTGGGTTCAACTTTGAATTCGATGTTTCATATTTGTCCTTCAGTGTTTTTTCCTAGCCACTCTTTAAAAAATCGATCAAATAAGGTGAGGAGAGGGCAAAAATAATTTGCCTATAATCGGATACGAACCTGGGTCACTCGATTTCTAGGTCCTGACGTTTTCGTGGCAGTTAAGCTTCAGGGGAATGTTGTAAATATCCAGTGCTTTAAAGGCAGTGGATGTCGTGATGCCTCTCACCCAGCGTAAACAATGTCACGAAATAGTCAGTGTGTATTACGCCACACTGCACGAGATTAAAGTCAACGTTCTAGCGCTTCAGCAGGTTACATTTGACAAAGAATATGAGGGAGATGCTGCTGGAGGAATTACAGCAGTGTCACCCTTTGGTGTGTGTACACCGAAAGGCGAGGTTTTCTCAATGCGAAAATATCATTCTAAGTACACTAGTTTCATCATGACGAGTTTCCGTAATCGACGTGCCAAAATTGGCTCCTGATGTGTGTATACAATCCACTCTAGTGGCCCAAAACAAGACAAAATCAGCAACCAAATAGCTACAAACATTAAACAAATAAAAAAGAAATATTTATGTTTTAAATTAGCGGTCTATAGGCCGCAAAGGATACCGGAAAGTAAGAAAAGTTCCGTGAGTAGCCACATTACGACCGTGGGAAGTTATATTAATTTTAGAAAAGTCTTTGGTAGGACCATGTAAATTGTAACTATATGCGATTTTTCGATTCCGTAGCAGCTCAGGAGACAAAGTGGGGAGACATCGTTCCGAAGGACGCCATTAGGAACCCAGTTAAGAGGAAAAGACTGTCTCATCGCAACCGACTGTACTCTCCGTATACCTTTGTCTATTCCCCTTCCTCTACAAACCTTCAATCTCCACCTCCCACTTTTATCCGTTTTCTCCCATCCTCAAGGGATTTTTCCCACTCGCCTCTCTCCCCCATCCCCTGCCAGCACGTGGAGACCCCTGTTTCTACATCTACATAAACACCGTACGAGCCACGAAAAAGGATGTGTGGCAGGAGGAAAGGGTAAGGGATGAGGGGGTTGGGATTTTTCAAATAGGTGGGGGAAGGTGGGGAGAACCTGTAAGAAATATATATATTAATATATATATATATATAATGTATATTCACTAAATAGTCATAGCAAACACAGAAACTTCAGAGTTCTGTTCCTAATTCCTCTTGAGAAAGGTGGTTGCACCACCGAAAATTCGAGAACTAGTGAGTCCCTCTTTTATATGTTTTAGTTTCTGTGTTTGCTATGACTATTTAGTGAATATACATTATTGTGCACGTTCGTGGTTTTTTCCAAGAAAGTGACTATATATATATATATATATATATATATATATATATATATATATATATATATATATATGAATGGAGAAGGTGAAATGGACCGAAAGGAAGACCAATGAGGAAGTACTGGAGATGGTGGGTGAGGAGAGGGGTTTGTTGAGAGAAGTCCTATTAGGCAGGAAAAATGGATGAAATCTAATAAAATGAAAACTAATTCCTCTTGACAAAGGTAGTTGCACCACCGAAAATTCGAGAACTAGTGAGTCCCTCTTTTATGTTTCAGTTTCTCTGTTTGCTATGACTATTTAGTGAATTATATATATATGTATAGTCATATCTTATCTTCCGAAGAAGACGGAGCTCGAGTCCGTCGAAATTATCAAGATATTATTGTGAGTGTTCTTTTTATGTGTTCTCGTGATGTGGTGATGTGTGTTACTCTCTGAGTTTTATATATATATATATATATATATATAAGATATTCTTGTGAGTGTTCTTTTTATGTGTTCTCGTGATGTGGTGATGTGTGTTACTCTCTAAGTTTTATATATATATATATATATATATATATATATATATATATATATATATATATATATATATATATATATATATGGGTCGCGGTGGTCTAGGGGGTAGAGCGTTGGACTACTGACCGGAGGGTCCCGGGTTCGATTCCCGGGCAAGGCACTTTGGGCACCTGCAGCTCCACCCAAGCTAGTTGATTTTTCGGGTACCAGATCTTCCTGGGAAACCATAACTGGCACAGGGAAAGGAACTGGCCCCCCTACCCTGATGTGTGAATATTCACACGCCGTCGGGCTTTGTACATGGGTGAGCTCTACCATCACCTACTTAACCGACCTTCGGGTTGATTACTGTGTTTATATATATATATATATATATATATATATATATATATATATATATATATATATATATATATATATATAGAGAGAGAGAGAGAGAGAGAGAGAGAGTATATATATATATAGAGAGTAACACACATCACCACATCACGAGAACACATAAAAAGAACACTCACAAGAATATCTTGATAATTTCGACGGACTCGAGCTCCGTCTTCTTCGGAAGATAAGATATGACTGACATTCAGTCATATCTTATCTTCCAAAGAAGACGGAGCTCGAGTCCGTCGAAATTATCAAGATATTCTTGTGAGTGTTCTTTTTATGTGTTCTCGTGCTGTGTGTTACTGTCTAAGTTTTTTATTCAACACTTCCGTGTTACTTCGAAGAAATCATCTATATATATATATATATATATATATATATATATATATATATATATATATATATATATAAACCATAAACACAGTAATCAACTCGAAGGTCGGTTTAGTAGGTGATGGTAGAGCTCACCCATGTACCAAGCCCAACGGCGTATGAATATTCACACATCAGGGTAGGGGGGCCAGTTCCTTTCGCTGTGCCGGTTATGGTTTCCCAGGAAGACCTGGTACCCGAAAAATCAACTAGCTTGGGTGGAGCTGCAGGTGCCCAGAGTACCTTGCCATATATATATATATATATATATATATATATATATATATATATATATATATATATATATATATATATATATATATATATATATATATATATATATATATCCACGCGCAGTCCCTAACCTGTACGTTAATACTTATTGTGTTGGACTGACTCCTGGGGGATTTCTACTACAAGCATTCTGGTCTCTTATCGTAGGAAAAAATGACATTTTAAACCTGTAAGTCTTGCAGTCTCTCGAATCTTATATTGGTGATCCCTCCGACCGTAATACGTAGGGGTTCGTATTATATTCTTGATGTCATCGGAAAAGGGCCCAATTTTAAATGTTTTTAATAAGTTTAACCTATATTGTAAACGCCGCTGAGTAAGAGAATCCCAACCTAAATTGTTTAGCAAAGTCGATACGCTGCTGCGTTGGTCATAACAGGGTTTGACAAATCTAGCCCCCCTCCGCTCAACTCGATCTAATTCCGAAACCAAATTTATGTTATGAGGATCCCAAACACTGGCAGGATACTCTAGGTGGGGCCTGACCAAGGCAAGGAAACATCGTTCTTTCACTTTTTCATCGCATTTACCTGGCACTCTTTTCACAAATCCCAATTTTTCTTAAAGCTTTCTTAAAATCTAGGAATATCGCATCAACTGGAATATTACTTTCACCGGAGTTCAATATATCATGTACAAAAATTGCGAGTTGAGTTTCGCAGGATCTACCCTTGCGGAAGTTAGACAGCTACGTTTCGACGGCCCGGCCGTCGTCATCAGAATGGCGTTGTCGGGGAAGCGCGGAGAGGACATGTGCAGGGGAAAGTGAGGGGAGGAGAGGTATGGGACCAATAAGGAAGCAGAGCCCCCTTAAGCCTCACGAATCATTTTGTTAGTCCCCTCAAGAGATATTTTCAGTTTAGCACGAAACTTAGTAATTGCGTAAAGTCGCTCGATCGTCGATTCCATTTTTTTCGTGACACGGTGGGCTCGCAGAGGTTTACAATAACTAACGTCCTGCCGCTTCTACAGCTTGGAGAACACTGAGGCCGGTTTTTCGGCAAGAGCTTAAAAGCTTAGCGTCTCTTTCACCTACTATACTCCAATAGTTTGATTCTACTCCGGCAAATACGAGCGGCGTGGGAAATTCCATTGGATTACTTATGGAACGCACTCTTTAGTTCATCGAAACTAGTCAAAAATAAATCTCTTTTAAGTGAGGAATTGCAAGAGTTTTCCTCTTTGTTATTATGAAACAGTTTCATCACATCACATCTGAATTTGTAATTTATATTACAAACATCCTTGACCAAACGAACATAAGGGATATTGTTCCATTTGTTATATTATGGAAACCTCTTAAAAGAAATATACGATAACTTTTGATCCTTCGGACCTATTTCTCAAGTATTTACCTACAATTGTTCATTCAACCCGCGGAACATGATTTGACTGGGAAACTGCAATCGCAGAGAAATAAGAAGTAATACATTCATACTTTTAAGCCTAAGAACATATTCCAACGAAGTTAGGAAGGTCAAATAAGCCAACAGAGGTCAAATAAGGTACAATGGCAAAGCTACAAATAAGGGATAACGACGGTCAAATAAGGTACAATGCAAGCTTGATGTAAAGGCCGATCGTAATATTTGTTAAGTGGAATGAACCGCGTGGCCAAATCCTCATCTGATTATTGGATTCGAGGAGAGATATTTATAAACTTTCTATATAATATATATTTGGAAATCATAAATGAAAGAAACAGGTTCAATTCGTTGAAGTTGAAGCAAGCTCAAAACAATAGAAGTTCCAAAGACGGAAGAGGCAAGAACCAGGTGGTGGAAGAAACCGGTGTAAAGCAACACGAAGGAACAGCAATTTAAGCAATGAGAATATCAAAAGAATGATACATGATATTGATTGGAAAACCTTTTAAAACCAATTATTGGCTGACCCTTAATGAGGATAATTTAATTTAAAATACTAAAATAAGTTTTCACATAGCTATAGGATGAAATAGTATACTACATCATTCTTCTGTGCCCGATTTTGTTTGTTTACCTTTTTCCAATGCTGCAGGATGCAGCATACGTCTCCACCCGAAAGAGATGAGGGATGCTCCGGCCACTTGCAAATAATTACAACAATTTTTGAATGTTGGACCACGAGAAGAGAAAAGTTAATTAAATTATGGGTTAATTAAATTTCCCCGGGAAATATGTAATGACATGAGCTGCTGCGAACATCCGAGTGCTGCAATTTGATTGGAAGAACGACACGAGTCGTGATGGGCAGACGGGAGCAATTGCTGTCACACGTGTTATTCGTTCTTATGCAGAGAGAATGGCAAGGAAGGTAAGGGAAGGACTGGAGGCCAGTGGGCGGGGAGATGATTAAATCAGATTTATATCTGCAGCTGACGAAGTCAGTCGGCCAACGAAGGGAGTGCAGTAATCATAGAGCTCATTAAAGGATGAACGTGAGATGCATAGCATGAAGACAAACCGTAAAAAACGAAAGACAACTAATTTTTTTTGTGGACGTGCTACGTCACATATTAAAAATAGGATGGCATACGTTGGAGCTGTTGGAACATTCAAATTATTTCATTTTTTTATTTCGGACGAAAATGGAAAAAAATATTGATATTAGGAGAAGATACATGTAATAAATACATAAAACAGTTTCTGGCGTAACTTGGTGGAAAATCTTCATACTGAGTTTTAATAATCAAACCACTTTACTTTTCCACATAAACTTTTTAATTTTTATCGGGCCTCTTCTATTCCTTATTTAGGATAACGACATTAACTCCGTGATAAACAGTAAGATACGTTTACTTGGCGACGATGCTGTGAGATTCAGGAGTATCTTTATAGCTGAGTTAGCAGATGATCTTAAGGCAACACTACGTTGGTGCGACAACTTGACAATTAGTTTAAACTTTAAAAAGTGCGTAGTGATGAATTTTCGGGGTAGAAGTTGTTCCCTCTGAGTACCTACTGAATCAGAAACTCGGAAGTGGGAAGTGAGAACTCGGTAAATGTCTGAAGTGTCAGTCTTACTCATGACCTCTTTTGGGTGAACCAAATACAAGAGAATATGAGCTCAAACTAACAAAACATTAGGATTTATTAGAAGAGTATTGGGAAAATGTGACGAGAAGGTTAAAGGGCAATGTTATCTTTCGCTGGTTAGACCTTGCTTAGAGTATGCTTCTAGTATATGGGATCCTCAGTGAAGTTGAACTTTTTGACAAATTAGATGGCCTGAAGCGTAGAGAATCTACTTGTAAAACGTTGTCATGTAATAAACTTAGTAGCATATTCAAAAATATTAGAGCAGCTAGGCTGAAAATCACTCACGGAGCAAAAGTTAAATTACAGATTGAAGTTCTTGCATGAATTGGAAGGGCGTCTCTTTAGCAGTGATTCTGAAAATGTATTATCATCCCCATCGTACTACGGTAGGAGAGATCATGTCAATAAAATTAGAGAGATTAGGTGTAGAACAGATATATTTAAGATGCCATTTTTACCACGAACGAAATGAGGTATCAGAATAACATTGTCCGTTCTCGGTGGGTTCATATTTGGAGCAAAATTAGTCTGGTGTATATTCACCCCCTGCCACACATTTTAGCGGTGGCTTGCAGGGTACATAAATAAAATAAAAAAATCAATACCCACAAATTCGGAACACCAGTGTTACATACAGATCACAAATCTAAGGGTTTCACCCAAGATGAACTTCAGCCATGTAAGAAATAATTGCTTGGAATATCACTTTTGACGTCATTTTTTATTTAATATGCTTTGGTATAAAAAATACATTGTTATGGAATATGCAACATGTTTTTATTTAAACTTCCACAGGAGTTATTAATTTTAGCATTCTTTCCCTCAGACTATGTTAAAATAGATTAACACAGAGAACGCAAAGATAAAAAAAAACCATAAACACAGTAGTTAACCCCAAGGTCGATTTAGTAGATGATGGTAGAGTTCACCCAGTACTCTTTTAAGTCCTATACGGCGTGTGAAATTCGAACATTAGGGTAGTAATGGGTGCCAGTGCCTTTCCCTGTAGCGGTTACGGTTTCCCAAGAAGATCTGGTACCCGAAAAATCACACAACTTTTCTGGAGCTGAGGGTGGCCAGAGAGGCTTGCCCTTATCGGAAATTGAACCCAGGCCATTCGGTCATTAGTCCAACGCTCTACCCTTGGACTACTGCGACCCCTAGTGTGAAAATATCCTATAATATTTGTCACATGAAGCATTATTAGAGATTACTACGTGAATTCAACATTGAACTCCAAGGCTTAAACACAAAGCCATGCATCTCCTCTTAGGACCGATTTCGCCTTAGTTAGCCGTTATCCATAGGCGAGCAAAGGCGATGTCGACTAGTTTGACTATCGGCATGGGTCTTACGACTTTCTCACTCAGATCTCTCAATTAATACAAATATATTGCTAACAGTACGATACTTTCTAATGTACTAAAATCGATTTTTCTGCTCTACTGAACTTATTCCTGAGAGATGGCATGTTTTCAAGGAGTTTTTTGTTCGAGAGTGGGATACTATACTCCCTACCCCGACGCAGGAATCTCTAGATAAATGGTAGGAAATAAGATGCAGTAAGACTATTGATTCCAATCAACCGAAAGGACGGGGAATAAATAATTAAAGTTCCGACAACTTAGAAGATGTCTCTTTTTCGGAATCTGTTGTCAGGCAAGGAAAGAAAACATGGCAGAAGCTAATGAAACACATCAAGAAAATAAGAAAATCTATAGCGGGACACATCAGAGAAAGGTTTCGAAAATGCGCGTATTAATAGCAGACGCGGTAGTCTGACGGCTCAAAGATCGATAGCTACGGTTATAATTATGGGTTAGCCCCCCGCCTGGCCAAAACAATGTGTCGTAAAGCACCGGATTGGAATCATCTGATTGAATTGCAAGCACGCTATCCAAGCGACCCCGTGACGCTTTTGCCACCACAGTCTTCATAAAGGTTTATTCCCTTCCTTCTTTTGTTTTTTTTAACAGCCACATGAATGACTAGATACAATGTCTCACGTCGTTTTTATTGCCGCACTAAAGCTCTCTTTTCCGCTGCCCCCAGGTGTCCCCCCCTCCCCCCCGTCACGTCAGTTGCGAAATGGTGACTCACACCAAGAGAAGATCACCGCCTCATACATGTGCATTTATTAACACGTGTCATCGCCCGTCATTCCACCCCCGATCGTCGTAAATCCTTTATGGTTCCAGCTGCAGTGACCATCAGCAGGCAACAAGTGAGAGCCCGAGGCCCGCGACAACTGACGACCCTCGAGTCCCAAGCCAGTGGCCGGGCCTCCAATCGGGAAGGGTCCAGATACAATTTGATTCATGCCGAAGTTTTTTTTCGCAGCATTTCAGCCTCCGATAAGCCAGCCGCCGTTCCGTCTTTAGGACCGAAATTACAGAAAACTTCGATTTTGCATGAACACCGACGCCTGTTTAATACGTAGATGAAGGTTGCGTAATCAGGTGAGGTGGTCATTCCACAATCTTTAAGAAAACACAAAATTACTCCAGTACTTGGGAAAACCAAGGTGCTAATTTATAAATTACTTTTGCGAAGCATAAACGGATATGGCGATAATTCCATGACATGACTAATCATATTCCTGACCCTCGTTTTTAATTGGTAGTCTAAAGGTAAAAGCAGGTATTTAGATAATAATACAAGTTTTTTGATTTCCACACACGTGAGCATTGTAATAAAACATTCCTTCAGTGGCTGCTATTATGACCCATTGTTTAACATCTCAGTTAGCTGGTTATCAGGTGATATAACTGAGTCTCAACTTTTAAAAACCGTCATATGACTATTTGCAAACGGCTGAACACGAACATGTGCGATATCACGAGGTGCTTCCTGAGCAAATAGGAAAAAAACTTGTTTCATAAACTATTTTTCCACAAAATATAAACCAACCTCTTATTCCGTAAATATATACGAAGGTTATTATATATTATTATCACAAACTTTTCTTGAGGTTATTTAATATCCAATTATACGCAATTAGTTTTCTTGTTGGACTTGGAGTCTTTTTTGCAGCTCAAGCGTCGGTATAAACACATGCAGTGATACCGACTTTATGATAATGACGTAATAACATGAAATGACAGAAAATAAATTAAAGGTTTATACTATCGCATACAAAAGTAATCACACAGAGTTGCTACGCTGTTGAGATAAAATAAACAAAATCATACCTGAAACGTAAACATCGACATATTACAAAATTTAAACATTTTTGAACGTTTCCTAAAAAAATAAAGGTACAATATTAAACCATTACGACAAATAATGAATGAAGGAAATATTGAACACAATTATTCCTCAAACGAAGACTGCCTAGTTACACGAGAAGTCATAATAGTACTGCACGAACGAGTTTCAGTATTAACTTAGCTGAAGAATTAACTAGATTAACTAGAAGAATGTCTCGGAAGACGTGACAAGCATCAAAGCTATTTCCGAATATTTTTGAATCTTCCATATGTGCAATGCAAACTTTGCTGTTATATTATTGGCAACAGCAGAGATAGTTAAATAATTTCAGATTACGTAAAAGCGCAAATATCGCTCGTCATTTGACTCGCTAATTCATCAAGCTAATTACCGCGTATCACCAATAATATCATCAACTACTCACTCCAGCTGCCTACTTTGTCATTCTAGAGACGTAAATGAAATAATGCAATAATTAAGTGCCAACTCCATCAGGGACGCCAGTTGAATTCATCAGATCGTATTACATTTCCTAACACGGAGCACAGCCATATTGCGCGATTAACATTTACTCTGTTACTTATAAAAGGCTTAACCTTGAAACTAAATAAAATGGGTGTTAAACAATATCAAAGGTCCTAAAAAAGTCGTACAACAATTTTTTACTTCTCAGGTAGTAAATGCTTGCAAATGACTCTTAAAAAGAGTTTTAATGCTGAGCCTGAGGCATGAAGGAATTTGATTGACACTATGGAATTATTTGCGTTATGTTAACTGTAACAAATTTTACATTTTCAGAGCTTGAAAGGTAGATATAAAACTTATTTTAGGCAATCGCATTGTACTCAGTGGTTCTTATGTTTATATGGATTAAAATATTAAACATTTTTTCACGCTTATATCTACATAGCTGCGTATGGATTTCACATATGTTAAGGTATAATATGTGATTAATATAGAAATAATTTTTTTAACGAAGACATCTATATATTTTGGCATGAATACGTTTACCTCCTTTGTGTCCAGATCATGCTGCTGGAACCCTTAGCTCAAAAAATACAGCACACTATGAATACTGTCACCGATTACTTTCCAATTACTTACAACGCAACACACGTCTAAATAAAGTAAGAAGCAAAAACTGTAAAATATCCTTCAAATTGATGATTCAACGCGACATTAATGCATAAGAGAAATAAAATTGGTTGCAAAAGCGAACAATGATTAACTCCAGTGTTAATTAATTATCGTAATATTCACAATGGTAATTACCCGCCTTCAAAAACTGACATCTCAAATAAAAAGAGCTTTTAAATCATTTTGATGCAAGCCCACGAATGTCAGCCACATTTGTTTGCATAATAATATTTAGGTATCAAGGGAATCGAGCCACTTTTTAAAACCAAAATGTACAACCGGAAATTTCAAGCGTTTAAGTATGCTCCTATAAACATTTTTGATAAATGGCTCACCAAAACAGAATCCACTCCTTTTCCTCCCGTATATACAAACAGACATAAACTCAAAACACGATTTTTGTCCAAGTATTTCAATAATTTTTTTAAAAATTCGTGTTTCTAAGACTGTAAAATTGCGACAGATATGTCTACATCTGTGAAATTGGGCCCTATTTTTTAAATATGGGCATTATGAAAGATGTTTTAAATGACTGCAAAATTGACCTTCATAGAACTTGAATAAATAACACAGACTATACGGTACAGAGTAAAGATACTATAACATCTTCAAATCTTTAAATGGGTAGCATTATTTCTATCAACTCCAAGTGTTTTCCAGCTGGTAATGAATTAATCTAATTGAACATTTAATGATAGACCACTGCCTTTAAGCACATGGACCCGACCACTCTACACTAAAATCCTGCTCGACGATCGCGTTCCGAATTTAATGACGTCACGTTCCATAGAACAGCGATACGCAATTAAATTTTCTGTTCATGTTCGGAAAATTGGGTTTGGGAGATGAAATAATGTGTCAAGGAATGGTTACCCCCTGGCACAAGATGCTCCGGGAGGGTTAGAGAGAAGGTTGGAGGCGAGGAACTCCCTGGACGCCCGTCAACGACACAGTGCGACGAAAATGTGCAAAAAGTGAGAAACATGGTCAATTCCAATCGACGGCCGAGTATCAGAATGATAGCAAAAAGCGAGAGATATGAGATAGAGTGAGGTGAAAACATATAATCGATACGTTTATTCTTATTTGTCTTGAAACCAGGATGTATCACACGCACTCTGCACAGATATTAGAGGTACGGTTTCAACGCGTGTTGCCTTGCCTTCCCCTCTTGCGGAACATTACGTAGTGTTGAAAGAAAATTATTTGAACGGTTGTTCAATTGTCGCCGGATATACCATTATGATTACCCCAGTTAATTGCAAATGAAATAAGGGGCTCTTAGTTGCCCGCATTTTAGGCTTAGTATTTCCGATCTCTGAACCGACGCCCTTCGCTGTATCCTCCATCAGCAGTCCGTCCATTTATTTGTGAGCTTTCATTTTGAATATGACATAGGTAATGTGGAAGGTGGTGTGGAATCCTCACAGTTGACTCATGTAACGTGTTTTAGAGGAATTGGATTACTGTATGCATTTTTCCCTTACTAAATTCCGGGGATATGAAAACAAATTTCGTAACTCAACCAATTAATATTGTAAAATAGATTATTTATTCAGTACAATGGAAGCGTATAGTAGATGCACCAGCGAAAAGCCCTAAGCCGAGGTTAAAAATCACGCATGGGTACATGTTCTCGAAGCATAGATGACGCCATCGTTCCCCTATTCAGGTGACCCACCTTGGGGGAAGGTCTTTCGCATCTCCGAACCACTTGGAGCCTGTTTCTGTCGCCCGGTGACATGCCTCAGATATGGAATCACATTGGACCACAAGCGATGTCTTTCGGGGGTCACCCCACTTCCCCTCGTGAATCTATCAAATCCTCGTGAATCTAATCAAGAACCTAAGGCTGGAAACAAAGAAGCAATTCGACAAGACTTCCGTGTTGAGCATAGCGCACTATGGTTCTGAGAATTGGAACATTGGAAAAGTGGACCAGCGAAAAATGGAAACCTTTGAAACATGGTGCTGGAGGAGAATGCTGAAGATTAAATGGACAGACAAAGGAAGGAATAAGGAAGTATATTGAAGAGCAGAAGAGGATAGGGCCATACGGAGAACTCTTCGGCAAAGAAGAAATAGATGGATTGGACACACATTGAGACACAATGGATGGATTAGGAATATAATAGACGCCGTATGTCTGATGGTTTGTAATCTTTCCGTTTGGGGCATGTCCCGATTCACAGAAGGCATCCGAATAAGACGATTTTCTTCAAAGCTTGGCATGTAAAATCTTGATTTCTGAGTTATTAAGTTAAAATTGACATTCTCCTGCAAATTTAAATCTTAGTCCCTAATCACGGCAAAACATAAATTATTAATCTACTCCGCCGGTGGGGGAATCTGGGTAATTAACGGATCCTTCAGAGTCCATTTCTAGCAAGGCATTCAAGATCCGTCACGGCGTGTAGATTCTCGAGAACAGAGGATGGGAACATGTTGGCTGACGATGTCAAAGGACCCGTGTCGTTCGTCATGGAAATTGAAGGAGTCATAACCGGCGGAAGCCAAAAGGAAATTTTAACGGCATCGTCAAAGGATGGAGGTCAGGAGATAGGAAAGAAGCACCACTAGTAAAAATACGACCATCTTTAAATGTGACGCAATCATAAGGGCCGATCGCAGATGAATTGAAAACACGTGGGCGTCATCGAACTATACTGGCGACCACCATTGGGTATCGCTCCCTTCCACGCTCTACTCCCGTCGGCTGGAGGTGGGGGGCGAAATGGGGGTTGGGTGGGAGATAGAGGACGAAGCGGAGAGACCCCACGGGTGGAAGCCTCTGAGAGTTCTAGGATGTATCATTCGGGAATCCGCAGTCGAGTGATTCGAGTGAGTGGGTAACTAACCGAATGCAACCGATTCATGGGCGAGTCGACTCTGGTTTCGAGAATCGGATCATGAGAGTAATGAGAAAGTCTCATAATGGACGCCTATTACTTCGGATGCCTAAGCGTAAAGATTAATGAAGTAACTATTGGTTACAATCCACCTGCGGATAATCACCGTGCATTTCTAATTCAACTCCGGCAACAGGGTTACATCCTCAACTGCCAACCTAGGTGTCGCAGGATTTATTCTCGCCTGGGTCGACTTCCCTCCACTTTGAGCGTTTGGGATTGCCCTGTGATTATTACTTTACGTTCAAGGTGGGTCGCTCTTTGATAGAACTTGGCTTTCTTCGGCAAAGCGCTCTTCTAGCGACTGTACTAAAACTAGGAAAATGTTCGAACGAAAAAGTTAAGCATAAGTGTTTTTTTGCGTGGTGAAAACTCATGTCAGTTGTACGTTTGGAGCCCCTCGCCAATAGACGTAATTTCAGAACTATACAGGATACGTACAGAGAGATGAGCTGTTCGCTTCGTGAAGGATGTTTACATACGATAGTAAAGAACAGACAGCATCGAATTATTAAGACTGGGTTGAAAAACACCTTAAGTACAAAGATTGAACTGAAGTAAGAAGAATACACGTATTTTTAAATGTTTTTTTATTCCTTTTCGCACATATTTTCCCAGGAAATCACTGCGATTGCACTCTTGCCTCGTTTGTGTACATGTTAAGTCTTATTTTGGCACAATATCACTGCGGGAAAAAGGCTACGAGTTTAATTTTGTGCTGCCAGAGTGTAAGGATTTACTAATGCCCTTAGCAAAAATTAAACTGTCTACATTCATGCAACTGAATAATCAGAGGTCGTTTACCCAACCTTGTCAAAGGGAGTCGCCATTTCCCTGCACAGGAAAAACCCAAAAATAATAAACAAAAAAATGAAAGTTACGACAAAAACTAAATTTATTTAATGGAGTTATTTGGCACAAAAATAAATTGAAATATGAAAAAATATGAAACTTTTATTCATAAAAATTTACCTAAACATAAATGAACTACTCACAACACAAAGCGTAATCGTAAAACAATTAATGACAAAGATCAATGATCAAAGACCTAGCCAGGAGTAAAATACTGCATGATAAGATAAAAAAGTGTAAAATTATTTATATGAAACACTATCTGAACTAGCAAAGTGGAGCAAAATTTTAAAAGACGTTTACCCTATAAAGAATAAATATAACCCTAAAAAAGAAAATTAATACGCAACTGGCCACCAAAAATCGACTACGTTACTAAATCAAAAGTAATAAATGGAAATCTTTAGGTAAAAAAAAACCAAATGAGTTGTTCAGTGAACTCAAAATTTTGAAAAAACCAGATTGTAATCAGACTATCTCAATATTAACTGTCACAATATTAATATCCGAGCTTCATCTGTTAATTCTTTACTTCTAGCTACATGGCAATACTACTACGAAGGGTGTCCAAACTCAGGCTTCTTCTTCTCTCAATCTTTTCTTCAGGTGTCATGAACCTAAAATCCAATTAGTTTGGACGCAACTGCAGTACCCGTGTCTAAGTACCGTGGTTTACAGGAATGATAGAACAGTTGTTGAACTATTATTACTCTGTAAATATTGAGTTTCATAAATTCAAACTGACCTTTTTATGACGTCTGTAATTCGAAAGTCAATTTTTAAGTTGTGTTTTGTTTAGCGGTCAAGATTTAGTCGTAGTCCGGCCCGAATGACGTCATCGGCCTTGTTCTCAACGCCACTGTCCGCATCCCCTTATCGCAATCTCTACCGCAATCTTAGCGCACCGCAATCCCAGCGTCTGTTCCGATTCGCGTCCATCACACGGGGGGGGAGTGTAGAGGAGGCGAACGGGACACCCCCACGGCCACCTCACGAACCTCTCCCCCCCCCAATGTTGTCCCCCACGGCATTCTTCCCACCCTCCCACCCCCGCCCATCTCCCGCGCGTGTCCTCTACGCCACGTCGCGTCCTCAGCCGTCACACGGCCTTGGGCCGCGGCCGGCAGGAGCGGAGCGGGCAGATCCTCCGCCGCTTTCCGGTGGTAGGGCTCGCCTGTGACGGGGGTGGTGGGCGTGGAAAGAGGGAGGGAAAGAGGTGGCGCGGTCGTCCGTGCTCGGCGACCCGCGCGTCTGGCCACACCAGGAGTGCGGCGAGGTTGAACATCAGCGCCATTTCGTCATTTAGGTAGTGACTCGATGAAGTATTATACGATAATTTCCCTCATGGACGTATGTATGCATGTAAACTGAACGTCTTTTGTGTGATGCTTTCATATTTTTTATCAATTTGTATTGTTAAACATTTTATGCATTAAGTCTTGACTATTGTCACTTGTTTTTTCTTTACTATTTGTCCAATGTCATTGGCGTGATGCTCTATTTGAACTAAATAAATAAATGTGTAGTTTATTTTACTTTACTCTTACTTCTTCGGTCCTGGATAATGAACTGAAATTAGCGGACGTGAAAGGTTGATGATTTAAATTTACTTAAAAAATGAATCATCTATATTTCGATATCAAAATTGAAAATCCTCGTCGAATTCGTGACTACGTTTCGTGTCCTCTTTCTCCAGTACCCTCGCGTCACTGCCCGTGCACATCGCTATACTCGGCACACACGTGTCGGTTCGCGAAAAATGTGCGCGTGGGATGTTTTTTTTACTGCGGATTTGTCGCATTAATGCACACTTCAGGACGTGATAACGCCACATCTAATATCCAGCATTTGTACGTTCATAATTGGCAAAATGTCACGAAATCCTTTTAAAAGTGTCTCACCCAGGGAGATTTAGGTTTTTCAGAATAGGGTGACGCCCGAATGCGTGAGTTTTGTCTCTTGGGGAACAGGTCTGACGAGCAAAAAAAGGACAAGTGTAAACAGCTTTACATTTGACGATTTTGATGTAATATGGGAGTCTGCCTTAAAAATGGACCAAATGTTACTTATAGTATATTATCTTCTTCGTTTTAGGTGTATAAATGAAATTTAAAAACCCTCCGCAATAACACCTATAATTACGATGGTCGTTCAATAAGTCCTTGGTAAAAATGAAAAAAAAATGTTAGGTAGATTTTTTTAAAATTCAGAGCATAATCTTCTTTTAGTTCGACGCACTTTTCACGGTGTTTATCCTACCTTTTTAAGCTGTCCAAAAAGTAGAATTTCGTAAGGTCCTTTAAGAGACATTTTTGTTGGCGATGACCTCCTGGTTCGACGAGAATCGTTTTACAACAAGCCATTTCTTTCAAGTTTGGAAATAAAAGTAAATCACATGGGACAAACATCGTGGATGTTGTAACGATTCGAACTCTTAATTCCATAACTTTCGCCATCGAAGCTGCACCGGTGAGCACCCGAGCATTGTGTTAATGGAAGAGAATTTTTTCTTTGTTGCATTAGGACATCTTTGCTTGGTTTCTTCCCTCAAGCGGTGTATAAATGACGCATAAATTCTTCATTTATCGGTTGTCCTTTTTACAAGTAATCGATGTAAGTGATCCTGCGTGTAACCCAGAAAATCTTGGTAATTTGGCCGATTTCATTGTCTTCGCCTTCTTCGGAGACGGATCACCTTTAGAAACCCACTGTTTTCACTGCTCCTTTGTCTCTTGGTAATCCATTTTTATCCATATAGTGTATCCATTTTTCGTCCGCAGTAATGTATCGATTCAGAAACTCGTCAGGATTGCGATGTAAAAGCGCCAAACAGGTCTCCAGAACGATCACAATTGCGTTTATTCTCCACTGAGAGCAAACGTGGCACCCATCTTGCCTAGATTTTATTCAGTAAATTTATTTGCCAAAATTGAAGCCACTGTACCATGGGGTACGTGTGCCTGTGACCCCAACTACTCGTATTTAAGAAACTTAGATTCGTGGGTCACTCAAAACAATATGTTGAATTTTGTCCATCATTTCGGATGTAAGTCACTTACATTGGACGTCCCGAACCATTTTAATCATTGTTGAATGTACGGCCACGTTTAAACGCATTTACCAAATTATAAACAGTTGTAAACACAAGAGAATACGTGAAATGAACTTCATCCAACTTAGATTTATTATCTTTCGGCGTTCAGCCTTTTAAATGGAAGTGTTTTACCGCCGCAAGAAATTAATTTTTTAAAAATTTTTTAAATAACCAAAAGTTTGTTGTTTCAATCAACTATCAAAATGACACCACGTGATGAATGTAACCGAAACTCGAACAACCATTATAGTGAGAGATGAGGCTTACTTAAAGCATGACTTTTTTCATTCTACGATCACAATCTCTTGGATTTTCTAGGGACTTATTGTGAAACACATGTACAATAAAATTGACAAAATGGAGCAATTTGTTTACACATTTCGTTACTTACTAAAGAGCAAAGAAATACTGATAATTTGTAGAGACAAACGCAATTTCGTAGATAATTAACTAAGCCTTCCAAAATAAGCGACATCTCGGGGCAGATAGGCATATAGATTTATAAATTAGGAAAACATTTATCAGGCGCACATTATACTCTATGAAAGTTTACGGTAAGTTTCCGAGGATAGGGAAGAGAGACCGTTTCAAGGTAGAGAGGATGTATGAATCTGCCCAAGGGGGTAAAAGATAAGCCGGTCGGAGGGAAGGCTCGCTTTTTGAAAACTTTGGGCTATTCCATGAGAGTTTTTCGGGAAACTTTTAAAACTTCCGCAGTAAGTAGAATAGAAAGGAGTTCTGAAATAAGTAAGTTTGAAAGGGAATAAATGTGAAGGCGACCGGTTTTGAAGTAATGCAAGAGAGGAAAATTAAATTCTGGGACAAGAGTTGGGACGCTGACTAATTTTATTGTATGGAAAGAAAAGGCCAAGACTGCATGCATCATTTTTCATTGGAGCAGGTAAATGGTATACGAAGACACCTTGAGGGGCAGCAGAGGATAGGGCCGAGCGTCAAGGCTTAGAGAAGATGGCGAGTGGTTTCACTGGTGGGCCATTCTTGGGCCTTTCGTGGGGGCGGGGATGCCGCGGGGGCCGCCGGCGATTGCGCTGGACCCCGTCTCTCTCCGTCCAACCCACTAGCTCATTTCATTGCTTTTATTTACTTTTAATACGTCTACATAAACACCCCTTCGATCAACCAAAAAAGTGCGTGGCAAGGGCTGTAAGCACCAGGTGGGATGGATTAGGAACAAGGGAGAGGAAGGGTGTTTTTAAGGATCAGAAAAAGGGAAAAAATATACACTATAACTGCGCAAAAGCTACCTGAAAATCCATCATACATGCAAGTTTACGTAGTGCCATATGTATTTCAGGATAATATTTCATTAATATTGGCCAATGCCTAGTTCCTTTCTCACAATCATTGATTCTTTCACGCACTTTTGAAATGATTCCTTGTGCAACAATTTGCAGTGAGTGTAAAAATAATTCGCCTTGACCGGGATGATTCGCCTCCAGGCCAATGATACTTACACTCTGAAATGGTTGAATTGAAATGCATAATAGCGGATCTCCCGCAGTTTCTTGGAATGATTCGTGGTATTAAGTTAACCACAAACATAGGCCTTACTTTAAATGGTACAAAAAAATGATTTTCCTCATCCCTTCCTCCTTCTCTCTCTCGAAAATTGACTCTCACATCCGAGAAACCACAGAAACCTTCGCCAACCCCTTTTCCCTCGCCTCCCTTCCTCACCAAAACCCACCCCCGCCTCCCCTCCTCTCCCTGACCACGCCCTGCCCCTCATGAAGCAGCGGAACACGGCACGCAGGAAATAGATGCGGTCACATGACCAAACTGAAAAGCGATAATATATTATTGTCCCGGATGCCAAGTTAAAAAATAAATTCTCTACCACATGAACTGTCAATGGAATCAAAAGCTGTAGACGCTCTCCTTCAATGATAATTCTCCTGGGAGAATCTCGAAGCACATGACTAAGAACGATCGGACCGACCATTCCTCCCGACACGATTACGCGCTTTGCTATGACGTTAAGGACAAGGCAGAAATCCTGGCGATAGAATTTCAAAAGACAATGACCTTCAGGACACACTGGGAAGGAACGGAAGACGAAATGGAGGCGGAAGCTGTTGCCAGCAGGTTCTCGCTCCTCCCGTCACCGTTACCACCGGAGGCGGAAGTTCGTTTGGAGATAAAATTTCTCAATCCCAAGGAGGCGCCGGGGCTGGACCAAGTCTCGAACCGGTACCTTCGGCGAGCGGCTATTCTTCACCTGACTTCTCTCTCTTTAAAATCTAATTCTCTTCTTGCTCCACCCCAAAGCGTGTGAAGTCACTAAAAACGGCCTACTCCCTCAAACCTAGAAAAAAGACCCTTCCCTACATTTTAACCGACGCCCTATTTCTCTCCTCTCCAAAATTCCTAAGTTCATCAAAAATATCATCGGCAATCATCTCGACCACTTCTTACGGACAAATGAATTAATCAGACCCTAGCAGAAAGGATTCTGTTAGGGTCCGTTGACACAAGCCCTTTGGCTTTTAAAATACATCTCCCAAGATTGTCAACGCCGACAATACAAGGCAGTTGTGTTTGTAGACGTCGATAAGGCCTTCGAACAGTTATGGCATGAAGGTCTACTACTAACACTCTTCACGCAAAGCGAACGTCCCATAGTCGCTTGATGAAAGTGATTCAGAGCTTGCTCTCTTCTCTCACACGTTTTAAATCGTCGAAAAAGATGCGGTTTCGGCCGAAAAACATATTGGCCTCCCACATGGCACCATATTATCTCATTGGTTCTTCAACATGTGCATCAATGACCCTCCTTCATTACTAACCCTCGCTTTCAGGTTTGCAGGCGGTAATGCCATTACGGCGAGATTCTTGAACGGTAAAAACGCCATCTCCAAGATCCAGAACCATATTTCGCTCCATAAGACATAATGCAGAATGAAAAGGAACAGGATCCAATTTGAGAATCCTATTTAAATGGCGCTATCCGACTAATAAAAGTATCCCCAACGTTGCCCCTATGCGACTCATTTTCACAAAGAAAAGGTGAAGTACCATTTTTCATCGAAATGCATCCATATATTTCATGCTGTGGAGGAGAAATTATATCCTCCAATCAAATATAATGTGAATTATAAGATACGATCGTATTCATTCATTACTTAATTGGTATTCTACCGGGGTAAGTTAGGTTTGTCTGAGTAGGTTCTACTGGGCTAGGTTTTGGGTGGACATGGACATTGAACGTGCCTATCCTATTCCTACCCCTTCCTCATTTGCCTAAGTTCCTCTCTTTTACGACCTTCAATATCCCACTGCCATTCAAAAGGCTTTGCGTTCGTCTTTCCTGCCTCCTTTGGGTTTCTCCCAGCGATCCTCTCTCCTCCCCCACTATACCTGGCACTTCCTCGTTCGTTTTCCTTACCGTCAATTTCATCTTTTCAGTTCTTCTCCAAACCTTTCAAAACCCTCCAATTTACGGCAATTACCTTGATTCAACGTCCATGTTTCCGCGCAATTAAACCAAGCTCCATAACAAACTTTAACGAGTCTTTTCTTAACATCCTTACTCAACGTCCCCGTCATCAATTCCCTCCTTTTGAAAGTTTCTTTTCCTTACGCAATCCTCCTTATTCTTCTTATCGCGTCTTATGTCTCTACTAGTTTAACCATTTTGGTTCACACATATGATTTTACAAAGCAATCAACAGTCATTGTAAACCCTTTGTTTATTGTATAACTAACCCTTGGTCATCCGCAAACCTGATTTTATGAATTCCTCACCGATTTTCATTCCTCCCTCCAGTTCTCCCCATGCGTCTTTTACCATATCCTACACATATACATTGAAAGACATAGATGATAATGTACACCCCTGTCTTACCCTCATCCGGACTCTCCATCCGCCATTCACACCTGAGCTCTCTGAGACATTCAGAGGTTGAGGGTGTCTCCCATAACTCCAATGTTCTCCTATTTTCTGCAATACGTTCATTTTTTGTAACCACTTTTCCACATTGAACACCTTTTCGAAATCCACAAAGCAAAAAAAAATACATCCTACTTGTATTTAATGTTCCTTACCGTCCTTGGACATGACATGGGCTTAGCTGCTATGGTATCACGGCTCTCTTCTTCCCAAACCTAAACATATATTTTACGTAATCATTTGCTCACACCCAATTCTTTTATTTGATGAACTTAAGTAATACGTAATCCAACAGCAAAATAAATTTTATGTTACTTATTTAAGCCTCACATACGGCCGTTATATTCTTTCAGGGATGAGAACCAGCACTTATGCTACGAATTCTCCCATAAAAACATTTTCTCCCGCGATTTCCTACTTCCTTTACTTAATAACGCGGTAATGTTATCTATACGCTCATACTGTTTGATTTAAACTCTCTTAATGCCCTTTTTGTCTCGCAATAAAGCGTTCCTGCACGTAAGCTATCCTCATCTACGCCATATTCTCTTTCTACATCCAATATTGTTCGCATTTTATTTTTACGGAATAGATCCTCTACGTATTGTCTATTCAGAACATACGAGTAAGTGTACAGAATAATTTGCTTTTTTCGAAATAACCTGTCTATTCACATATTACAAGGCAACTGTACTAGGTTATTACTATACACCACTATTTCTTAATGAATAAAGTTACCGAAATATTAAAAGGGGCAAAGCGGTAGAAAAATTTATAATTATTTATAAGGTATCCTATCGGCTTCACTGGGATGAAAATACGTATAGGTACTAGAGTCACTTGTTACGGATTGTCACTTATCATTTGTCATTGGCAGAGGGTGAAATAGTCGATGATTGCTGGTATCACTCACAAGTTGACAAACACAGAGTGTAATAGATAGCCATATGGTTTAATACTAGCCTGAATAGAGATGAGATCGATGTGCAATGTGCAATGCGACTTCGGCGCATTCTTTGCACATCCTCTTCCTGATTCTTCGTCTGAAGGCGTTTGCGTCACTGCAGGCCACCTCCATAGTTTGGTATAAAGTATGAATTCCAAAATAAACTTCTATTCCGAAACTAAACACCAAATGCAATTATGTAATCGTTCGACAATGAATGGAAATCAATACAAGAAGAAAACTGTGAGCGACATGCCAATTAACTCTCTTGTTGGAGATCGAGGCTCTGGTGAACTGGAAGTGAAGCTGGAAGTAAATTACATGTATCAAAAAGTTAGAGAGAAGTTGGAGACCACAATATTGCGCCTCTTATAAAGAAGTTATACAGACTAGTATCTCCTCTTAGCAGCCATAGTCACTTATAATGCACGTTCGCCAGTAGCAATATCCTCGGTCAATTACTTAAGTAGGGTCTCTTCCACTGCGCCAGTCTCTATAAGAGCTCCTCCCTCATCTTTCAGTTGCAATCCAAAAGAGAAACCCTTGAAATATACACATAAACGCCTTTCATTTGTAATCCGCTCTCCTGTGGTCGGAAAAATTCTGTAAGAATATTATTTCCAACGCTGAAAGTTGGGTGTTGATGAACTTCTGCGACTTCTATTTTATCTTTGCCGCTATTCCGTGAGGGCGGCCTCGCTCCGCTGAAATCCAGACCGAGCCCTAAATTTGACACACACTGCACAGTCACGGATATTCACTACGAGCCTCGTAGTCAATCACGCGCGGCATAAAGAAAAATGCAACATTGTTCTTTTCTCACCGCAAGAGCCAACACAACTCTATTGCTGAAGATGCCGCTAACATTCTGAGGTGGGCGTCGTCAAATATGAATATGATCGCCGACTGTGTGCGAGACCACCGGGGTCAACAGAGATACGATTTGCAAAGTCGATTGAAGGAAGGATGATGCACCATCAAAGTCGCTGACCGAAAAATCGTCAAAAATGGAATGCGAATAACCAGAGCCGAGACTTTCACCGGAGGGGGGGGGGGGGCGCCACCGACACTCGGGGTAGTGACTAATACGTGTATTTACATACAGCTTTCTCTTGAAATTTAAATTCCGATTTTATATAGTTATAATGTTTGTGCATCATCACCATTATCAAATCTTGACTTTCGAAGTGATTTTCGTGCATTTATATATATATATATATATATATATATATATATATATATATATATATATATATATATATATATATATATATCGATGATGCGGAAGTACTCACGAGAGTAATATAACTTTTGGACGGCACAATAGAACACAGAATAAAACAGATAACACGTAGAAGGACACTCACACTGTAGATGATTTAAGCTTTCGGCCTACTCCGAGGCCTTCTACAGGTCAGACTCAGTCTGACCTGAAGAAGGCCTCGGAGGTACATATATATATATATATATATATATATATATATATATAGACGGTATAGACAAGGACGTATATATATATATATATACATGTCTTTCATTTTTAATCCGCTCATTTGTGGGTTGGACCTCTAGTTTTGGTACGTGATTAAGTCACAGTTATTTTATTGTAATCAATTGACTACTGACCAGGTTCGCCAAATTTGAGTATACGATTAAGTGGAAGCTGAGGAATGGTGTAGGGCTCAGGTCCGAATGTTGTGATGCGTCCTAGGATCCACCGAGGGACAACCAGAGGAATCTAATCTTCTCCCCTGAAGACTTACTTGACGATGAATTCCAAAAATGAATTATTAAGGAAAATATGAAAGTTATTTCAATGTGAATAATTCATGAATGGTGACAATCACTCTGCTTTGACATGTTGAACTGATAGGTGGAAAAAGGAACATCTAGACCATATTTTTTTACATGGGGAAGTAAGTGAAATTTAACAGAAAATACCGTTAAATCACTCTAAAACGTGAGTGGTTGTGGCTCGCGAGTGCGACTTTGAACCCAAAATTTCGCCAATGTCAGATGACAGGTAAAATTTTTCTACAGATGTGTTGTATGTTTCGTAGAGAGTACTTTATTCCAATTTCGTAATAAGTTGAGTCGATTGCGCAAACCCCATTTACTTCGCATTTACATTTTTCATAGACGTTCTTCTAACTCAGCGAACTCTTTTATAAGACATGAATACGTTGAACGATGTATTTTTGGGGATAACAAATTAAAAGCTTACTCTTTCGAAGAATAAATTAGAATTAAAAAAAATTGCTTGCATTATATTTACATGCATATACCTTACCTTAAGGTTGTTTCCGCGTCGTCCCACTTCAATATTCCCGAAGGGCAAAATGAATCATATGAATTCTTTGATAGTTGTGATGTTGAGATTTGAATACCCCTATGATAGAGCGCATATGGCGCAGTACTTATTCCAATCCGATCGAGAAACATAACCTACGTCTGGGGCCTTATGGGAGCGACTCTTCCTAATGCCCTTCCCCGGGAATGCGATGGAAATAAAAACCAGGCTCAAGAGCTGGCTTTCAACGAAATCCCCGAGTCGCCATTGGACTATTCCTCCGTAGAACACACAGCGGAGGCCGCTGCCGCATTCCCTCGGACGCGCCCTACCACTCGAGGATATGCGCTGTTAAATGACACATAAAAGCGAGCGCCGGGTCGACTGGGCCGTTCCCGCCGCAAAGGCTTGTGCGACCTATGGGGGCCAGTTCAATCGGGCCGCAGCTGTATTTCTTGCACGGCCAATACCCTCCCTTTGAGACTCCTGGAGGGAGAAGGGTTGGCAATCAGCTCGCCCTCGGGTGAAGTGGTGTCTGCACAAAAGGAAAGCTGCAATCGGGCTGACGGCTGACGTAAGGGACAGTGTCTGAGGCGGCAGGGAGAGGGAGGGGTAGGCATGAGGATTGCGCAGCGGCAATCGAGGAGAGGGAAGACGGGGGAGCACAAGGAAGGGGCGGGAAAAGACGACCTATTCAATCTAGTTTGGTTAATATTCCACTGAAACTGGGATGATGTCTGGCACTCGGCCCGTATTTTGGAACTGTGGACGGGATTTTTAAAAATTAAATGCGACCAAAAATTACCAACACATTTGACGAGATGCAATGAGTCGAATTTCGATAACCGCTATAGATGAGTTACTTTATACAGATAGATAAATATTATTATTATTGAGTCATCTACCGATTAAGGTAGGTTTTGGATGGACACAACTACCAAATAAATATCTTGTTTATCCTAAATAAACACAATCTAAGATCCTAGTCTACAACAGCCCCCTTTTTATCTCTGTATACTCCCTCACTTCACCCCTATTCTACTCCTGCCCTTTCCTCCTCTGCCTAACATTATCCTCCCTAATAAAGTCATCAAAATCCCCCTGCCGATCAATGTGCTTTTCATCTATTTTTCTGCCTCGATATTTCTTCCAACAAACACCTCGCCTCACCCAACACACCTAGGACTTTCTTATTTGTTTTTTTTCGGCCCATTTCACCTTCTCAACATACACATTTCAAAAGCCTTCAATCTTCGTCTATCCCCCTGTTTTGGTGACCATGTTTCCCTGCCGTACATAACCACACCCAATATGAAAGTTTTGATGAGTCTTTTCTATTTATCCTTGCTCAACGTTTCTGTCATCAACACCCTCCTCCTTATGAAAACCTCCTTGCCCAGCACAATTTTTCTCCTTACGTCGCTACTACTTTGACCGTGTTGATTCAAAACACTTCCAAAAAACGTAAACTGTTCTACCTGTTCTAGTTTTTTCCCTCATATTTTAATGTTCACCTCGGTCTTTCACTTTCTGGAAAATCGCATAACTATTGTTTTAGTTATATTGATTCTCATTCCATATTATCGCACTGAATTTCCAATTCACTCAGTAATGCTTGCAACCCCTTGACGGACTGACATACCTGGCCATGCCTGGTCATCAGCAAACCTAACTGATTTTACGAACTCCCTGCCAACTTTCATTCCTGCCTCCAGTTCTTCCCATGCCTCTTTAATCATTTCCTCCTCATATACGTTGAACAGAAAACCGGTGATAATGGGCAACACTGCATTACACCTCTTCCTAACACTGCCCATCCGGACTCTCCGTTCCCCACTCGCAACTGAGCAGTCTGACAGCATGTACAGGTTACGGATTACCTTCCTATCCTTTCAACCTACGAAAGAGGAAAATACGTTCCGATTGTATTATACAGTATATTCCTCTCGAATAGTGTTCTCATTACGGCAATAGCCACGGGCGTTCATCTAACCTTCACATTAATTAATTAAAACGTGGCTCTTGATTAATTCATTGAAATAAAAGTGCCTTTCATCAATAGCTTCTCGTGCCAATTCCAAGGAACAAATATATAAGGAAACTTTACATTAAAACCTAAATTTCGCTTATCACTTATGTCGTACAATGACAGTGAGGTTGTAGGCTTGTGAAGGTTAATTACAGACGTAAAGAAATGTACAAGACATGTGCTTCGAATAATATCATTCACCACCCCTCTTGCCCTTTTCATGGGCGACTGCACCAGCAGTCTTTACATCCATATCGACAGCGACATGCAGTTCAACGAAATCTCCCGCATTCCCCAATCATCCAATTCCTAATCATGGCTCTTCTCAAACAAAATCTCTGAAAATTACTTAACCGTAACCGCAATAGAAGTCCCTCGGAAACAGCATGGTTTATTGTAGTGAGCACACAGTAATTGGCATATTTTTGGATGCAAAGTGTTTTTTAAGTCTCCCGGGTCAAACAAAGCAAAATAATAATGCCCAGAAGAAACCATTCTCTTCCCGATGCCACCAAGAAATGCCTTCTACATACCTTCACGCAGAGATGTCAATATTTAGCTCCGTGAAAATGAAAGAATGGTAACTTTGTGATTCCACAGAAAATTTATTACGATACGACCCGGGTTTCGACGTTCAACGTCATCTTCAGGTGAACGCCGGAACCCGGGTCGTATCGTAATACATTTTCTGTGGAATCACTAAGTTACCATTCTTTCATTTTCAATATGAATCGATTTCACAAGGTTACGCCGAAAACCATCAATCAGCTCCGTGAAGTTTCCCACGATTTTCAAAATTCACTCTGAAAAATTGCAAAGATTAGATTGTACTTAGTTCTGTAAAACTATAAAATATTATAAATGGTTTTCAAAAACTTTTTCGAGGTTATAGAATTAGAACTTGGGAGGGGGAGGCCCTTCAGTACCCCCACTGTATTGTTAATTCTGAAACTATGCACGGATTAGGGAAGGCGGTTTTTGAGCAGATCACGAAAGTAAAAATGTTTCCTTAACCGGGATTTGAACACCGGATCTTCCACTTCCGCCCGGCAAGTGGAGGATCCGGTGTTCAAATCCCGGTTAAGGAAACATTTTTACTTTCGTGATCTGCTCAAAAACCGCCTTCCCCACATGTCCTGTGTTCGCCTTTTATGTGTTTTCCTATCCCCTTTCCTTATACCTATTTCTATGCTTGAATGAATATATATATATAATTATGTATATATATATATATATATATATATATATATATATATATATACATAATTATATATAGCGGATCGCGGTAGTCCAGGGGTAGAGCGTTGGGCCACTGACCGTAGGGCCCGGGTTCGATTCCCGGGCAAGCCTCTCTGGGCACCTGCAGCTCCACCCAAGCTTAGTGATTATTCGGGCACCTGATCTTCCTGGGAAACCATATCGGCTCGGGGAAAGCAACTGGCCCCCCTACCCTGATGTGTGAATTTCACACGCCGTTTCCTCAGTACTGGGTGAACTCTATCATCGCCTACCAAACCGACCTTTGGGTTGATTACTGTGTTCATGAGTTATATATGTATACATATAAACGTAAAACTTCCAGGTAAGTATTTCTCCATGCATTGAAACTTCTTTTGCGTAATAATCAGTGCATGCTAATTACCATGTTGTTGAAAATCTTTCACACGAGAGATTTTTATTTAAGTATTCTCGTAGATATACGGAGGCAGCGCTGCTTGCCTAAGTATATTTTTATCATAAGACATCGGATTGTGCTGCCAGACTATTACAGCAGATGTAATGGAAAACTCATCATGAAAATGGCTCCCAGACTAATTGAGGCACCTGGAAAGTAAATTTGAATGTGGAATTAAATCAAACGCTAGGAGCAAATTTAAATGAGGCTAAATCATTGGTTCACTATTTGTAAAATATTTGGAGAACTATTTTCGAAATTCGAAAATGACTTTGCTCAACCATACTTAACTGAATCTTTCATTATTCCTAATGATGTAATAATTCCTAATAATTTGCAATTCAATAAGCCGAAATGAATAAATAGAATGCTATCTATGGAAGTTCAGACAAAAAAAATTCGCATATTGAGCAGTATTAAAAGGGCAAGAGAACCTCATAGCTCTCATAGTCCAAATTCAGACCTATAATGGATTCTCTAGCGCTATAAGATCTACCCAGATGCAGACATAAATAGCGATCACGATCTTGTTGTCATGGACAGCCGATTGTGATTCAAGAAGATGGTGAAAGTTGGGAACGAAGGGGAAGAAAGAAAGGAGCCCAAATGGAACTGGACGAGATGTAAGCAAAAGAAAGTTTAACAGCGAACATCGACAGACAAATACAGGGAATAAATTAGACTGGCGTAGAAGAATAGATTATTAGGGGAAATTTGGAATTTCATTGCCGAACTATCAGATGAGCAAAATAAGAACCTAAATTAAGAAATTAAAAATAGGCAAGAAGAAAATACAAGAATCTAAGCTGTGAAACAGAGGAAACCATGTCTAAAATGTTGCAAAAGCAAGCGATACGAGAGTGCAAGAAGGCCAAGAAAGAGTGAATAGAAAAAATGCGTTGAAAAAATCAAAGACATACGTAATAAAGAAGTGAAACTGTGAAACTGCTAATAATACAGTGAAGAGACAATTCAAAAAAAGAAAAAAATCCACAACTTCTGAAATTATCGAAGAAATATTCTTATAGAAGAAAAATACATTGGGAAGAGACGGAAGGAATATATTGAGTTACTTCTACAAGGGTCCAAATCATTTGAGTATGACAACTTTTGAAGTAATCTTGATAGAAGAAACGAAATGTGCCCGGGAATACTCAGAAACAAAATTGGAGAGAGCCGTGAAAGATCTGAATAATAACAATGCAAAACAAATTGACATAATAAACAAAGAATAGTCGAGATATTTGGGATCAAATTAAAGAATACCATTTTTGGAATAATCAAAATTGCCTACGACAACGGAAAACTACTAGAGGACTTCGAGAAGAGTGTGATGATTACAATACCGAAGAAATCAAGAACATATAATTGCGAAGAACAAACATTGAGTCTTATTTTTCACGAATTGAAAATACTTACTCGGATATTAAGCCGAAGAATAGAGGAAAGCCTCACGAAAAAACGATTTGGATTCAGGAGAAACTGAAAAGCAAGAGAGCCAAAATTCAACTTGAGATATGAGGCGGAAAAAATGATACAGGTAAACAAGTATATATTTGAACTAAGAGAGGACCTTCGAAAACGTTAAATGGAACATGATTTTCAAGATACTAGAAGCTCTTTAAAAGACAAAATAATAATCCACCATCTCTAAAAGAAGAAGGTGCCAACCATGCAAATAAAAATTGAAAAACATAGAAGCCATGATGAACAAATGGGCATACACAAGGATGCAATTTTTCCTGTATTTTTCAACTTACGAAAAATTTAGATGAGGCAATAAAAAAAGAAAACGAATTGGGAATCCAATGAACCAAGACGAATAACGAAGAAATTAACACGCTTCAGCTCGCGATTGTTATTTCAGTAGCTGGAGAAACGCGAGAGAACCTGCAAGCAAATCTGAATGCTATAGACTACGCACTCCCGGCATATAATATGAGCAATAACAACTGGAAGCCTAAATTTCTTTTTTCCGGATGGGAGAAGCTAAAGGCAGTCATCACAATTCCGGGAATGAAATAGACCAAGCGGAATCCTTCATCTATCTGTGCACCGTGCAGTGTGTTATCTCGGGATGGAAGAAGTTCAATGGACATCAAGGCAAGAACGCTCAGCAAGGAAGGCATTCATTAAGAAGAGGCAACTACTATGTTGGGAGAACCTGAACAAAGGAATCAGGTTGCCAAAACGTTCATATGGAGAATGCTCCTATGGAGAATGTCACTAAGTTTAATTACTCAGTGATCATAGATTTTCACGAAGTAGAGCCTCAAATCATCGAATTCGGAACTAATTGTATTATATCATACTTGGAGCCCAATAAAGTATTCAAAAATATAATGTATGCAAGGGAAATCTGAAGGGAAAAACCTGTGGAGATATCAATAGACTAATGACACCTATCTTGCACTCCACGGAAAAATATGGCTCAGAAGATATTTTCACTTTTCTATACTTAATTTGATGGCAATGGTTGAATAGCGAAACATAATTTCCGAACCATGGTACAATGAATACATATGGTACAACAATCCATATGCTACGTGCATAATAAGGCTGGAAACTTGTACATGGAGTTCCAATCAGAGAGGACCAATCAGAGAGCAGAACCTGGACGGGACCACCTATATAAGGACGGCCAAAATCCGAGTCCCTCATCTTCGACCTGAAGACGCCGGATGCAACTTCGGCGAAACTGTTGTCGGCTTCAAACAACAACGCGGTGAAAACCCGAATATGCAGAATTCTTCTATAAGCTGAGACTTATGAGATTATGTAGACACTGTTTGCCGTCAGAAGTAATGTACCGCTTGACTCTTCATGAGACAACGCGAATTATGTGCGCATACACACTTCCTACCCCTTTTCTTTCCATTCAACACCCCTACCTTATTGCTGACCCTTAATCGCTTGCCTTACTCTATCTCATTGACAAACCAAATGTTTCACATCAACTTGGTTTAGTGCATGACCTTCTATTTTTATATTTAACCCCGTCTTCCTAACACTATTGCCTAACTTAGACATGCGCAAGCAATATTCTATTTTCCTCTCGGTCAGTGACCTTATTACAGATAAGGCATCAGATGATCCTCTCCCCTTCTTGAGTGCAAACAGATCGTTTCCTAATTCATAATTATCACTTGAAGCCCCCTCTATTTCATGAACCTGAGGCCCACTTTAGCTTCGTGCGAAATCAAACTCATTGTTCTGTAGCTTTTTGGTTACCTTTCCCGTTAATAGAATAGGACGTGACAATATAATAATACCATATATAGTAATACCATAAACACAGTAATCAACCCGAAGATTGGTTTTTTAGGTGATGGTAGAGTTCACCCAGTACATGCGTCGTGTGGAATCCACACATTAAGGTAGGGGGGCCAGTTCCTTTCCTTGTGCCGGTTATGGTTTCCCAGGAAAATCTGGTACCCGAAAAATCACATAGCTTGGGTGGAGCTGCAGGTGTCTAGAAAGGCTAGCCCGGGAATCGAACCCGGGCTATTCGGTTAGAAGTCCAACGATCTACCCCTGGACTACGGCGACCCACATAAATGTGTGTGTATTCATATACTATATGTATAAATTATTAGGTAATCTAACGGTTAAGGTAGGTTTGTCGATGGACACAACTATCAAATACATATTTTGTAACTCCAAACTAAACCAAAGCCAGCAACCTACTCTACATCAGGTCTCTCTTCATCTCTGTGTACTTCTTTCCTCCTTTCATCCCGTCCAACATCTCTATCCTGTTCCTGCCCTTTCCTCGTTTGCTTAACATTCTCCCCTCTATTATCTTCATCAATATGCTACTGCCGCTCAATACGCCTTTCATCCATTTTTCCTGCCTCCATAGGAGTTCTCCTAACAAACCCCTCTCCTCACCCACCATCCCTAGTACTTCCTCATTTGTTTTCCTCTCATATATATATATATATATATATATATATATATATATATATATATATATATATATATAACACAGAATAAAACAGATAACACGTAAAAGGACACACTGTAGATGATTTAAGCTTTCAGCCTACTCCGAGAGCTTCTTCAGGTCATCAGATGACGACGGCCGTGCCGTCGAAACGTAAATATCTACTGTAAGTGTCCTTCTTTTATGTTTCTGTGTGTGTAATATTTATTATCTTAGTGTTTGCGAATATATATATATACATATATATATATATATATATGTATATATATATATATATATATACATGTATATATAATGTGTGCATATACATATTTATTTATGCATAAGTGTGTATGTATATCCTGCCTATGGACTATTTCCCCAGTATTGACCATTGTGGTCTAAAACAGTACCTAATGTTGGCAAACTTTTCTACCTACCATAGTTTTGGGAATGCAATTTCAATGTCTAAGCCAAGGTGGAGAAATGTGTCGTAATATTTTCTCGCCTATGTGTATCCGTGCATCCATATCCCATCCTACAGGGTATAATATGTAAAGTACTAATATGATTATGAATTTGCGTTAGTGTGTTTATGTATTGTTGTTCCTTGGTTGAAATTAGGTAATTTGTTGGAAATTGTTGCCAATAGAATTGTGTATGCGTTTCCCTGTATTTTCAAAGAACTAGAACAATCATAAAAATTGAGGCCGACATATATATCACCAAAGATACCGACATAAATTATGCATGTGCTTCTCATTCAAAATTTATTTCACGCAACATACATTCCCATATCAAGAAAGCCCTAAAACGACGTTATGAATCATATTCATGGCGGAGGACTGTGATATATTCTACTCAAAAGAATACGTCAACTTCGTTGTTCCACTTTGTATATTTTTGAGCCATGGATCGCTTCCACAAAGTAAATCCGGAAACCACATCACATCTGTGATATAATCTGGACACTCAACGATTTTCGACCTGGAGCCCTTTCGAGGATCTGTTTAAGGGGCACTGGCAACAGAGAAGGGCACTGGTAACAGATGCGAAGCGTAGGTCGTCGAAAACAGTTCGCTCGGTCGTCTTCTCTACTTCGGCTGCGAGCGGAAAATTGGGAGAGGGATATTTTCCATTTTTATCGTTAAGTTATTTCAGATTATAACCTCGAGCCGAACCAATGGGGAAGAAAGTGATTCTGTCGTCGAAATCCTTATTTATAAATACAAGGCGAGCGGGAGTAAGCAGGGGATGGAGTTTGCGGAAGGGGGAACGCTGGCGAGATATTACGACACTAGTTCATTCCTTGAAATAAAGGGATTTGGATGGGGAGAGGGGGAGGGATGCCGCATGGGTTTAGGACGGAAAGGAGGCCGTGATAGAAAGGCGCCTTCGCTATCATTCTTTTAGGCATCAAACATTTTGCACTGGCGATAGAAGAACGGGTGATACATGATATCCATGTCTTACCCCTGTTCCCTACACTGCCCTTTCCTACTCTTTATCGGCCACTCGCACCAGAGCAGTCTGTGACAAAAACAATTTTACTCAAGTTTCCAATTCATTTATTGTACCCCTTTCTTCTGTAATTAATTCATTAATTTCACCCAAAATACTACATCGAACACCTTCTTCTAACACACGATACAAAAAAATACACCCAGATTATACACTAGATTCCCTTCCATTAATGATCTCGTTACTTCCACGGCATCGGAAATGAGGTATGATGCCATAACAGCATAAGACTCGTATACGTTTCTTAGTCCCAACGGTCTCCCTTGACCTCCTCTCCACTCTTCAACTAATGACCCTAAGTACCAACTTCGCTCAACATGCAATCAAACTAATTGTACTATAGTCACATACGACCGCTTTTCTCTTTTTAGGATCGAAAATAACCCTGATCTCAAGAAATCTTCCGGGCAAAATAATTCCTCAATAAATATCACAAACTAGCGCAGAAAATTATTTCATTCCCGTCGTCCGAAACTCTTCGGCAGTTCCGCGGGAATGTTAACTATACCCAGAGTCTTCTTTGATGTAAAATCACTTAATGTCTCGCAATCAATTATACCTGATATCCAGCAATTATACCTGCAATATCCAGATTTCCCCATTTACGTCATATTCTCTACTGTACGAATAAAATTGTTGGCCAATCATCTTTACCAACCCAGAAATATACTCGTATCTCCTCTATCCATCCTTTCCATCCCTCATGATTATTTCCTGGGTCAAAGGATAATCTTCTTGACGTAATCATATTTCCAATAAAAGCTCGACAGGTACTCCAACAATTTGTTATCCACCACGGTTATTTCTTTTCTGCTATTTCCCTTCTCAGTTTATTTTTTATTTCTTAATTCTTCCTTTTCAATAAAATTCTTCCAATTTTTTCTATCGTGTTAATTTAATCAATCTACCTGTATTTCACGTATTCCTCGTTGGTTTCCTTAATAGTTCTAGTCTTAACTGTATATACCTTTTTCTTTTACTCGTCTCCCTGTGTCCCAAGAAAAGGTTTTCCCCTGCCATATGATGTTCCGGGAGGGTAGAAATATTATTGACGACAGGAAAATCCATGGACGTCCATCAACGGTCTATTGCGACGAAAAAGTGCAAAAACTGAGATTTTAAAAGTACGTAGAAAATGCAGTACTTGTATAATATAATACAATCCTAAACATAAAAAGCAATACTACAATCTAAATTATAATGTGCTGAAAAGAAATATCAGGTAATTTAAACCAAATTCATTATTTCCCAAAAGAGTGTAAATCTTGCTCAATTGGACTTTGGGTACATTAGTCTCTTAAGGATGTTTATAGATCCTAAAAAAATGTTATCACTGAGCAATGGATTTCCGACAATGGCGGCAGGGTACACTCGATACACGGTTTTTTCGCAGGTTTCGACTGCACCCAGAGCATATTTTCAACCTTTGCCTGAACAACCCCTTAGGGGTATTAAGGCCTATAACAGGGTTCACGTATCCCAAAACATTACAGATTTATCTCTTTTTTTACTGGAAGAAAGGTTTGCATGAAAAGTCTCCGGAGCAATTTTTTCCTGAAGCAAATGTATGTTGCAAACGCGCTCGCACCGCACAAAGGTCCGTGGGTGGGGGTCTGACCTTCAACACGCGCCAAGCACCAATCGTCTACGATCATTCGTTCAGACCAGATCGTGTTTTAGTGGACCCCTGTCGAGTGACTCGGTGCTAGCGCAAAATAGAGCGAACGATTGAACAGCGGTACGCCATAAAATTTTGTTTTGGACTGGGGAAATCAGGTAAGGAGACGTTGGGCATAATTTGCCAAGTGTTCAAGGAAGAAAGCATGTCACAAACTGCTGTTTTAAGGTGGCACAAGCTCTTCAGTGTGTGGAGGACGAACTCAGAGCTGGACGGTCGTCGACGTCAAGAACCAACGAAAACATGAAACGTGTGCGTAAAGTGCTTAATTCAGACCGCCGGTTCAGTGTGCGCATGGTTGCAGATTGTGTTGGCATTGATAAGATGATAGTGTACACATTATCACTGAAAATTTGGAGATGCGAAAAGTCTTCACTGAACTCGTCCCGAAGGTCTTGACGGACAACCAAAAGCAGAGTCGAGTGTCTGCTAGCGAAGCCATTCTGCGACATGATGAAGAAAACCCCAACTTTTTGGACTACTTAATCACGGCACCAACACTCTATTACTTCTTCCCAAAAGTGAAATCCTCCCTCAAGGGATCATCCTTTCGTGAGGCATAGATAAGATGACAGTGCACACCAGTATTACTGAAAATTTGGCGATGCGAAAGACGTGCGCTAAATTCGTTCTGACGGTCTTGACGGACGACCAGGAGTAGAGTCGAGGAGTGTCTGCTTGCGAAGACCTTCTGCAAAGGCATCGCGACTACTCCCCAACCCCCTTATAGTCCCGACTTGGCACCAGCAAAATATTTCCTACTCGCAAAAGTTAAATCCTCCCTCTGAGGACACCACCATGGGACCCTAAGTGTCGTCAGAGAAGCTTGCACGCATACTTAAGGATCATCCAGAATCCACCCACCAGGGAGCCTTCGAGTCGTGGAACGTGGACGCTTAAGGGATGTAATTTTAAGAATTTTGAGGCATCGTATCAACATTTGAAATAAATCTATTCTTCAGAAATATTTACCGATACTTTTTACACAAACCTTGCATGGCATCATGATAAAAATATGATTTTCATACCTCAACCTATTCTTAACACTCGCGAAAGAAGCTCGAGCATTGAATACACTCGGAAAACTCGTATTCGGGAAACATCCCGGAGGCAGAGCAAGAGCATCCGTCATCATTTTCTACGGTTAGCTCCCGCCAGCTTCCTTCAGAGATAACGCGAGCGCCAAGCCTCCTGGCCGACGAAATCCTTCGCCCCGCTTCGAACAGAAAAACTCGCTCTCACGTCCCTCAGCTCACGCCAGAATATTCCAGCGGCAAACATCTGCCTTGAACCTGCTTATCCAGATCTCGTCTAATGATCTTCTACACGGAATCCTTTGATTCGCGCATTATAGCTGCTCATAATCAATTTCGAGAATGGAGCATAACAGGGCATCAGTCGAGAGACAACGCAAGACTGTTAGTGGTGAATGTAGTCCAAGTGTAACCATTGAAACGCAATAGCAATAATTCGGGCGGTTGGTCCACGGGAATGGGGAGGCTGTGAAGATGGATCAATTAATTAATTAATAGTACCCTGAAATCCGCCGCTAGGATGTGTGGCAGGGGGTGATGACAAACCATACTACCCTTGACCCAAAATACCTTTCCCTCCTCGCACGGTTGGAAAAGTGTTATTTCATTCTGATCCCTTGTTGTTTGAGGAAAAAGTTACATCTTAAATCTGTTTGTTCTACACTTAAACGCTCTCATTTTATTGACATTATCTCTCCTACCGTAGCACGATGAGACTAATTATACATTTTCAACATCATTGCTAAACAGACATCCGTCCAATTAATGCAAGAGATTTAATCTGTTATTTAACCTTCGCTCCGTGACTGATTCCCAACCTAGATCCTCTTATAAATCGTGTCGAGAATCGGGTCGTGAAAAGCCTCAAATCAATCACATCTCCTATCAAAGTTGCTGCATGAATATCCGTCAATATTTCCACAAAAGGTGCTCTAAATCTCGGAGCTTTGAATTTTCCTGTCGACCGGGTAATCACAACCATTTTCCTATGTATCACGTCCGTCGCGAATTCCAGTAGAATCTCATTTTTTTTTAAATACCCTTACGAGGTAGTTTTTCGAATGCCAACGTTTGTATCTAACGACTGATTATCGATGCAATTCATTTATGCTCAATTTTGTGATCCAACAACTGAAATTTCTTGTTATTAAATAGGATTTATTTTATTGACTAACGACGAGTAATAGTTACCTGAACTGTTGCAGCCATCTTTTGCGAAATCGAGTTGTCACGTGTTGCTCTGAAACCGAAATATTCGGCTCACATCTTCAGGGAACCAGTGAGGAAGGATCTCGCTTTTTTTGTCAATTACAACATTATCTTTCTGGCTGCTGTTCTTCAGTTTCACTCACTCCTCTATGACTAAAGATTAGGAAATCGGACGATTCTGGTAATTTGTGAAAAATGCATAACGATTTGTAAAACGGAATCCTTCAAGAAAAGGCGTTTTCCCTCATTTATCAATTATAATGTTCAGCCATCTTATTATAACAATATAACAAAAGAACACTGGAGATCGATGATACGTCGATGGTGAAGACTTAGAAAGAAATAGAAAAAAATGCAGGAAAACTTCAACTAAATCCACGTAAGAGGGCTAACGGTGAATAAGTCTATGGGAAAACCTCGAAGTTAATTAAAATGCTTCTTAAAATGTATCAACTTAAATGTGCAAAGCTCTTTCAACTTGACCGAAATTAGAACCCGTATTCCTCCATGTCCGATGGAATGATTTAGCCATGATATATATGATAGATGATATGTCTTTCTTTGTGTGAAATAAACGGCGAAATTAATTCCAGGAAGTACAATGCGTGCCCACTAATTTCCTTGCCACAACCGTTCCCTTGGTCAGCGAATTGGCTTATTTGGATTAAATACCTGGGCGGATGCATAAAAATTAAGCCTTTGGAAAACAATCAGGTGAATGCCGGAGGATTGATTTCACATTTCCGCCACGCACGCGTTAAGGCTCTCCGTGCGATTGCAAGTTTCTTCTCCTCGAGGGTGAAAATGATCACTGTATTCCTCCATGTCCGATGGAATGATTTAGCCAGTTAAGCTAATGAGGCGTCTTTATTTCCAAAATTTTTGGGACTTGAAAGGAAAAAAATTGACGTTTTTTTAAATGTAACCACTTTGCTTTTCCACATTAACTTTAAAAAAAAAGTCAATATGAAGATTTTCCACCAAGTCACGCCAGAAACTTTTATTTAGGAAAAAAATGTTTTGAAGAAATACCGTTCATAAAATATCACAGATATTGGTGCGCGTACCGCCATGGTTGACTATATTAAAACCAATCTTTTAAACACTTACGGTGGTTACCATTGTTGACAAATTTAAAGAAACTGAGAGAGATGGCGTGACGATAACTTTACGGAGTCAGCCGCTAATGTGCATTAGAACGATTTAAAAATGAAAAAACAAACACAATTTTGCAGTTTGAAATTGTTTCATTATTAGATGACTCCGTTAACATTTACAGTCGTGGAATCTCCCGGAGTTTCCTTGAATTTGTCATAATGCTTCTTGCGTTAACGTTTCGTTAACCAGCTGTTTCCAGACATACCAGAGCAATAAAAAAGTAAAGGGACATTCTATACTTCTTAATAGTAACGTATTCAATGCTAAGGAGCAAAAACCGCGAAGAGAGAAAACGGGAAGAGGACAGAGCAGAGAGGGCACATTCGGAACGGGAACACAAACCAGGACTCGAGAACGGCAAAACTTTGCACGGCGGTGCTAAACCAACAGAGCTAGTTTGGTACCTATCGGAACTTTTGCGTCACGTGTTTCTGAGCCCTAAGAAACGACATACCGCCGTGAAGTAGGGCTTAGAAGGACGGAGTGTGCAGGGTGCGGTTCCCCGCGAAAAGAGGCGTGGCTGAGCACGTCAGGCACATCACTAACCGGCTGGGGCGTCCTCGCCTCCTCCCGATCCACGGCGCCGCGACCAGGTCACCTCCTCGCCACAGACCTAGCTCCCTCCAAAAGGCCTCGACGGGAATGAGCACCACGAGGGCAGGAGGAGAGCACAGCACACACTCGCAAGCACAGACACAGCCAGGAGGGACTGCGCGAATCCACCAGGGGGAGAAAGGGGAGTAGATCACCCTATGAGGGGGTCAAAGGGACGAGCTCTCTTTCCGATCCCGTCAACAACAGAGGTGCCCAAATCCTGGGCGCGCGCAAGGGACAGACCGTCAGGGGACGAGAGCGACCTCAGGACGTCTTCAGGCTGAGGACGGAGACACCCGTTTCGGCACCATCAAGAAAGAGGAGATATCCTGTGGGAATAATATGCACCACTCAAAGTGACGGGCAACAACGCCCACTGCTTTGGACTCGCTCTCCCCGAAAACGAGAGAAACCGAAGGGCACTTCAATTGAGGGGGAGGTTGGGGATCGGGAGTGAAAGGAGGGGAGCGGGGGGAGGAGGACTCGGAAGCAGTCGGGCGATGGGACCTTTCCTCGTCCTCGGCAGAAGCCCCTGGACACGGGGAGAGGGCAAGCGGGCGGGCGGGGACCGCTGATTATAATCCATGCGGCGGGACGGTCCCCGTCCGCTCTCCGCGGCGACTCGCACTCCAACCGGCCGCCGATCCTTTGCTAGGGCTCCGAGCGATTGCTCCCCGGCGGACGACGTACACACCCCGGGCACACTAACCGCGCCAGCGATGCGGGAGACGAAGAGAGAGACACTCGCAGGCCACGCGCCAAGGGCTGCCGCCGATAGGGCAGAGAGGGGCGGAGGTGGGGGGCTCCTTCTCGGCTCGGGGGGGGGAGGGAGAGCGGGAGAGGTTGGCGGGAGTCCCAGTGGTTATGTGGTGGAGGGGGCGGAGGCGATGGGAGGGGGGGTTGTCGCTGAAGAGTCGGCCGTGGGGTGGTGAGTCGAGAGGAGCGGCCGAGCGAATTGTGGGGCGGGTGGCCAGAGTCCCACACTCGCCCCCCCCCCCCATTGGCCGAGGAGTCCTTCGATCCCCGAACACCAATTTGACACGCGGGAGGATATTAACCGATGCGTCCTATACATTGTTTTCCACGTAACTGTTGCATTCGATATTCATCGTTAACTTACAAGTAAATTTAGCTAATAAAATAAAAATGCTTGATTTCGTGAAGAGGGTCGCGAATCATGAGAAATGCTTAACATAATGGGGCTAAATGACACTAGCTCTTGCTATCATGTTGACTGACTGTCTGCGCATTCATCTTCTGGGATTTTTTCTTTTCTTGGTGAACCCCGCTAAAATGAAGGAGTGTATGATTTTACGCAGATCGACTTTCTATTTAATAATACGTTTATTTTCACTTGCATGTACTCCTAACATATTCAATGCGAGGAAATTATAAAATAAGCAAATAATAAAGCGATTGCTCAAAAATGAGACGGAGCGTCCTGGTGAAAAATTTTATCATTCAACATTTCGTGAGTTATCCATTTCGTTGACTAATTTTCAAATTAAGCCGCGATGAATTCAAACGAAGCTGAAAGTCCGTAAACGCGTATATCTGGGAGAGGAGTAGAAAACATTCTTTTCGAGAAAGTTGACAACGATTCGATACGAACGAACGATAGATTCAATTTATGCGTTTAGGGGTCAGAATTGCTGAGAATAACGATGAAAATAATTTCATAAATAAATAAATTTACCAATTTAAACTCAAACCAAATTTAAACATAAACCAATAACCGAATAACCGAAATACATGATTGAAATTGCAAAAATTCAAATATGTACGTCTCCCTACACTTCTTTGAGCATTTTGAAATATTCCATAATATAAATTTCAAAAATGTTCTTCAAGAACTACACTAAACAAGTAAGCGATCTTATTTTACTAACTTCATTATGTCGCCTTATGTTTATCGAATCTTTATCGCCTTCAGAGGAATATAAAAAATAATCGACACGTGCACTGTAACTGTTTCGGCTGTTTACACAAATTAGTATTTGGTTTGAAACTTCTCACGTTAAAGTAGCTACGAAGGAAATTGAGGGAGACAGAAACATCCAGGGAGAGTTTGAACTGGTATACTTTCCAGATTTGGCAAAAGGGCAAGGCTACCAAATAAATATTTTGTTATTCACATCGCTTGCTCAAAATTTTTCATTGAAAGATTTAGTTTCTTAACTTCATGCGTTCAGATAATGAAAAACGATGAGGTTGATATATGCCATAAGTAGGTAATGCAAGAACAACTATTTGTTCTGAAATGAAATACACTTTTTTATCGTGTTTTATTCGACAAGAAGGTGTGTTTCTTTCATATAAAAATCATGACATGTTTTTTTCAGTTTATTGCAGATAAGTTTGCTTTCTAAGAAAACAAAGAGCGATGATGAACATTCGCTTTTTTTAAATACACACTTTTTAGTAAAATGTAGGATGACTTAAAAATAAATAAATACTTAAGGAATCTTCACGTTAACTACATTTATTACGATATTTACAACTTCAAATAAACTACGGAAAATGCCGTGGCAGTAACTTTAACAAAGTCGTTTGCCCATGCCTATTTTTTAAGGTAATCCACCGGTTAAAGTCGGTTTTGGATGGACACATCTACCAAATAAATGCCTCCTAACAAAACAAAACTTAAAGCAAGCCCCTCTTCATCTCTATGTACTTCCTTCCTCCCTTCATCCCGTCCGACATCCTTATCCTGTTCCTGCCCTTTTCTTGTTTGCCCAACATTCTCCCCTCTATTACCATCTTCAATATCCCACTGCCGCTCAATACGCCTTTCATTTTTTCTGCCTCCTTAGGATTTCTCCCAAGAAACCCCTTCCCTCGCCCACCATCCCTAGTACTTCCTCATTTGCTTTCCTTACGGTCCATTTCACTTTCTCCATTCTTCTCCACACCAACATTTCAAAAGCCTCCAATATATGTCCATCCTCCTGTTTCAGTGACCACGTTTCCGCGCCGTACGTTTTCCGTTTACGCTCCATATCAGAGATACGTAAGCTTTTCTACCTACTCTATTTATTTATCCCTCTAATTGTTTAGCTTAGCCTTTTTCTCTCTGGGAAATCGCATAACCCTCATTTTATTGTTATTTATTCTCTTTCCATATCTATCGGAATGAATTGCTATTTCATTCAGCAATGCATACTGCTCAGCACTTGCCAGGGCTTCCGGGCCCTCCTTTGCCTTAGTTCTGTCCTTCCTTTTTTTGAGAAAGGTGGATTAGACCACCGAAAATTCGATACCTAGTGAGTTTCTTTTTTTATGTGTTTCTGTGTTTTTGTCTTTGTCTACTAGTGCTGATCCCATTGACATTATCATTCACGTCCGTGAGACGTCCTATGTACTCGTACATGTCTCTTGGTCTTCCTAGTAGAATCATCCCATTTATTTTTCCTTCTATTATATTCCTAATCAATCCATTATGCCTCAATGTGTGTCCAATCCTTCTATTTCTTCTTTGCCATAGAGTACTCCATATGGTCATATCCTCTACTGCTCTTCTGTAGACTTCCTCGTTCTTTTCTTTGTCTGGTCATTTAATCTTCAGCATTCTTCTCCAGCACCATGTTTCAAGGGTTCTATTCTACGTTGGTCCTATTTTCCAATGCTCCAAGTCTCTGAAGTATAAGAGGGCAATTCTCCAGACGAAAGTATTCACGAAATCTTCCTTGTTTCCAGTCTTACGTTCTTTGAACATAGTAATTGCCTCTTCTTCATGAATGCGTTCTCAGTTTGGGCTATTCTTCGCTTGATATCGGTCGAACATCCATCCCATGTTATGCAGCTGCCCAGGTAGATGAAGGATTCCACTTACTCTAGTATCATCCCTCGAATGGTGATATCTGCATTCAGCTTCTCTCTTCCACAGAAAGGATTTTAGTTTTCTTCTTATTGATGTTCATATTATATTCCCCCAGCACTTGGTCCACAAAATTTAGAGTGGCTTGTAGGCCCTCTCGCGTTACCGCCAGTACTACGATGTGAACTGCAATCCAGAGTATGTTGATTTCTTCTCCATTTACCTTAGCTCCTTTGATACTCCATTCTTGTGTTTCTCTTACTGCCTCTTCCAGGTATGCGTAGAATATTTCTGGCGAAGGGTTGTGTCCTTGTCTTACTCTATTGTATATTTTGGCTTCTATTTTTCTTAGATTTCTCGTTTGCATTGTTTTAAACTGATTTTTGTAGAGGTTATGGGGTATTCTTCTGGAGTTGTAGTCCAATCCAAGCGCTTCTTGTAGGATTTTCTTCGAGTAAGGATTTTTGATGCTTGAATCACCAGGCTCAATGTTCTGTGTTCTTCGCATTGATCTATTTTCGGTTTCTTTGGTATTGAAATCAAAATAATTTTCTCGGAGTCTTCTGGTATCTTCCGTTATCATGTGTACGAGTATATACGAGCTCGTATGTATCATTTAGTCAACCGTTTCCTGCTGATAGGAGCCGTCTCCAGGCCCATAATCGTTCATGAATTACTACTTTTCTTTCATGCGAATGATATTTTGATTGTAACAGTGTCATTTAAATCTCGTAAATTCTTTATAACATATGTCTTTCTTTGTGTGAAATAAACGGCGAAATTAATTCGAGGAAGTACAATGCGTGCCCACTAATTTCCTTGCCACAACCGTTCCCTTGGCCAGGGAGTTTGCATTGCTAATCCGTAATTTGGATTAAATACCTGGGCGGATGCATAAAAATTAAGCCTTTGGAAAACAATCAGGTGAATGCCGGAGGATTGATTTCACATTTCCGCCACGCACGCGTTGCGGCTCTCCGTGAGATTGCAAGTTTCTTCTCCTCGAGGGTGAAAATGATCACTGAATTATTCAAAAGAACAAATACCGAATGGGACTCACGCGAGAACTTCATGCCCTCGTAACTGAGACGCACTTTGTAGACAGCACGTGAGCGGTGGTTCAAGGGAATGGCAGAGGGGGATAAAACTGGGGTCGTTTTAGCATTCCGATACAACGTCACTCTTGGGTGGTCTCGGGCCAAAATTGGCAGCCCCGAAACTGGGCGACAGGAATGTCCGATGAGGGATGAAAGGGAAGACCTGTACGTGAGGAAACCCCAATCTTCGCAATGAGTGCATACAATGCTTGTATAAAAAGTCTCAGGAATACTTTTGTCTTGACGTGATCGCACCTCACAGTCTCGCAGCCTCGGTAGGGGAGGGTCTGACTTTTATCACGCACCAAGCACCAAATGCCTCCGATCCTTCGTCCAGGCTAGATCGTGTTTTAAGTGGACCTCTGTTGAGTGACTCGGTGAAAACGCAAAATGTAGCGTACGACTGAACAGCACTACGCCATCATATTTTGTGCTGGATTGAGGCAATCAGGTAAGGAGACGTTGGGCTATATTCTCTAAGTGTTCAATGAGTAAAACATGTCACAAAATGCAGTTTTTAAGTGACAAAAGCTCTTCACGATGGCCGAGAGAGTGTGGAGGACGAGCCCCGTGCTGGACGGCCGACGACGTCAGGAACAGACGACAACGTGCAACGCTTTAGTGAAGTGCTGAATTCAGACCGTCGTTTAAGTGTTCGCATGATTGCAAATCGTATTGGAATTGATAAGATGACAGTGCACACCACCATCACTGAAAATTTTGCGATGCGAAAGATCTTCGCTAAACTCCCCCCGAAGGTCTTTACGGACGGCCAAGAGCAGAGTCGAGTCAGTCAGCTTGAGAAGACCTGCGACGGCATCGCGGCGACACCCCAAAACCCTTACAGTTCCGACTTGGCGCCAGCAGATTATTTCCTATTCTCAACAGAAATTCCTCCTCAGAGGACACGTCCATGGGACCCTACGTGACGTCAAAGAAGCTTGCTCGCGTACACTAAAGGACCTTCCGGAATCCGCCCACTAGGTAGCTTCGATTAGCGGAAAAGCCGCTTGCAAAAAAGTGTCAACACTTTAGGGATGCACTTCGAAGAATATTGAGTATTTGCAGTAATGAAATTCTATTTTTTTTCGAATATTTTCTCGATACTTTTTATAGAAACCTTGTATATAAACGCCCTATCAATTTCACGGAGCATCGGCTAGGCGGGAACCCCGATATCTCTAAATCCATCTGCGAGTAGTAGTGAGCGCAGAATACACTAAACGAATGCGGAGGAATGAAAACATTGAATGTTACTTTGAGAGCGTCCTAAGGTCTGCGACGAAAACGCTTTTTAAATAATTCTTCTCAGCAGGAGAGGTTGTGAAGTTTTTAAAAAAAAGATAGTAATTTTGAGCTCACCACTAGCAACGAGGGGAGTATAATGGTACCAGCTCATGAGGGAGGAAAACAATGTAGGGAGATATAATGGCAAGCGACTGCTGCGCAATATAGATGTTCAAACTTTTTCTTCTCTTAAAAAAATGTCAAATTATGTTGTTCCAAGGTCTGTTTCAGTGTTGTGATCGTGTGCAATGGAGTCATAAAAGAAAGGGCTACTGTAGACTTAGTACACACGAATATCCACTAGAGGAAAACACATCTTCAAAAAATCTTCATAGCTCCATTTGAATTGACACTTGTTTATGGATGGCTCAAACTTCCGACGGTTCCAACGGCGCCAAAACACCTACGTTTGACCGGAAATCTGTTTAGGAAGTTGGATAATGTGTTTAAGGTCGAAGGCATCCACATCGACTGCGAGCCTTGAGGAAAGGTCTCAGGGCGGGACGGCGAGAGGCAGCAGGTGTATCCTCCCTCGCCGAGGCCGGGAGCAGAGGGTGGGCACGGGAGGAGGCGGCCGTCGCCTCCTCCCGCTCCCAGCGACACCTGAGACGCACACCGTGGCGAACAATATACTATATGCTAGGGGTTGACTGCGTCCCACATGCTATGTAATCTGCCGCCTGTGTTCATGTGTGGCAAAAGAAATGGAAGCACATGTGGCTGGTGTGGATTTCTACGATTGCTGTGTTTTTTAAGGGTGAACTGATGATTTTACAGGCAGCCAACCTAATAGTATATATGATAGTTTTCCTCTTAGAGAGGAAAATTTCAGGAAGTCAAACAATGATTAAGCATGAGCTGAAAACGTTTTCTATAATGCAGTTTTCGCATATGCTATAAAAATATGAAAACTTCCAAATACGTAATAAACCTTTTGGAAGGCGCTACACAACGAAATCAACTTAATATTAATGATATCAAACAATGCCCTTAATTGGTAATTGTCACAAGAAATATATTGCATTAAATGTTATTAATATGAGTCACTAACTAAACACCGAAAGGAACAATTCTGCCGTTTTACCTAGGGTACTCCCCTTCTTTAAATATTTCAAAGACGTCTGACGTTTTAGGCAAATGCGTAGGTTAGGCAGTGGAGTAGATTGCCCTAATAACGATATTATAAGGTGTAGGTCAATTAGTGGGTCTAACAATACAAGATTGTCAGAAGAGATTTTTCCAAGTACTTACACTGCTAATGAGACAAAAGAAAGAATTACTAATCAGAATATAAGCCGATCGAATACTAAGACACCAAAAGACTAAATAACATCCCCAGAAAGCAGACCGCAAAGTAGGTCTTAGACGAGGATATAATTTCCGTAGTAGTAGTAGTTAACTGCCGAAATTGAAAAAATAAAATACCGGAATTTAACCATCTCATTCATAGCACAGAGTCGGATATCATTATTGGAACTGAAAGTTGGTTAACAGATGACATCGCAGATAGCGAAATATTTCCCAAGTCCTTCATAGTTTATAGAAACGACGAAATAATAGAGCCGGAGGAGGAGTGTTTATTGCGGTTAAGAACTCTAACGTCAGTAGAGCCGAGTTATTTCCTGACAGTTGCATAGAAAGTGTATGGTGCTCAGTGAAAACACCCAGATCGAAAAGAATCTCTGCTCAATACCAGACCTAGAAAGACAGATACAAAGCTTTACATCCCACAACAGTGAGCATAGCCTAATTATCAGAGGCGATTTTAATATTCCCACGATAGATTGGAATTCGTACAGTTTATAAATGGAGGTAAAGACAAGGATCTATGCAAGTCCCTCTTATTTGCGTTCACCTCGAATTCCCTACATCAATTAGTCACTTCACCAACAAGGGGAAAGAACATTCTTGATCTGTTAGCCAAAAATATATCCGAAAAAGTCTTAAATATAGAAGTTGTTGACGGAATCAGTGATCACAGGGCTGTAAACGCTAAATTTTCTCTAAACGTAGATAAAGTTAAAAAACCTAAGAGAAAGGTTCATTTGTTCAATAAAGCTGACTATGATGACTTAAAATGTGAATTAAAACGTTCTTTTTTATATTTGACGAATTAAGCAAAATTAGTAGTGTCGAGGATACTTGGAATAATTTTCTTACGATAACACGTTCAGTAATACAGAGTTATACCTAGTAAATATATAAAAGAGAAAAAGGAACCCCGATGGCACAACTCTGAAGTACGGAAATCTCTTAGGCAGCAAAGGGTGTGCCATGCCAGAATGAAAAACGCAGTTAAAGATTCCTCCCTTGATAAAATCAACGAAACCATACAGAACAACAAGCATCTAGGTCCACTGCCAAGAAGGCCTTCCGGAAGGCGCTAGCGGAATTCAAAAGGAAAAAAATTAGGCGAACATTTGAGCGATAACCCAAAGATGTTTTGGTCCTACGTCAGGGAAATGCAGGGAAAAAAGTCCACTGTAAACTCATTTAATAACGAGAAGGGGGATAAAGTAACGAGTAGTTTAGATAAAGCCAACATATGAAACTCATTCCTCCAGTGTGTTTTCAACATATGCTCAGAGAATATACCCGAGAACCTTCCGAAAATATTTCAGCAGTCAATGCAAGCAATCAATTTTTCCACCCGCGGAATAGAATTACTCCTTAAAAACATAGACCCCAACAAATCTCCGGGACCTGATGAGATACCGGCGCGCGTGTATAAAGAACTGTCGGCTGAAATTGCCACTTATTTTGATATAATATTTAAGAAATCATTAGCAGAAGAAAGCGTGCCAAACGGCTGGAAGGTAGCTTCGGTAACACCCATATTTAAAAACGGAGACAGGGAGGACCCCAGTAATTATAGGCCAATATCGCTGACTTCCATTTCCTGTAAGATTCTTGAACACATCAATGTTAGTTCCATAATGAGGCACCTCGATAGCGAAGATTTATTGATTAATAACCAACACGGCTTCCGTAAGGGTAGATCCTGCGAAACTCAGCTCGCACTTTTTGTACATGATGTATTGAACTCCGGTGAAAGTAATATTCCAGTTGATGCGATATTCCTAGATTTTAAGAAAGCTTTCGATAAAGTCCCTCATTGCAAATTACTCGCGAAATTGGAAACTTATGGAATACACGAGAGTATTATTAACTGGATTAAACAATTCTTCAGTGATCGTGTCCAAACAGTCGTCCTGGACGGTGTATCATCCGTTACTGTCAAAGCCACATCGGGTGTACCACAAGGAAGTGTCATAGGCCCCCTCCTATTCCTTATTTACATAAATGACCTCAGCACCGTAGGCCAATTCCTTTTCGCCGATGATGCAGTAATTTATGGGGACATTCGAAGTCACGAAGACAGATGCAATTCAAAATTGGTGCGATACATGGCAATTGGAATTACATTTAAAAAAATGCGTAGTAACACATTTTTGGGAAAAGAGCAATTCCCTCCCTTATAGTTACAAAGTGAAACAAATCAAAATCGCGAGGGTAGATTCCTTTAAATACTTGGGTGTAGCAATTACTCACGATCTGTCCTGGGGAAAACACATACGAGAAATATGCGGTCGTGCTAATAAAAAATTGGGATTTATGAAAAGAGTGCTAGGTAAATCCGGCGAAAAAGTGAAATAACGATTGGCATTGCCTTGGTCAGGCCCCACCTAGAGTATGCTGCCAGTATATGGGATCCTCAAAATATAAATTTGATTTCGGAATTAGATCGAGTTCAGTGGAGGGGGGCTAGAATTGTCAAACATTGTTATGACAAAATCAGCAGCGTATCCACTTTGCTAGACAATTTAGGTTGGGATTCTCTTACACAGCGGCGTTTACAATATAGATTAAACTTATTAAAAACATTTAAAATGGGCCCTTTTCCGATGACATCAAGGATGTAATACGAACCCCAACGTATTACGGTCGGAGGGATCACCAATGTAAGATTAGAGAGATAGACTGCAAGACTGACAGGTTTAAAATGTCATTTTTTCCAAGGACGATAAGGGACCAGAGTGCTTGTAGTCGAAATTCCCCAGGAGTTACGTTCATTACAATAAGTATTAACGTACAGGTTAGGGACTGCGCGAGGATATGTATCCTCGCGCAATCCCTAACGCCTCCCTCCCCTCAAGAAAGCTGCGAATTAGTTCATAAAACTTATTTCTCCATTGTCTTCTTTAACCATTAAGTAATTTCGGAGGGATGTTATCTACCCTCATAGTCTTGCTTGATTTCAACTCCCTTAATACCCTCTCTGCATGCATCTTACAGTCAAGTATTCCTTCGGCTCTTAACGGTGTGCCTGAGGGAGAGAGGGAGGCGATAATCGACGCATTGCAACAGACGCTAAAGCAAACAATATGGAGGGAGGCATTAGTGAAAACTGGTAGAGAGGCTACGTCATGCGGAAGAAGGTTTACAGGGGGCAAAGTGGTTGTTAATGCGGGATGGCAAATTTTTAATTTATCTATCCATTATCATGAGAGTTGAAACTTCATGTAGGCACCCATAAGTTTCTTTCTACGTTTCCCTCTGTCTTTGAAAATGGATGGTGTGACCCCTTCAAACCACATGCGAGTGGAGTTTTTTTTCTTAAGAAGTGAGTAAAAACCGAGTATGGCCATTATAAACGTAGAGCCGGGGACCGTAATACGATATGGTGCGCGCAGGTGCATGGGCGAGTGGTGCCGAGTTCGGCCTGGTCCACGAGCATGCTCGCTCACCCATCGGCGTGATTTAGAGGTAACTTGATGAGCTAGTATGGGGATCAATATAAGATTCAAATTTTTATTTATAAGGATAAATATAATTAAAAATATTTTCAATTGATGATCCCCGGCTGCGTTAACGCCAATTAAATTTATGACCTCATCCTTAAGGATGCCCAATTGGGCACAGCTGGTAGTTTGGTATAGGAGTGGTTTCTGGGCATTTAATTTCAAATGAAAGGCCATTCGGTCTCCTAAAACTTAGGGCCCGCTCGCTTATTTGACGGAATCCGAGGCGTCAATCCATTGGACGGAGTGGGGAGAGGGTGAGTGGGGGCGGAAGGGGCAGAGGGGAGGCATGTGTGCGAAAGCCGGGCGCGTGGGAGGACGGTCTCTTTCACGTTGCATTCGGGGCACACTGATAGCGGCGAATTCATAATGATTGCCGAGCACATCATCGAAGGGCCGAAGTGTGCGAAGGGCTCCGTCCCACCCCCGCCACTCCCCGCCACCCCCCCGCCCCAGTTCGCGCCCGCGAAATGCACGCGTGTTGCCGAAGACGTAAAAATAAAATCGGAAGAGCGGTAGGGAAAAAGCAAATGAGACAAGAGTAGGCGCCCCACCCTTGAGGTTCTCCTCGGGTTTCATAGCCCTGGAGGTTAATATGCGACGGAAATAGAATACTCCCACCCCAGTTTGGAGGAAGCTAGGAGGTTAGAGGAGGGGGCGGGGAGAGAAGGGAACGGTCCTAAAGGGACGTGGGGAAACACGCAGAGAGGAGACACGGGCACCAAAGTAAATAAGGCAATCACGTGCGTTGCAAAAGCCGCGGATTGACTGTGCGGGGTCAACCGCAACACTAATCGCCCCGTTGAAGGGTGCTTTAATGACTTCCTCGCGATGAGCACCAAGGGCGGTTGTTCGCTCCAGGGAAAATAATAGATCACTACTGATGCAGGCCAATTCATTGTTCACTGTGCCGACAGGGTTTTTTTATCATGAATATATTGTGTGCATGAATTAATAATTTAAAATAAAATGAAAACTAATAAATAATAAATGAATTATCCTCACATTCCAAGTTCCTGTTCAAACTAATTTCAGTCAACTTTTGCGATCGCTTTGTCTTTGCTAACATTTCGCGAGTCACAGAAGCCTTGACTCCTCCCCCCCTGCCGGGCACGACACAGTTGATTGAACTGAGTCCCGTAGTTGCCAGGACTCATTTTCTTTTTGGTGTCATTATGACATTCTTTGGATTGATAACTGCCTTAGTTTCTCGTCGCCTTCCTCAATAGTGTTTTTAACATTACGGCATAACTCATTGTATCATCACCATTGGCAATTGAGTGACCCCACATGGAGTGATTATTGTTGCCCCCTCAAGAACCCCTCAATGGGTCATGAGAACGCACAAACGATTTCATCATGTCCAAGTTTTGGTCCATGGGGAGTTTTTTGTTATCATGCTGAAATTATTTATCCGGTGCTGCCAATGACTGATTGAAATCATTCTATCACTTTAGAAACGTCTATTAATTTACCAAACAACAATTGTATAATAATGCCCGGGAGGCTAATAATAATATCATATAGGCTAAGGTGCGTATCAAATTTATTATAGGATTTAAGCTGGGAATCCCTAACGGAGCGAAGATAACTACAGATTGAATCTCTTGAATTATTTGGAAGGATATCTCTTTAGCAATGATACTAAAAATGTGTTATTAGCCCCATCGTATTGTGGTAGGTGAGATTATGTCGATAAAATTCGTGATATTTAGTGCATAAAAGATAGATGCAAGATGTAATTTTTTTCTCAAACGATAACGGATCAAAATAATATAACGTTAGTCCGACCAAGCTAGGAGGGAAAAGTGTTTTGGATCAAGGGTAATCTGGTGTGTAATCACCCCCTACCACACAACCTAGTGGTGGCTCGCAGGGTACCACATAGACTGAACTAAACCGTGGGGGAATATCCATCATAACAATGCTGTTCAATTTCTTATAATTAAATAATATTTCGGAAATGATGACGTCAAATCTACGTAACCTGATCACACGGTCAACCTGTTACCTCTTATTCAATTTTATTAAATTTTGTGGATAGAGATTACTGTATCACCGTTTCCATTTTATACAAATTACTCCTCTGAGCCTAGCAACTTGAATAGTTGAGCAATTGATGGACAATATTGTAGCGGAAAACTCGTTGGGATGGTGAATACCAGCTCTAGGAGGGCAGGCACAATATATCACAGTCTTTAACCTTAAGTAATAAGGAACTATCTGAGTCAACTTGGCAACTCTGCGTCTTGGATGGAAGGCCTAAACACACGGAATCTGTTCAAGTGAGAGTGAAGGGCAATCCGACTAGTAAACAGAGACATACACTACTAGCGGCTATGTCCTGCTTCGCCGGACCAATTCACTTGTTCAGCTACAACTGGATTTATTTCGTAATATAGGGATTTTATGTACGTGTATATAAATGGATGGTAGTACTGTGTATATAAAAAATATAAATAATTTTAAGCAAAATAATTGCTATCATTATTATACAACGTAATTCTGTAACACTGCTTGGGTAACAACCATCAATGTATGCAATTTAATCATAATTGCAATACAGTTTTATAAACAACATTACTTGATCATTACTGTAATGAATGCTGCTTGATTCAGCCAGGAAAAACTGAGATAATTTAAAATTTAACTCTCAACGAAACAATTCGAGAAAATGGACTCTGAAGCAGCTATTTACAATGCAAGAATTTAATGAGTAAGTTAAAGGGAAGTATTATTTCGGATGCCAAGGTATTTGGGATCCTTGAGAGAAAGTTTTGCTAAAAGAATTTGATAAGGTTCAGAAAAAATCCACCAGATTTGTCAAAAATTGATCTATATGAAGACGAATGTGACACGTGTTTCAGTGGAATTAGGCCGGGAGTTGCTTAGGATGCGAAGAGAGCAAGCGAGACTTCAGTTTCAGAACAAACGAGTTTAATAATGACACAAAAAGAATTATTAAGGCCCAAAACTATTTAGATAGGTTAGACCATAAAGATAAGGTAGGTTGACTCCTGAACAGATACATAAAAAATTCCTACTTTCCTCGGACAATCAAGAATCATAATTTTAAGTCGTTCTAGAAGTAGCAAAGACATTCGATTTTTTAGGGTGGATAAGATTAAACGCTGTGTAGATATAACGTATATTTGTAGGTGCATGTGTATGCAAGTAGTCTGAATACGTATTTATACATGCGCAAGTTAAAATAGTTTTTGCATGAATATATACGCTTCTGTGGGTGTGAATTGGCATGAATTTGTTAGTTTTGCTGTCGGCATAAATATTATGTAATTTTTAAAATGATATGAAAGCTAGACATAGAATTCGACAGTTTAATTGTTGCTCCTCATTGAAGGGAATGAATTTTAATCATAATTCTGAGGGGAAATGTGAGGGGAAAGCGATGTCTCAAGTGTGAAATTCTTTTTTCGAAAAAATCTATTACATAAATCTTAAAGTTTTTCAGAAAAGTATATCGAAATCGTGCCTAGTCTGTCTACAGGTATGTTACGAGCTTTGCGTACGTTTACCCTATTAATGCAAAAACTTAGAAGCCCACGCTATCTTTGCGTGGCGTGTTCCAAAACAAACAAACAAATTAATTTTCAGATTAATGCAAAGGCAAGATAATGTTCTTGCGGCTTCACGTAAATTACCTCGCGCAGCCGCTCTCGCTGGCCGGGCGAGGATACACGGGCCGAGGTAAGGGTCGGCGGAAACTCACTCACCAGGGGCCACTTCACTCCCCTCGATGACTGCGGCTCCGATGCGGCGCCAAGGAAGACCTGCGGGCGAGAAGAAAGTCGACGGTTTGTCAGTAACTTAGGAGGAGACGGCATGCCCTCTATATTCTAAGCTCAAGGCACACTTTATGAAAGAAAGCATCTCCGCAGTTACTAAGGTAATAGGAGGGAATAGTTCACCAACTTGCGCCCTGGGTTGTACGTTTTAGAGGGCAAGGTGAAGATGACCTGCACCCGCTCTATCCAAATTGTGCATGAAGGGAATTTCATCCCACCACTCATCCAACAATTCATAAGAACGGAATGCTTAACTCAAAATGTAGGCACTGTATTTTAAATATCAACTAATCACGGTTTCGAGAGCATGAATCTTAATCAAGATAAGGAAGTTTAAATTGAAAAAAACAAGAGAGAAAAGTTAGGGAAGTTAAAGAAGAGAAAACTTAGAAATGGTCATTGTACGAAGAGATTATGTAGAAAAATGGATAATTGATCAATCTTTAAAATGATGTATGTATCATAGAAAATAAATGGTTTTTTTATATTTCTAAAAAATTGGAGACCTTACTTTTGGAGTTACCCTCGTATTGTTATAGATCGGTACTATGTGTACTCACGACATCGTAAACCAGGCGTACTACGAGGGTAGGCTGAAAACTAATGCACATTTTCTTGTATACCACAAAGAAAATGACCTTCAGAAGCTTTCCTGGTAGCATGTAAAAGTAACATTCCCCTTCAACATTGATGCTCAGGTTTGAGGTCGTTTCATTCATTCAGTGTACTTGGAGAAGCGGAAGTATGAATACGTGTTCTAGTGCTATGTCAACGCGAGTTAAACAGGGTGCTGTCATCCAATTTTTAACTGCTGAAAAAGTGATTTCTACAGAGATTCATCGTCGTTTGAAGGCTGTTATGGTGACGATACTGTTGATAGGTCTACTGTAAATCGATGGGTAGTAAAATTTCGTGGTTACGAGCCTGGAAAAGCCATAACTGTTCATGAAACATGCAGCGGACTTCCGATCACTACCACAGACGATAAAAATCGCAAACTCGTCGAATATTTGATTCAAAATGACTGGCGAATCACTCAAAAGCGAATCGCAAATCATATTGCAATATTCAAGGAACGTTAAAGGCAGCCTGGCGTCAATAATCTGGCAAAATGGCAACGCTCATCCACACACCTCGCGCGTAACTGGAGAGGCTCTGCGAAACCTGCAATGGTACCGATTCCATACCCTCCTTATTCCCCCGATCCTAATTCCTTATTCACCTTGTGATTTTTATTTCTTTCCTCAACTCAAGAGACACCTCAAGGGTATCCATTACACCTCTGACAATGAGGTGAAGGCAGCTGTCAAGTCCTGGGTTAGAGAAAAGTCAGAAGAGTTTTTCAGTGACGGAATAAAAAAACTTGATACACGTTGGGAGAAATGTGTTAGCCTTAACGGTGACTATGTTGAAAAATAAATATATATAATGATCAAGGAAATATTTTTACACTAGTGGTCTGCTTGATTTTGCCTTCCCCTCCTCTCCTGTGTTTGTCTTTTTTGTTTGTTTCTACCCTCTTTCCTTATATCTATTTCCATGTGAGTGAATATTTGTTTGCCGTATGGCAGGATTTCGTTTTTGAGTATAAAATGTGTGTGTGTGTATAAAACATATACTATATATGTATATATAGTATATATCAGAGATTTTAGAACAGAATCACCGGGTGTTACTAAGTCGCTATATAACTTTGATGGGACACTTGTAACAATAAAATGGCCCTAGGGGGGAAGATAATCCTTTCATGAATTGGAAATGTTATCATTGTATTAATCTAACTAAAGTAAGGTACATATAATATTCTAATAATTCAATTGATAATTCAAGTGAAAAATTTAATTATCATCAAATAAAAAATGAAATTATTGCAAAACACAGAAATAATATAATCATATTATATATTCTTTTTATAAACAAAATTCCATTTGGGAAATTATTCAGAAACAACTTTTCCTAGGTTTGTGTATCTGAATTTCATATTCTTAGTTACTTAGGATGCTTTGTGGGAGTTACCTTGACTCATGCATATAGGGCCCACAGTCAAGACTGAAATGTAGGTTCCTTGGGATAATAATGAGAAGAGTTGCTTAAAATAATATATGGAAATTATATGGTGGTTCATTAAGTATTGGTTCTTTCAGTTGCACTGGTTCAACCTGAATCTTTCAATGTCTTATATCGCAAAGAATTACATTAATGATTTATATAATTTTACATTTAGTCATTTTTTTTTAAGGAGAATGAGCTTTGTTAAAAATGTAATTATTATTTCTTTTTATTTGATGTCCTGTTCTACCATACCACATATAAGTAAAATATTTATTTTTATTCTCATTGTTTGCATTGTTTTCTCATTTCAGAAATTCTATCAATTTATTTATTATACACAAGTACTATACTAGTATTAAGTAATACTATATTAGTATAATAAAAATAATATAGCATAATATATTATTAACCATTGATTTCTTTCACACTAAGTCATTCTTTCTCTTTATGTGCTTCCAAACTAGAGATATCTTGTATTCGATGGTTTCTGGACCACTTTTGTGGAAGTTTCACAATCATTAAATGAAGAACACGGTGGAAAAATGCATTTTGTTCTTCATTTAATAGAGATATTTTGTTTACTTGTTTTTTTTACAAATCATTCCCTTATGACAACACTCATCTTATAAATAGTAACATAAATCAATACCTGCATGCTAATCCTAACACCCATGAGAGTAAGTATGGGACATACAGGCTGTACCTTTTAAATAGCTTATGCCTAAACTACTAAAAAAAGAGTGTTTACATCTCCTCACTAAGAAGGCTCACTCGGATTCAAGACTTCTGTTCTAAGTCAATGGCAGCCACATTATCCAAACATCAAACGTGAAAGTTTAAGGACTCCCCACTATCTGTGAAGACCTGAACTGGCTTAACAACATTAATAAAATTGCTACAGAAAACTGGCCAATATCAATTCTGTTGACATCCTGAAACTTATGTACTATGCAAATATGCAATTTTACCTTTCCAATAGCATCACATAACAAGGGCATGAACAATTCACCAAAACCTGCCAATACCTACCAAACTGCACTAACTGTGAGTCCCACATATTCAAAAGAATAGCCCATTTACCCCTCCCTCCTTGCACACAGTTTATGTTATGTCATCTTGATCACGGAAAATGTCATTATCTTCTCTACTAATGGCAATATCAATTCAAATATACTCTGAACCTCTCACAAGAGGTAAACTATCCATTACCTTAAGAATTATTGTACTATTAAGAATTGTTATACTTATTATTAAAGAAGTACTATCCATTCCCAATTCAAGAAAATTAGGCACAAAGCTCCTTAATTAGCAAAGGGATAGTATAGTGAGCTATACTATAGTTTACTATTTTTATTATATTATAGTTTATAATACTATAGTTTTTAACAACCTGTTCCTGTGATCCTTTGATTGGCAGATAAGGACGCTACCCCGCCACCACCAGAGCCAGCCAGTGTGGTTTTAAGAAATGGAGGAGCCAGCCATATTGAGAAAAATCTTCAAATACTAGGAACTTTTGAAGCAATTTCCATTTCCTATGTACTTCATTAGCTTTCTAGGAGAATGAGACATAGGCAGAAGGATGATTTTCTTTGTTCATTTATTCCAAATGTATATGCTGCTGCATTCTTGGGATGATCATGACAATCCTATTCATACCCCTACGTTGATTGCCAAACATTCTCCAATTATCACAGTTTTCAAAATCTCATTGCCAATCACCAAATGCTCCTCATCTAGCAATAATGCCGCCTGATGATTTCTCCCAAAAATCCCCTCTCCTCCCCCACCTTGCCTAGTATTTTCTAATTTATTTCCTTTCTGTACACTTTAAATTTTCCATCCTTTTCCACAACCACATATCAAAAGCTTCCAATCCATGTCCTTTATACGACATCAATTACCAAGTTTCCATGTGGCACAAAACCATGCTCCATTACAAGGTTTTGACAAGCTGTTTCTCTTACCTCCTTTTCTGATGTCGATCCCTGTTGTCAATTCTCTCCTCTTTGTGCAAACTTCTTTGATTAATACATTTCTTCTTCCAACAATACGTTCATTGACCATTTTGGTCAAAAACACTTCTGAGACATCAAAACTGTTCCACCTGGTCTAATTTATGAACTTCTAATTTGATTTTTAGCCTAACTTAACTTAGCCTTCCTATTTCTTGAAGACCGAATAACGTTTGTTTTGTTTATGCTTATTCTTATCATATAATTATCACACTGAATTCCCAAAGTACTCAGCATTAGCTGTAAAACCTTGGCTTTTTGAAAAACCAAAACTTGATTGTCCATGAACCTAATTGATTGTAAGAATTTCCCACAGAATTTCATTTATATCTCGAGTTCTCCCCATGCCTCTTTAATGATTTCCTCCACATAAATATTGACCTCTACAGGTAATTGTGGGCTCCCCTGTATCATACTTCTACCTAATAGCAACTCTCCATTCTCTCCATAGACAACTGATACCTGTGCAGTTGTAGACGTATACAGGGTGTTGATATGTCTCCTATTCCTTCAATCTAGTCCCATTTCCTGCAATACGGTCACTAATACTACCAAACCACTCCATGAAATTCTCCCTCAAAATCTAAAAAAACAAATTAATACATCTTTTTTGTGTTCTCTGTTCCTCTCTATTAGCAACCTCATCACTGCTATTGCACCACATTTGCCTCTTCCCTTCCTGATCATCCCCTAAGTAGTCATTTTTCCTGCTCTCCAACTTCTTATTGATAATCCTGAGCACCACCTTGGCTGTGGGCAGAATCAAACTTATTGTTCTTTATCCTCACATAGCAGTATAGCTACCTACCTTTTCCTTTTTTGGGGCAGGGACTAACCTGATGTAGTCTTCTGGGCAAACTGTTATCTCATAAGTGCTATGAAGTAGACCACAAAAGCTCTTCCTCCGACCTTTTCCAAATCTTTGTGTAGTTCTGTGGGATTGTTGTCTACCCCCTCAGCCTTATTTCATATAATTCCCTTAATGCCCTTTCTACCTCAGTATTGTGCAAGCTTGAACCTGGGCTTTCTTCATCTACATCATATTATTTTTCTACATATAAGCTTTGAGGCCTAATGTGTTTACTATAATGACATTTGAAAATTAAACAACTTGGCTTTTTGACTTCAAATTTTTTATT